>JAJHZJ010000201.1:642870-1242870 GCA_023548195.1 Bettongia penicillata ogilbyi
AGAGAAGACACGCATGCCTGAAGTTGATGGTGAGCATGCCTATGCCTAATACATTGGAGAGATCGTTCAAAAAGGTGTTCATCCATGTGAACGCATGGTCTCTGTAATCCTACTAAGGTCAGAGAGGCCAAAGGAAATCTGCTGAGTAAGTATCAAGCATGCTGGAAAGCACTGTCTGAGGTCATATCTCTCAAGGCCAAAACGAAGGGGTGGTTAACCATTCCATGTTTTGATGAGCATCGTTTTGCCTGGCTCGGCTTCATCTACCTTTCAACTTCCTGGCCTTGCTCTGCGTACCATTGGGCTCCTAAAAAAAAGGGGACAAGTTCTAGGAGAAGGAGGTAAACATTAACTTCCCCTGCTTGTAAATGAGAACACGAAGCTCCAGCTGTTTAATGCAAATGACATCAAAGTCCAAGGCATACGGAAAATATGAGTGGAATAGAGCCTAGGAGGTCTATTCTCTCGACAAACCCATGGAACACCCATTGGCGCTAATAGGGATTATGCATTCATATCAAGGGGACTGCAAAACCCCATAGCAGAGAGGCAGCTAATACACCAGATATGGAAAATGTATGAGGAAAAAAAGATTAACTGACAAAAAGTTAATTAAAACTGCTCTGATTATGAGGCAGAATTTAACAATTACTTTAAAAAATGCAGCGTGACACAGTGCAGCGCTGCAACTGAATTAATCATGAATGAGGATAGTAATTTTTAATTTTTGTGTGCTTGAGAAAAGCACTCAACAGATTTGACAATTAGAGCAGGGGAACAGCATTGCATGGCACAATGTGAGCCAGTTTCTCCCAGCGGTTTTTGCGAGGGAACTAAGCAGATGTGCTCAAATATTGACAAGTGCACAATATTCACATGCTTCTCGGCTGTTGACCCCACTGATTCGGGAAAGTGAGCTTCAATCTGGAGTTTTGCTGCTGCTGTGATGCAGGTTTTTGATAACAAAACAACACAACAAAGTGCAACACAACACAGCAAAATGTAACGGTATGTGGCCACAAAGCCCTGGTAGATTCAGTGCTCAACCAGCTTTTGGCGAACTTAGGGTAGATGGGTTAGGAAAAGGAAGAGAAAGTCTAAGCCTTACTGGGGCTTTGCCATGATACTCCGAAGGGCAGAGGACACACAGACTTAACACATCTATTCTTTCATCGCAACAGCAAGAGGGGAGCCTGGATTTTCAGTCAAAATATTGGCCAATGAAATAGTTCTGGGTGGCTCCTGTGTATCTATGGGGAGAATGAAATGATACGTCTACCCTTTTTAGTCCCACCATAACCTACTTCTCCTCATCTCTTTCCTTAGTTTTCCCCTATGTTCTGACTTTTCCAAGTAGACCAGTCTTTCTCCCATTCCACCTACAGGAAGTAACCCAGTTATTACCTTCTTCCCTCTATTACAGTCTGTTGGAGAAGAAAATATTCCATGATCTCATGGAATGGAAAAGATGACTTCCAAGATATGTCCCAAATCAGAGATTTTAACTGATGAGCTGTTCTAGTAACTAATTCACCCTTCAATTTAATTAAATTTGGTTTGATTTTCACATCATGAATAACACAATGAGTTTGAGGGCCTATTTCATAAAACTTGCCCAGGATGCCAAAATTGCTAGTTTCAGTTCTGCATTTGGAGACAGGTTCCAGTACATGGACAGATTTCTTCTGCCTTATGGGGGTACATTTAAGAAACCAAATATGTCCAAGTGCCTTAAAGTTTTTAGGTAAAGCAAACATAGGCTATCAACAATATGAATGCCAGTATGTTATCCCAGAATCTCCCTTTTAAATTGCAAGTATATATGAAGTATGGAGTAATAGAAAGGGCATTGGACTTGGCATCAGGAAACCTAGGTTCAAATCCTAATTCTGATAATTATTAACTGTATAATTATAGAAAAGTGAGCTAACTTCTCTAAGCCTTAATTTCTTCATCCTTATTGTTCAGGTGTTTCAATTGTGTCTGACTCTTTATGATCCCATTTGGGGTTTTCTTGGCAAGGATACTAGAGGTAATTTGGCATTTCCTTCTCCAGTTCATTTTACTGAGGAGGAAATTGAGGCAAACAGAATTTGCCTAGGGTCACACAGCTAGTAAAGTGTCTAAGGTTGGATTTTAAGTCAGGAGGATGAGTCTTCCTGACTTCAGGCCTGGCACTCTGGCTACTGCACCATCTGTATAATAGTATTTGTCTGCCTTTTATATAGGATCCTTGTATTAAAGTGCTTGGTAAATCTCAAAATAACTATATAACTAGAGTCCTTATTATATGATTGCCTAAACAATCACAACATTCAGTATTTCTTACCAGCCACAAACAGTTTGGTAGCTAATGGCAGTTTCAAGACTGGACCAAATAAAACTCTATCATAATTTGCCTAGATCCTCAGCCTGTTTGTTTGGGCTTTTCTTCATAATTTAAAACAAAAACAAAACAAAAAAATCATAAGCTTTTTGTCTTAGAACATAAAACAGAACAGAAGTTAGCTCAATTGTATATAATCACACAGTTAGTATTTGTCAGAATCAAGATTTGAACCCATTTCCTGATAAGTCCAGTGCCCTTTCTACTACTCTACATTATATATACACTTGCAGTTTAAAAGGGGAATTCTGGGTTAGCATTATGCTAGCATTCATATTCCCTATAGCCTATGCTTGCTTTAAGAGCTTTAATAAGCTCTTTAATAAGCATTCTTACTATGTTCCAGGCACTATGCTAGTCATTAAACCAAGGAAAATTCCATATCCATTCCCAAGCTACTCTGTTCCTCATCATCTTACACTTTGTCTCATCTTCCACTCATATCTTGCACACTGCTGCCAAATTCTTTTGTCTCCAGAATTATTTCAATCATCATTTTCATCCCCCAAACTTCAATGGATCCCTACTGTCTATAGCGGAGAGTACAAATCCCCAAACTGCAGCTGCTCTATGTATTCAACTTTACCTCCCATTACTCATAAACACACATGAACTGTTTTAAACCTTTTGTGTCATTATGCCTCAACCATGAAGGGCTCATTCTATTGTTATCAATTATTGTTATTGTCACAATCTCAAATATTGTCCCTCCCCACACTCCTAAGTTCATCTAAGGCTTAACCTTCTTTCTATTTTTCATATAAATTTATTTATTTTCAGTTTTCAACATTTACTTCCACAAAATTTTGAATTTCAAATTTTCTCCTTATTTCCCCCCTCCCCCTCCCCAGGACAGCATGCATTCTGATTGCCCTTTTCTCCAATCTTCCCTCCGTTCTATCAACCACCCCATCCCCTTCCCTTCTATTTTCCTGTAGCATAAGCTACATTTCTATACCCCATTGTTTACATATCTTATTTCCTAGCTACATGTAAAAACAACCTCTAACATTCATTTATAAGCTTTGAGTTCCACATTCTCTCCCTTCCCCCCTCCCCACCCACCCTCACTGAGAAGATAAGCACAATATGGGTTATACATGTGTGACCATACAAAAGACCTCCATAACAGTCATGTTGTGAAAGACCAACTATATTTTCCCTCAATCCTGTCCCACCCTCCATTCATTTAGTTCTCTTCTTTGACCTGTCCCTATATCAAAGATTTTGCTTCCAATTACCTCTTCCCCCAATGTGCCATCCCTTCTATTATACCCCCTCTCTTATCCCCTTTCCCTTTGCTTTCCTGTAGGGTAAGATGAACTCCCATACCCAATTGAATGTGCATGTTATTCCCTCTTGAAGCCAAATCTAATGAAAGGAAGGCTCACTTATGCCTTCTCACCTTCACCTTCTTCCCCTCTATTGTAAAAGCTTTTTCTTGTCTCTTTCATGTGACATGATTTACTACATTCTACCTCTCCCTTTCTCTTTCTCCTAGTATATTCCTCTCAAACCTTAATTTTCTATTTTAGATATCATCCCTTCACATTCAGCTCATCCTGTGCTCTCTGTCACTCTGTATGTATGTATATACACACATATACATACATACATATACACAAACATACATATATTTCCTCCACTCTCCTAATACTGGGAAAGGTCTCATGAGTCACAAATATCATCTTTCCATGTAGGAATGTAAACAGTTCAGCTTTAATAAGTTCCTTATGGTTTCTCTTTCCTTTTTATGCTTCTCTTGATTCTTGTCTTTGAAAGTCAAATTTTCTGTTAAGCCCTCAAGAATGATTGCAAGTCCTCTATTTCATTGAAGTTCCATTGTTTTCCTGAAGTATGATACTCAGTTTTGCTGAGTAGATGATTCTTGATTTTAATCTGAGCTCTTTTGACCTCCAGAATATCATATTCCAAGCCCTTCAGTCCCCTAATGTAAAAACTGCTAGATCTTTTGTTATCCTGATTGCATTTCCACAGTACTCAAATTGTTTCTTTCTGACTGCTTGTAATATTTTCTCCTTGACCTGGAAACTCTGGAATTTGGCTATAGTATTCATAGGAGTTTTCTTTTGGGGATCTCTTTCAGGAGGTGATCAGTGAATTCTTTCCATTTTAATTTTACCCTCTAGTTCTAGAATATCAGGGTAGTTTTCTTTGATAATTTTTTGAACGATAATGTCTATACTCTCTTTTTGATCATGACTTTCAGGTAGTCCAATAATTTTTAAATTATCTCTCCTGGATCCATTTTTTAGATTAGCTGTTTTTCCAATGAGATATTTCACGTTATCTTCTATTGTCTCATTCTTTTGGTTTTGTTTGATAATGACTTCTCATAAAGTCACTAGCTTCCATCTGCTCCATTCTAATTTTTAAAGAATTATTTTCTTCAATGAGCTTTTGGACCTCTTTTTTCCATTTGGTTCATTCTACTTTTTAAGGCTTTCTTCTTTTCATTGACTTTTCAACCTCTTTTGCTATTTGGGTTAGTCTGATTTTAAAAGTGGGCATTATTTTCTTCAGATTCATTTTGAGTTTCCTTTTAACAAGTTGTTAACTCGTTTTGTATGATTTTCTGTCATCACTCTCATTTCTCTTCCCAATTTTTCCTTTACTTCTCTTACTTGATTTTCAAAATCTTTTTTGAGCTCTTCCATGGCCTGAGACCAATTCATATTTTTCTAAGAGACTTTGGATGCAGGAACTTTGACTTTGTTGTCTTCTTCTGGCTGTATGTTTTGATCTTCCTTGTCAACAGTGATGTAAGAAAGTACTTCTTCACTGAAAAAATAAGAATATATAGTCTGTACTTTTCCCCCATTTGGTCATTTTGCCAGCCAATTACTTGACTTTTGAGATTTGTTAAACCAAGGTCTCCAGAAGCAGCTTCCACTTCTGCAGTAGCTGCTGTCACAGCTGGGTCAGGGGTTGGGGCTGGGGCCAGATCATGCTCCCCTCTCAGCTAGGTGAGAGACCCTTCCACTGAATTTTAAATCTGTCTTTAGTGATTATGGGTTGAGATGTCTGGAATGCACAGCAGCCTCCAGAAGTTCAGTCCCCAGAGGCCTGCTCCTTCTCAGTCCATACTGAAGTGGCCCAAGCTGAATTGCACTGTACTCCCAGCTTGGTGTGATAGACCCTTTCCATTAACCTTTGAGATTGTCTTGGGCTGGAAATTTGCTTCAGTCTGTCATTTTGTGACTTCTGCAGTTCTAGAATTTGTTCAGAGTCATTTTTACAGATTTTTTGAGATGTTTGAGGGAAAAGCTCAAGCTGGTCCCTGCTTCTACATCGCCATCTTGGCTCCATCCCCTACCCTTCTTTCAAGGCACACATCAAGACCTACTTTCTCTATGAAAACTTTCATGATCACTCAAGTCTATAGTGATCTGTCTTCTGAACTAGTAAATACTTGTCAGCATTGACCAAATGTGCCCACACCTGATGCTATTTCCCATATCCCCCACACCTGATGCTATTTCCCATATCCCCACACCTGATGCTATTTCCCATATCCCCAATGCTCTATGTGTTTTAAGAGATGCACTTAAAAGTACAATGGGTTTAGAGATAGTACAGCAGGATTTAATTCTTAGTGTTAACACTTGTTCACTGTGTCATCATAGGTGGTTAATTCATTTCCCTTATCTGTAAAACATGGTTAATAGTACTTGTACTACCCAATTCGCAGAGTAATCATAGGAATGTATTTTGTAAACCTTGAAGCACTGTATGTCTATGTTCTAAGTATTATGTTTGTTTCTAGTTGAGACCATTTTTAATGTCCTTGAATTCAGAGTTCTGATGTCCATATTCTGTATAATTTCACCAAGAACCATTAACATGTCACACTTACATATAATAGTTAATGTAGAGTCAATAATCAAAACAGAAATATTCATATGCTCAATTTTTACATTCAGACACCGCTATATATATATATGTATTTCATATATATATATGTATTTCATTTTCCTCATCTGCATATAAATTATACACACACACACATACACAAACTCATGTAAACACACATTCAGACACTGCAATATATACATATAATTGCACTGTACTCCCAGCTTGGTGTGAAACTGAAATACATTATATATATATATATATATATATATGTATATATATATATATATATATATATATATATATAAAATTTTAAGATGATGGTTAAGAATAATAAAGGCAGTTAGGTGGAGTTATAGATATTATAACAGACTTTGATTTTTTTTAAAAAATGAATTTGAGTCTACCTAGAACATTTACTAGCTGTGCAATCCTAGGAAATCCACTTAACCTGTGACTGCATTAGTTTCCTCATCTTTAAATTGGGGTAATAATAATACTTAACTTCCAGGGTTGCTGCGAGAATAAAATGACATAATACACATAACGCACTTCACAAACCTTAAAGCACTATATAAATGGGAAAAGTTCTTATTATTCTTATTATTAATAGCTTGGGTCAGGTGCTTAATGGCAAAAGAAAAGTCTCATTAAATCAAATAATTATGCTCCTCCCTCCCACCTCCCACTGGAATTTTAAAAAAAAGACAATATTTGATTCCATAGTATTGATATTACCAAGTTTCTTTTGGGAGGTACATGACAATTGTGCATATATATTTTTGCATGTTCACTCATGCTTGTGTATGTGATTCACTATAAAAATCCTAAGTTCTGAGATCAACAATTTTCTGATTTCAATTTCCTTACCCTAAATTTTATATGTTAGTTATTTACTTTCACAGATGGCAGAATTTAAATCTTTAAAGCCCAGGAAATCTAAATATGGTTTCATGGGAGGGGTCATTTAGTCCAGCCCTCTTGTCATATAGATGTGGAACTTCAGGCTCATAGGACTTGAGTGAATTACTCAAGGTAAACTGGGATTTGAACTCAGGCGTTATGACTCTAAACAACACACCCTTTCAATTCAAAGGAATTGCAATATCTTGCCCTTTTTAATACCCAAACAGTAACTATTAGAGAAAAGGATAAGTATAAAGATAATGACAATAATATTGAAGAAAAATAATAATGACAATAATAATAGTATGTTTCCAAGGTAATATATTTGTTTATGTTTTATACAGCCCTAATCCATATTATTTTATTTGACATTTATAGTGTTCCTTTGAAGGAAGTAGTGCAGACATGTATACCCATATTAACCAAATAGGGAAAATGAATCATGCAGACACTCCAAAAAAAAAAAAACAGTTAAAGTGATTTATTAAAGCTCACGCAGGTAGGAACTGGCAAAGCAAGATTAGAAGCCAAATTGTCCAACTCCAAGTTGTGAACTTTAAAAAAAAAAAAAAGCTGTAGTTATCTCTTAGACAAAAGTACACATTGTTCTTATAATATGACCTAATAAAAGAATATTTTGACCCATGGAAATAAAAAGAGATGCTTTTTTAATGTATTAAGGCATAGGACATAATGAATAGAGAACTAATCTTAGAATCTTGGACTCAGGACAACGTGAGTTCAAATACTGCCTCAGATATTTGCTAGCAATATTACCTTGGGAAAGTCATTTACCCTCTCAATGTCCCTAGGCAACTGTCTAAGACTAAAATTCATAGAATAGTTGTGGATTTACACTGGTAGATCCTCACTGGGAGTACTTTCTACCAATGAAATCATGGTCCTTTCAAAAGTAAATCAATAAAAATGTAAAACATGTTATAGGTATAACTATTAAAATCACATCTACACAACAATACTATAATTCTGCATGTTATACTAGATTATGAGGATTTCTGACTTCATCTTCATGGAGAACTCTCTGAATGGAAACTCCTTTCACCATAAATTACAATCACTTTAGGACTTAGTAGGTAAGTTCTAGGGAGTTGCCTGAAGGACAGAGAGGCTAAGGGACTTGTCCAGGGTCTGTCACAGAGCTGGCAAGTATCAATCAAGATGTGACACAGTGGAGAGATTGCAGAACTGGAGTAAGGAAGACTTGAGTCTGAATTCAACCTCATTAGTAAAATGGTAGGTAATAAACCTATCTTCCAGGTTTGTTGTGGGGATCAAAGGATTTAACATATGTAAAGTACTTTGCAATTCTTAAAGTATATATAAATGCTGACTATTGCTATTGCTATTATTTAGATTTGAACCTAAATCTTCCTAATTCTAAATCTAGCAATCTATTCACTAAACCTGTCACATTTATATTACAGTAGAAATATATTAAATATTTTGTATTAATATGTACTCACCCAATATACATATAATTAACATAATATGTATTAATATACCTGTACAATAATATTATATTATACATTTATATATATATAATTAATAGGAACCATTTTAGAATGATTTTACATTTTCATACTTTAATGGATCTCCATCTAGATAATCAGTCATAATGCTCAAAGAGACTTTAGATATCATCAGCTCAAAACTGCTCATCTTACAGATGAAGTAATTGAGGTTTAGAGAAGTTAACTTCTTCATTATCACTCAATTAATAAGTGCCTGAAGTGAGCTTCAAACCCAGAAATTTTAGTCCATCACTTCATCCACTATACCACAAGGCTCTTACCACAAACCTTCTACCCATTATAACATAGGGCTTAGGTCTTCCCTTAGATCCCTTGACGTTATATATTGGTAGCATTCATGCTACCAATGCTGCATGAAATTAAGTTATTCTTTCCTCTTACCCATATTATTTTCTAGACTTGCTTTTCTTTGGACTTAATGCATTTTCAAAATAGTACCTTAAGGAGGCTCCCTCTGCTTCTCTGTGTCTGTCTCTGTCTCTCTGTCTTTGTGTCTGCCTCTGTCTCTCTCTGTCTCTGTGTCTCTCTCTGTCTCTGTCTCTCTGTCTCTCTGTGTCTCTGTCTCTGTCTCTGTCTCTGTCTCTGTCTCTGTCTCTCTCTCTCTCTCTCTCTCTCTCTCTCTCTCTCTCTGTCTTACTCTATCACATACAAGGCTCAGTGCAGTAGTTTGGCTAGGGGAGCTAAGGGTCCAGTTCAAAGGACAATCATTCAAAGACAGTAAAGTTCACAAAACTTCTATGTTTTGCCAAACATTCAATGACTATTTTGTGAAAGTAAACAATACAAATTACTGAACCTTAAGTGCCAACACATAACTGGCCAATAATCAGTTGTATTTCTATACTGCATAAAATTGGTGTGGTAACATTCTCTTTACTAAACAGAGAGACTGTGGTTGGGGAAATGGTAAATGTGTGATGATATCAGAATAAACAACACACAAGGCACTTTAAATGAAGAACCAATGGGAAAAGAAATATGATTCCACAAGTTCATATATTACCTTATTACATATTCATCCTGACCTCTCCCACTGAGATGGCATATGAATCCTGCAGGCTCCATAGATTCAGAAACTTGATCTCTAACTGCTGTTTTTTTGTTCTTCCCGTAACATTATTGATTTGAATAATGTGACCAAAAAAATGGAGGATTATGTTTAAGAGATATAACATGGATAGAATTCTTCATTCATCAAGTAATCCAAATCTTATGGAAACAAGACCCCCTTAAAAGTTAAATTTTTGCTTGGTCCCCTATTTATATTTACTGACCAGTGATTCCATTTGAAACCTGGACTATTATTATTTCACCTAATAGAAATTATTTCTTTTTACTTTGTATATGCTTTGTATTTACTTGCTTGCGTGCACAGGTGGTATGTAGCGGATATGTGCATGGTAGTGGCTGGTGAAATGATACCCAACCATAAATGACATGATCATGTTTTCTTCAACCTATAGAAAAATGGGATGAGATTTATCTAATTTATTAAATAGCTAAGGAGCATAGTATATGTTTTGGCCACTAGGTAGCCCAATGGCTACACCAGAGGATGTTCAATGTGAATGTGAGTGTTCTAGCTTTCCCCATTGCTCCTAAGAGGGCTGCTCACTACAAGTTTCTAAACTATTCCCTACTCCCTATCACCACAAACTCTCCTGGAATGATGGGAATGATGATAAAAAGTCCTGGGTTTTTTTATCGATAAAGGCCTATGACAAGAAAATTGCTCATCTCTTTTTCTGGGCTCCAACTCTGGGAAATTCTCTTCCAGACAACCAATCTTCTTTATTTCATATAATTCCATAAATAATCCAGAATCTAGCCACATATATTTTATTTTACTAAGAAGATAAAGAACATATTTATTAAAATCTACTTGTTGCAATTCTCCATCTGACTGCCCGCTCCAGTCCTCCAAACCATTTTCCAAAATGGAAAACATCTCCTGTGATATTCCTCACAATCTTTGGGCAGTGAAAGGAACAGGAGCAAGAGGTGGGAATCTTGATCTCAGAGGTTTTGACATGGTCTTAGTGGGGTTTCAGTTTCATTTCTCATGCTGTCCCAATCATAACACGTAGAGGTCCAGGTCACTCTGCAGAGGCAGCCATGCTCAATGAGTCCACAGTACAACCTCTCTGTGCTTGGCACTGTTCTCTTCTCCCCTTTCCCTTTCTTTTATTAATCCTAAAAACTGTTGACAGGAAGTCTTTTCAAGGGCAAAGGGACTCTTCAGGTTTTTAATTCTATATGCAACCTCATGGTAGTACTTCCCTTTCTACCTTACTGAACTTTCCCCCCACCCTTGTCAATACTTCTATGAAGACATTAGAACAGGGGATCTTAACCTAGAGCCCACAGATTGACTTTGGATGGGAAATAATTACTACTTTATTTTCACTCATCTTTGGTTTTCTTTATAACCTTATACATTTTATTTTATGCATTTTAAAACATTCTTCTGAGAAGGGGCCCATAGGCTTTACCAGTCTGCCAAAAGGGTCAGTGACACATTTAAAAAAGGCTAGGTCTATGCATTAGAAAAAATTTGTGTACAACATCTTATTTCCCTCAGTAGAATATAAAGTCTTTAAGGACAGAGAATCATTATTTTTCATCTTTATGTATTAGAAGATAGTGTTCCTCCCACTTTAGTTAATATAGGCACAGAATGTTGTCACAGGATATGAGGTAATAGGGAATTAATAAGGTGTTAACATCCATTAATCTTTTTATGGTATATAAACACCTTTGTATTCCCAGGACAATTAATAAATGTCTATTGTCTTAAAATTAATCCTAGAGTGTTCAGAGATGATTCTTTCACCAGGACCTTGTTGACCACTCTTACTACTCAATACAACATTTTCAATAAAATCATCCATTTTAACAACCATTTTCATTTTACCTTGTAGATCTAAAGCATCCTATTTGAGGGAGCCCAGAAGAATGTTAATACAGAGTGTGTGGGTGTGTTGGGGGAAGGGGGAGGGCAGTGTTGTAAAGCATATGGCAGAGTGAGAAGGGGCTGCAGCATTTCATGACATATGGAGTGGAACTCCATAAAGATGAAGGCAAGACACCTAGCTGCCTCAAGCCGCTACCTGCTACTGAACAGGACTAATGTCGATTGCCTGTAAACCTTACTGGCTCGGCTGTCATTGCTTTTGCTGTCTTTCCTGACAGGGCTTGGCTGGAATGTCTTGGGCCCCATATGCTACCATATCTTCTGTACCACTATGCAAGACCAGATAGTGACAATCTGGGAGCTAAATTAGAAACTGTAACTATTTTTGAGCTAGTCTCTCCCTTTCCACAGAATCCTCACTGTCACTAATCTGTGCTAAGACTCTTTTCCTAATATCACCCAGCTCTGTCTTTGAATTTCCCTGCCTTGAACAGAACAAGTCCACTGGACCTCAGATCATGTGGAGTGAGAGATCTCCTTTTTGATTTTATCACCCTGATGCCCCCTCCCACCCCCTTTGGGTATTGGGTTGAGTACATTGGGAAAAGGTAGTAACAGGGTTGGTGGTGATTTTTGTTTCAGTCCAGGACTTTTGACCAATAGAGTACTTTTCTAAGTCCTATCAATAAAGGAAATAAGTCCTAGAAAGAGCTTAGCTATAAGAATCGCTCTTATTAGAATATACTTTTATTGAGACCATCCTCAAATATATCACTACACTGAAAGCTAGAGCAAGAAAAAGACTCACTTTTAGCATCTCAAACTCCCAGGAAATTTGATCAGTGTAACAATAGAGTACTTATTTGGTAAATTACCATAGTATTGACTTAATTTTGTCATGCAATAGGCTTTAATGGAGTGGATTGAGAGTGGAGATATCTTTTTCAGTTTTACAAGTACTTCAGATAACTCACTGGTCTGAAAGTTAGACCTTTATTCTAGGAGAGCTGTGTCACTCACTATTTGTGTCATCATCCTTCTTCAGATTAAGTCAATTCAATTGAACATTTATTGAACCTTTTCTTTGTGCATTAGCATCATCAGCTAGGTGTGTCCTTTTGAGGGATTATCACAGAAAGATAACATTGTCTCCATGCTCCCTTTGCCAGCCCACCTCCTCACTTCCCTTGTTATGACATTCTCATTCCAAATAACCCATCTATTTGCTGTTTGGCAAGCTAGTAAAACTCCTACCACTCCCATGGCCACCCTACCACCCACCCCACCACCTCTATCTCTCTCAATTTAGTCCATTATTCAAAATTTTGTCAGTTTCCTTTCTTGCAGAAGTTTCCCCAGAGAACTCCAGCCTCCAGGGACCTCTCCATTTTCTGAAATTCAATAGCATTTATTGTTTATACTGCTCTTTTCGGTCCTTAATCTCATTTTGTTCTTTGTTATTTAATAGTTGTGTGTGTTTCCTCAACTAGGTTGTATGCTGGAGGGCAGAGACCTCTTGCACAAAGCAGGCCCTCAATAAGTTCGGGATGAGCTGAATTGGTTTAGAAGAGAACCTTTGTCTTTGCCATGTTCCTACTAGATGATATGTGGCTCCAGGTTGACGCCTAGCAAGCAGCAATTCAGGTTTCACGAGATGCTGAAGGAGTTTACAGGTGGAATGAAATACAAAGGACCCCAAAGTGGTATTATCTGTTTTATTTCTTCAACTTTTAGGTAATAATGTCTTAGATTTAGAGTTAGAAGAGACAGTAGAGATTACTACCCAATTCTCTCATTTTAGATAAGGAAATTAGGGTATAACGAAGTAAAAAAACTTAACCCCAAAGTCAAGTTCATGCAAACAGTAAGTAGCAGAACTTGAAACTCAGGTGTTTTGATTCACAAACAAGATTGTATCATGCTACAAGAATAACTGAAAATACGCACTCTGATTTTTTTGGGGGGAACTAATGGGTGAATATAGACTCATTTTATTCTTTTATATTTCATATACAAACTAAATTAATCCAGGGCTTCTCGGAGCAAAGAATAACTTTTCAATTGCATATAAAATTATTCAAAAATTCATGTTAATTTTGTTAATTTATATTATTTTATTTTACATTCATTTTAGAGGGCTTAAATGTGGTCATATTTACATGATTACTTTTAAAATCAATATAGGAATTAATATTGTAATAGCAGGTATTAACACAAAAAAACTAATGACACATTCCAGATGACACCAGTAGTACTGAAAGAACTTTGAGTAAGTAAAGTTCTGAGACTTCTCAGGTATGAGAACTCTCTCTAAAAATTGGAATAACAACCACAGTGTGATTTAGTTGTTTAATCAGAGTTTCCAGAAGCTCAGAGAGGTTGAATGATTTGTCTATGGTTCCATCGATAATAAGTATTAGAGGAAGGATTTGAACCAAGAATTCTCAATTTAAGTCTAAAATGTGATCTAATATGCAATGCTGTGTCTCTAAGACTGTAAGTCATGGATTAATTGTGGTTATACACCAGTGAAGGTGCACGTATTGACAAAATCAAAGATCTATCATGATGATGATGATGATGATGATGATGATGATGATGATGATGTTAAGTTTGAATTTGATGGTTACAGGTAGGATAAATAATAGAAAGGTGAATTTCAAAAAATCAATTCTTATTCATTCATTTCCCCTAGGGAATATTTACAAATTATTTTCAAAACATAAATTAAACTACACTGTCTCTTCCCCCATTGTTTTCTGTATGAGACTAGAGATTCTTCACTGTAATGGGGTTGATAACTTAGAAAACTGCATCAATGAAAATCCTATATTTCATACCAGAAGACACTGTACCATTGCTACTCAGTACTCTGTCCATCTATATAGATTATAACCCCTTGGTACCTTAGCACATAATATTCACCACTCACTGGATTTAAAAAGAAAATCATGACCTGGTGGCCAGCTTTCTGGTGCAGAGTTTCTCTGGACTTTGAAAGGATTGTCTTTGTTGCTGGGCTGTATTGGAACCAATTCCAAAGAATTAACAAGCATTTATTAAGTACCGATTATATGCCAAATACCATTCTATGGGCTGGGAATACAAGGGCAAAAGTCAAAAGGTTTACATTCATTTGAGGGAGACAAGACAACATGCACGTATATAGGCTGACATTGGGTGTTCTAAAAGTCAATGCATTTTAAGCCACTAAAGCTCAAAAGTTTAATTAAAGTTCAAAACTCTACTGAGACTATTGGGATAATTTATACAAGCTACATACAAAAGACATGAAAGGCATTTTGGAGAAGTGGGGGATGTAATAGAAGCTGGGGTGATGAGGAAAAGCTTCATACAGAAGATAGTATTTGAGTTACTAGCTTGACAGCATCTACCAAAACTTGTACTCTGTGCTCATAACCATAAAAATCCTAGAGCCACCTCCCTATCCTCATGAAGTATTAAAGGAGAACATCGTATTCTTCATTTAGTCATGTTTAAGTCTTTGTGACCCAATTTGAGGTTTTCTTGGCAAAGATATTGGAGTGGTTTGCCCTTTCTTTCTTCCAATCATTTTACAGATGGGAAAACTGAGGCAAATGAGGTTAAGTGACTTGCCTAGGGTCCCACAGCTAGTAAGGATCTGGGGCCAAATTTGAACTCACAAAGATGAGTCTTCTGAGTCCAGGCCTAAAGCTCTATCCAATAAACCACCTAGTTGGACATTAGCATATCATGAAATAATAATTAATTGCAAATTTCAGTCAAAATAAGATGTTTACCAGATTGGAACTCCCCAGGTTCTCCAAGATCATGTTTACAAGTCTAACCCACAGGTATTACTGTCAAGCAAGGTTTGACTAGGTGAAAGCTTTCTCTTCCACCTTCACAATTTCAATTAGCTCAAGGCTAAAGTAGCCCATTTTCCAGAACATAAGTGACATTTCCTCATGGCATATGCTCTAACCCACGCACCCCCTTCCAACCCCGCCCCCCCCCCCACACACATATACACACCTTGCCTCAGAAGCTGGAGTTTACCTGAGCATCTACGCCTTACACTTGGCTCTGTTTGTCTCTTTAGTCCATGATTGAAATGATGCTACTTTTCATAGATTGGCTCTCTGCTATTTAGAAGTTTATAAAATTATTAAAACTATAAAAATATCTCATAATTAAAGTACAGAGGCCACAAGCCAAGATAAACACCTTTGTAAGATTCCTTTTCTGTCTCAATTCTGTGCATCTCATGTGGTCAGTGGTGTCCTCCACTACCCTGCTTGCAAGCAAAATAGGTGCGATAATTATTTTTTTATATTAAAGAAAATTAGGAAATAGAAACAACATAAATAAACAGCACCTACTGATGACAATCACCATGAAGAGGGCTCAATATTTCATTTCCTGCGCTGATTCCCCAAGTAGTAGTCACTACAGGCACCAGTCTCAGGTATACTCAAGAGTTCTTTGTTTTATAGAGTGAAGACCTAAACACTGTATCCAGCCTGCAACAGTCATCCACTTTTCTTAAAATGCTTATGGGGCTTCCCTCTCTCTGATTACCATGGTGCTGCAGACATTCCTACCATTTTCAACTGCTCCCTTCTTGGCCACCACCATGAGTTATCCTCTCTTGATGTGATTGAAATTTCTCACCCACTTGAAAGCTTGCAATAACTTAGTAGTACCTCAGGCCGAAAGAGGAGCATACAGTCTTATCAGTAACGATAATTCTCAGAGTTTGCAGCTAGGTTACAGAACATTTTCTCTTTTTGTATGGAAAGGTTAAATACATAGTAACACAAATAAGAAATTCCCAGTTCCAGAGTAGCTCTATACCTCAGACTTCTTAGAAGTTAGTAGAATAACTTGACAGTAATGATGTGGGCTGGGAAGCTGCTAGCTATGTGAATGTGTTGACAGGAAGGTGTCTTGGGATCCCTAACTAAATACAGGGATATCAAAGGAAAAATCTTTGAGCCTAAAGTAGAAGCTTCAACAAATCCCAGAAGAAACCAGACAGAAAAGATGAGACAGCTTCTATAAAGGTGACCTGTGGCTATGAACTACCTGTCACTCACCAAAAGCTCTGAGCCAACCATACAATAAGTAAATGGGGGACTATGAGAGAAGGAAAATGTGACTGAATTATCTTGAAGACAATTGCATTAGTCTGAATCATAGCTCCTATACTTGCTAGAATATGATCCTGCATGAATAAATTCCTTAGCTTTCATATCTTTTCATTTCTTCATCTTTAAAATGGCCATGAGAAGCATGGTGGCATAGTTGGGAGAGGGCGTACCTTAGAATCAGGAAGATTCTGACATATTCTAGTTTCAGATGGCTCTGGAGGAGAAGTGAGGCTAGTGACCTGCACAACCCTCCCTCACTCAAACCAAAGTCAAGTGTAAGTCAGGTTACCATTTCTCTGATGGCATGGTCTTCTTTGGCAATGAAGGATGAACACAGCAACAACACATGTGTGACCTTTGAGGAATCACATTTCTCCCTCCAGGATTCTAGTCAACTGCATAAAACTTTGTTATGAATGATTTGCTGAACTGCATTGCTGGAGAGAATTTCCCATGCTATGGAATTATAGGACCAGATTGAAAATTAAAAAGAAATGATAGTATTTTTAATCCTAGTCTCATAGAATTATTCTGAAGAGACTGCTTTTATAAAGCTTAAAGCGCTATGTAAATGAGCTATAATAATAACTTCCATTATTATTGTTACAACAACAAAAATCTACTTTCCTGTGGTGCCAGTTGCAGTAGAGGTTAAATTAAGTTTAGGCCAACATATCATCCTCTATACCAAGATAACTCCAACTGGATGAACACACACACACACACACACACACACACACACACACACACACGCTCGCGAGTTAAATATAAAGAATGACATCATAAATAAATTGGAGCAATGAAAAAAAGTCGGATCTATAGATAGAATAAAAGATTCTGACTAAACAAGGAAAGTATAGAAGATAGAATGGAAAAATTTTAATTACATAGAATTGAAAAGTTTTTGCACAAACTTAACAAAGCTAGGAAAAAAAATCTTTGCAGTGAATTTTTCTGATAAAGGTCTCATTTCAAAGATATGTAAGGAACTAATTCAAATTTATAAGAAAAAGATCCACTCCCTGATTAATAAATACTCTAAGGATATGGATAGGAAATTCTTAAGGGAAGAAACCTAAACTTTGTCACTATAGCCCCCAGTAAATAAATAAATGTTGTTACTCTTTATTCATTAGGAAAAATCAAAATTAGAGAAATTCTGAGATTCCACTTTACACCCAGTGGAGTAGCAAAGAGAACAAAAAAAAAATGACAGTGATGAATATTGGAAGATCTATGTGGAAATAGGACATTGCTGCACAGTGAATGCACTTAAGAATGCATATAACTATACTGGAAAGCAATTTGGAATTATAAACAATCACCAAAACAGTGAATGTCCTTGATCAAGCTATACCATCGCTAGGTCTGTACACAAAAGAGATTAAAGAAAAACGGGGAAAAGAGTCGTTAATGTAGAAATAACAACTGACTCTTTATGAGTTGGCAAACAATAACAAAAACAACTAAAAACTGAGGGGGTGTTCATCAAGGGAGGAAAAGCTGAAAAAGAATATGAGTAACTGAATGAATGCGATATTGTACAATAAGAACTAAGGAAATAGATTATTTCAAAAAAGACATGAAAAGACTTATGTGAACTTATCCAGAATAAAATAAGAAGAATCAAAAGAAGAATTTCTACTATAACATCTCTATTATTTAAAATTAACAGTTTTGAGAACATTTATAAACTGACATGAAATGAGCAGGTCTAGAACAATTCTTGTAATGACCACAATATTGTAAAAAAAAAAAAAAAAAGAAAGAAAGAAAAAAGAAACAATTTTACGAACTTTAAGAACTAAATATAATGACCATTCAAGATTCTAGGGGAAGGATAAGATAAACATGCTATCTATTACGAAAGTGTGATAGATTAAAGATATGGATACATATTTATATGTATATAGCCATTGAGAGAATTTTTTTCTAAGAATATTACAATTTTTTTCTTTTTTTCTTTTTCAGTGGAGTAGTGGTAGGAGGAAGAGAAAATAGATTTCTGTGGGGGTGACACAGATATGAAATTTTGAATGTAGCTTTGGTAGAAAGTACATTCTGAGGAAGTCACTATATTTTTAGTTTTGTTTTTTTCTTTATTACAAGAGACTACTCGTAGAGTGGGATTGATCTGTAAATGTTTGTAATGTAAAATAAAAACACATTAATAAAACTTTTTTTTAAAAAAAAGGCAAAAGAGAAGAGGAAATTTCAAACAGGTATTGTGAGAAGTATGATTGTGTTTGTCCTTTATTGCCAAAGAAGACCATGACACCGAGAAATGATGACAGGATTTGCACTTGACTTTGTTTTGAGTGAAGGGCTGTGCAGGTCACCAGCCTCACTTCCCCTCCAGAGTCATCTGAATCCAGTGACCAGATATTCATCAGGATGCCTGGAGATGACCCAGGATGCACTGAAAGACCTTGAACCCTTTGGGCCAAGGCCAACCTCACTTAGGGTGAGGTAATGCCCATTCATCGAATAGGCCTGTTTAAGAAGTAGCCAAGTCATGGTCCCTTTATTGGGGCCCAGAAAAAGAAAGACATCAGGTTGGAAGGGAAACAGCAACAGTTACTATTGATAATCACTCTAAAGCTAGGAGGGTCCAGAAGAGCCCTTGGGCAGGGGCCCATTGTCATCCCAACTTCAGAGTGCTTTAGGTTTAAGGTTTTGGGAAAGGAAAAGATGAAAGGAAAGAAAAGGAGAGGAGAGGAGACAAGAGGAGAGGAGAGGACAGGACAGGACAGGACATGACAGGAGAGGAAACTAGCTGGTAAAACCCAAGTCAACTGGGCATCTTTTGGCCATCTAAATTTATCTTCTTTTGGAAAAGAGAAGAAAGAGGAGGGGGAGGAAGAGGAAGAAGAGAAGAGGAAGCAAAGAAGAAAAAAGATGGTATTAAATATTTGCTGTAATATTGCCATTAAGATACCATGTATCTATCCAGGTAAGCCAAGTTATCTAGTCTTCATTTGACTGTCCTAACATAAATATAATACACCAATCTGCTCTATCTGTCTGAATATGATTTCCACTTGGGTTAAAAAAATGGTGATATTTTGTGAAGAGTGTTATTCTTATTAGAAGTATAATCTTTTCTGTTTGTATTTTTGCTTCCTGAAATTTGATCCTAGATAGATCTAGAAGAGGATTTTATTTTTTTTTTGAGTTAACCTATACTTTCATAAGCTATGATAAGTAAGGAATTATCATTGTCTACAGCTATGTTTCTTATTCCTTTCACTTTTGATTTAATAGGATCAGAAGGACTGGGAAGTTAATCTGTGCATATATTCAAGGCACAAAACAAAATGAAAACAATATCATGAATGTAGTAAGTTAATTATTTTAGGAATAAGCAAATATGGTATTAAGTTTGTATTAATATATAATTTATTAGCAATAATTGTTATTTTAAGATATTTTATAAATTAGAAAGTGAGGATTTAAGTGAAATTATCATTCTGTGGTTCTGTGATGGTAGCAAAAGATGTTTTATGTTATAAAAAGTTATTTGTAAACTCTGATGACAAATCCATAGGCAAAGGAAAATGTATCTTTCTCCTTGATAAGGTATCATAGGTCTCATTGCTTTCTGTTTTGTATTTTTTTTTATATTATACTTTTGGCATTGAATATAATATAGCAATTATGAGTTAGATGCTCTAATTTAGGACTCTATATAGAGCTAGAGAAACCCAGAAAGATCATATCTTCCAAATACTTTGTTTTACATGTGAGAAAACATGACCTACAAAACCTAGAGGTTTTGACATGTACAAAGTTATACTGATTAGTAGTAGACTCAACATTCAAACCTTAGATTTATAGTCTAGCAACCTAAGGCTCCTTATATTCAACTATAACTAAGCTTATTATCTTAGGACTAGTTCCCTTCTTCATTTTTATTGACATTATAAAGGGATGGGGGAGGGGAGATGTAATTTGCTAAATTCCTCAGAACATGAGCTTCATCAAAAAGGTATTCAAATGCATAAAGCAGTCTCCAAAGCATCTTCTAATGCCAAGATAAAAACTCTCCCTCTCTCAATGTTTCTTTGGTTTTGTCCATACTAGGCCAAAATCGCAAGTTGAAAAGTGAAAAATTCTGGTAATTCACTGGTTACTGTCTAGATGTTGCCCAACATCTAGCTTGCACTTTTCCCCATTGAATCATTTTGGCATTGAACAGTCACAGTATTATTGTAAGTTGAGCAGTCCAAGATCATATATGAATCAGGAAGCAATTTCCCATTAAATTTTGAATAGTCTGTATTCTGAAACTCTATAATTCTACCTACCAGAGGAATAAGACCGAATTATAGCAGGTAATAATGAATTTTCATTTTATTGAAAACACTTTTTTTCTTATTGAGTTTCTTTTAAATTTGCCCATCTTTATTTGTAAAATATTATCCTCCTAACATAAGTATTCCTTTGAAGAGTGAAGTTATTATGTGCATCAAAGAAAATGCAATTATCATTTCCTTAAGTCATCTTCAAAACACACACAACTATTCATCTTCAAAAACTTTGCCAACTATTAAGCATTATCCAACTGACTTGAGATTAGAAATAAAGTATGAATCAAATTACCTAATTTCATAGAACATTAAGATTGGAAGAGATCTAAGGGACTGGCTAGTCCATCACACACACACACACACACACACACACACACACACACACATTCAATCACTACATATGTATCTTCCTATTTGTTTATTTTAACTATTTTTCATTCGTTTTGACATATATTTTAAAAACATTATTATTAACATTTGTTTTTACATAATAATTATTCCCCTTAACTATCCCATCACTAATTTAACAATAAAAAAAAATAACTCATGCAGGGACAGTCTCTAGCAGTGCACGACTCCTTATCCATCCGAAGAGCCGACCTTTCTTCCTTTCTTTTGTAATCAGACAGATGCATTTCCTCTTGCATTCTCCAATACTGGGATTTTTTAATTAGAATTCATCAGTTTTACTGCTTATTTTTTTATTAGAATTCATCAGTTTGACTGCTTATTAGCATTATTACTGTTTATATTATTGCAGTTTTTTAGTTGTTTCTTTTATTCTGCAGCACTTCATATGTCTTCTTGTGTTTCTCTGAATTTCTCATATTTGTCAGTTCTTACCAGACAGTATCTGGTGTGTGTGTGTGTGTGTGTGTGTGTGTGTGTGTGTGTGTGTGTGTGTATTTCTCATGGTATGAGAGGTTCTGAGGTGTATAATTGGAAGGTCTACATCCTGTATTGGTATTTATTTGCTACAATTTGTTCAGCTATTCCTTCAATCAATAGGCAACCATTTTGTTTCTTGCTTTTACTCTCTCAAAGACTGATGCTAGGAATATTTTTTTCATTTATCTCCTTGGAATACGTAACAGTAGTCAGACAGGCTGAATGGTATGACTAGATTTTACCAATCACAAGAAAGGAAGCTACCTGACTGCCATCCCACAGTCAGGGCTAAAGCTGGGATCTAAACACAGGCCTGTTTTTGATTTCCAGTTCTGTTTTGTTTTGTTTTCTTGGTATTCCAGGATGTCTGTCTTTGAAGAAGCTGCCCAGAGCTCTCTTGCTCTGTATCTTTGGTAGACATGTACAAAGTAGCTGATACAATTAATATGATGATCCTGTAAAAAGCAAGAAGAACTTGTTTTAGCTTAGTTAAAGGTATCTGTGAAAGTAAAGAGTTCTTATTTGATAAGTTGAAAATGAAAGCTAATGGTGATAAATGAGGGATTTTGCAAGTAACTGCTCCACCTACCACATCACAAGGATGACAATTACTTGCATGTTTAGTCAAATGTAATGTGTCATGCAGTTAAATTACCCTCTCCTGAATTATGTGTTTCAGTTAAATAAGTAGAATGTTTTACTTACTATGGGGAGGAAATCATTGTTTTCATTAATGGCATGAAATTTTCCTGTTAGCTTAACAAGCTAGCATAAATGCTTTCTTCCTTTTCTTTTTCCTTCTGAGAAAAGAATAGAAGAATGGCAGCACTTCCCTCATTTACAAACACATGAAACCAGCATCTAAAATAATGAGTTAATGCTACTCTTAAGAATTAAACCATTTAACCTCTTCCTCAAAGCCATCTTGAATCCCTCTGAGTCTCCACAAATCAAATAATAAAACGTGATTCTGTGCCATTTAATTCAACCCCTGGACAGATCATTTTCAATTCACCATCTTTTGTTTGTGTTGTAACATTCTGCATCTCTTGACACTTCTGTGGAATACCTGTTACAACGTTTCTCTCTTCACCTCTTTTATACCACAGTGTTCACACCTCTAGGAATTATCATGTTACGAGTAAACAAATATGTTCTATCTACCAGTTTGCAAAAGTGGGCAAAACAAGTTTTTTTTCCCACCACTCAACATACACTGTAAATACAACCCATGCATGCTTATTAAGTTTTAATTGAAACATTAACTCAGAGCCACCATTGGGCTGTACAGTCTGTGCTGATTCATTCATACTTTGTGCTATAAGCATGTAGACAAACAGGTTTCAGCAGTGACATATTATATTGTGTATGCATGTATATGTATGTATACATATGTCTAAATTCCCAAATATGCATGTATATATATAATACATGTATATATATTTATATGTGTGTATATGTATATGTGTGCATATACACATTTTTTCTGATTTCTGATTTCATTGGCCTAAGAAATTCCCACTTGGAAAGAGAGAATGACAAGTTGTTTCATACCTGCCTAGTACAAAAGACAGGAAATTCTCCAAGAGTTACCTGGTTATAAGATGGTTTGATAAAGGATGTCTAGAAATATCTTTTCCTAAGCAAAGATTTCCATATTTTGAAGTGTATCACTATTTCTTTGATAAATTGCAAATGAGTTTGACCTTGACTTCTGGTTTGAGTTTCTTTCAGCCAGATAGTATTTTATCAATATCCTGGAACCAAGTTCATGAGCTGATGAGAAGTCCAATTCAACAATGGCTATCCATCACAAACTTTCAATTTAATTTGTTGTTTTGGGTTTTTTTTACATTTTTAGGGAGAGCTACAAACGAATCTCAAGAACCTGATTTGAGTAGTGAGTGCAATCAAATCAACCATTGGCAAGACTCCATTGGGTAAGTACTTATAGCAATGAAGCATGATAGAATACATTGGCAATCATAGAAAACCCCAAATAGGACAAAAAAGATTCTTTCCAGGTTTTACTGAAAGAAAATATTTCTAGAGTCATGATCAGAGAGGTGTTGTAGTAATTGTACAAAGGATTCTTTAATATTCCAATCTATTTTCTCAGATAAAAGGAAACAGACATCTATGTTCATGGAAAGCCAGATGGTGTGATGATATTATTGACAGATGAACCATAAATTTCATGTCTTCTTTCAGGTCAACTGAATTCTCATAAACTTTTAAAACTGGTAACATGTCTCTCTGTCTGTCTATCTGTCTATCTGTCCATCTATCTATCTATCTATCTATCTATCTATCTATTATCTATCTATATTTCTGTCTGTCTATCTAGATATCATCAATATATACACACATATACTATATATATATATATAAAATATATGCAGGTGTGTATACATTTGTGGGTACAATTATGTATGTATATGGGTATCTGTTGTCATTATTGGTGTTCATCCTTCATTCTCAGAAAAGACTGTGACATCAGGGAAGTAATGCCATGACGTACAAGTGAAGTGCGTTGAAATGAGGGAGAGCTGTGCAAAATCACCAGCCTCACTTTCTCCTCAGGAGCCATCTGGGGCTAGCAGCAAAATAGAAAACAGGAAGACTGGAGATGGCCCTGGATGCAGTGGAAAATCTTGGCCTTTCTAAGCAAAGGTCTTTCCCAGGTCTGAGACAACACCCATCCAGTGTTTTAAGATAGGGAAGAACTAGTCATAAAAAAAATCATTCTGGGAGGGGAAGACTCTAATGGTTTCTGGTCAAAAGAGAAACAGTTGTTATTTACATTCACTTTGAGCCATTCAGGGCCCAAACTATAACCAAGTGGGACTTGACTGGGAACTATTGTTGGCCAATCGATGAGAACCAGAGTGATTTTGGTTTAAGGCATGGTCCTTAGGAAAAAAATCTAGCCTGCAAATCCTAATATGTCTATACCTCAAAATACATATACACATGTATTTGTTTTGGTTTGGTTTTCTTTTTAGTCTGAATCAATAATTTCATTGGTATAAGAAATTCCCACTCAGGACATCTGAACTTTGATTCCAAACAGCAACTTGTCTATAGCTTATCATCTTAGAGAGCATCCTGGGACAAAGATAGCATGAGAGACTTAGTCATAGACACTGACAGAGGGAGGGTTTGAACACAGGTCTTCCTGAATCCAAGACCAACCTTCTGTCCTTCGCATTTCTACACAGCCTATCCTATACTATCCTATCCTATCCTACCTATCCTAGCATAGCATAGCATAGCATAGTATTGCATAATATAGCGTATATCTTTGTCACATCTATGTATAAATTTGTATATACATAAATGTATATTTGTGTATATGTTTATGGTAAACATATATATTCCTTCTACATCATTGTACCTATCATATATTGGCATGTGCACATATAGTAGGTAACTTTCTAACTTACAGTTTGCAGAAGAGGATAAAATACATTTTTAATAATTGTATGAAATACATAAGTGCACATATGTGCTTGAATGTATACAACATGAATATAGGTATGTGCTATATAACATGAAAACATGAATTTGGATTAATTTTACTTCCAGTGCTTAGCATTTTATCTGGCATATAGTAGGCTTTTAATATCTATTGATTAATGATTTATACATATTTTTATCTCTCTATTCTATCTATGTTTTAATGACCTCTGATTTCTTCTGTGCCAATATACTAGAACACATCCCCTCCATACAGATGACATGTATATAAATTATGTTTGCATGTGTAAATGCATGTGTAAATACATACATGTATATACAATATATGCATGTATTTGTGTATGTGTATATTGTATACAAACATACGTACAAATATATGTGCATAGACACATATACATGTGTGCTTACACATGCACATACAAACATACTTTATGCATACATCATCTTTGTGGATGAAATGTTTTGGAGTATATTGGCACAGAAGATATCAAAGTTCATTAAAGTATTGATAGAATGGACAGATACACACAAAGAGCAATATACCAAACAGAGATATCTATGTTTCACAAATATTCTGCCCCTGTCATGAGGGATTTCTAATGTAGAATCCACATGGAGGAATATCCCCTAGAGGTAATCCTTTGCATGCTTCTGTTTGCAAGTAATATTGTGTGGTTAAATTGATCCCTAGAACATTGTAAATCCTTTGTAGATGAGATTTCTAATCACATAAAAGAGTTCAGTCTATTTATGTAGGAAAAACCATACAAAGCTATGGATAAAGAATATATCTTATCCAGACTATGATGGAATATAGAGTTGGTGTGAGAATAAGTATGAGTGTGTATATGTGTGTATACATATACAGTCACACACATATTTATGTGTATAAATTTTATCCATTTGGATAGATACACATGCATACATATATGTATTCTTGTGTAGGCATATATGTATTATATATAGCAGTTAGATGGTTCAGTGGTTACAGTGTTGGACCTAGAGTCAGGAAGACTCATCATTCTGAGTTCAAATCTGGCCTCAGACATTTATTAACTGTGAGACCTTGGGCAAGTCACTTGACCCTGTTTGCTCAGTTTCGTTATTTGTGAAATGAGCTGGAGAAAGAAATGGCAAACCACTCCAGTAGCTTTGCCAAGCAAACTACTAATGCAATTGTAAAGAGTAGAACACTACTGAAAAACAACTAAACATATAATATGTATTTGTGTGTATGAGTGTGTGTTTCTATCAATGACATAAGTGTGGACAGATGAAACATTACATAGCTTCAATTATGTGCCAGACATTCCCATTTTCATTCTTTATTCTAATTAGATATTTACTTTGATCATTGCTCCAACAAATAAATGGTCATACTGTACAGACAACGAATTATGAAATAACTCCCAACTCCCACATTGGTGTCCAGTCATTTTCCATCCAGTAAAATACAATCAATTTATTTTGTGTGTGGATATTAGGTAATGTTCATCACATCTAGACTTTCTTCTCTCTTTTCTGAAAGAAATTATTCTAGATACAGACTGAGATCTCTCTCTAAATGAGACCAAAAGGCAGGTCTCTTAATTTTCAGCTCTGTTGCAAACATTTTGTTTGCCATTCTCCTCTACGTCTACCTTTGTTTTGAACTTACTGAATATAAAAGTAAATGCTAATTTAATCTGTAGGATCTTATTCAGTTCTTTGAAGATTCTCTCTGTGTTTTTATCATCTGTTTGATATACTGCTACATAAGATACAATTATTTTCATAGTAGCATTTTAGGTAATGCTTACCATGAGCCCTGAAAGCTGATCTAACCAAATTTCCCATGAAAAGTTGTCTCCCTTTACCAGGTCGTATAAGAAAAACTATGCAGCATTCCCATTCACCCTAATCTTTTTGGCCTTTTCAAGATGATCCTGTGAAATATCATTTAGCTGCAACTTCCTTTAATTTTACATCTGAATTTCTTCCAGAAAGAACCACTCTGATGCTTCATCATGAGGTAAAAGTAACTCTGGGTCCTTAAGGGTTCTACTGGTGGAATAAAGGCTTCGGTTGATCCTACCAGACTGGCAAGGTTCATGAAGTCCCTAGAATTCATCTAAGGCTAGTATTGGAAAACCAGACTTAGTAAATATGGTTGACCACTTGAAGATGAACGATTTGTCCACCGCCACCTGGGAAATAAAGAACAATATAAAGAGGATGTCAGTCTTGTTTAGGACATGTGTAATTTTGTGACTAATGACAGAAAATGAGGCAAAAGTGGTAAAAGAAAGTTTTTCAACTCTATGAACCTTAACCTGTTATTTCTCTAACCTGTGCCTAGCATATAAATGCTTAATAAATGCTCATTGATTGATTGAATTATGTGACTTCTATGTTGGCAACTCCCCAATAAATATACCCAGCCTCAGTCTCCCTCTTGATCACCAGTCCTTCATTGCCCTGTCTATGAGATATCTCAAACTAGTCATCAGATGGACGTCTGATATTTCACATGCTTAAAATAGCATTGCTATTACCTTTTCCTTTTAACCTTATCATCTTGCAAATTTCCATATTTCTTTTGAGGTTACTTCAATTCTCTGCTCACTCAGGTTCACAACCTCTTGTCTTTTTCCTGTTTTTAACTGTTCACATGGGCAGGTAGATGTCATCATAGGAAGAGATCTACACTTGGAATCAGGAAGACACATTTTCATGAGCTCAAATTCAGCCTCAGACATTTAGTTCTTTAGAAAGTCACTTAACCCTGTTTTTTCTCAGTTTCCCGTTCTTTAAAATGAGTTGGAGAAGGAAATGGCAAACCATACACAGTTTCTTTGTCAAGAAGTTCCTAAATGGAATCACAAAGAATCACACATGACTAAATAATAATCCTTCATATCCTATAAATTATCAGGACTTCTCAATTCCATTCTACTCACACAATCACTACTCTTGTTGTTTAGGCCCTTAGAAACACTTATGTAGACCAGTGGGACACTGCCTCCTTAAGTCATCTTCTTGGCTCCAGTCTCTCCCCTTCTCTAATCCATCCTCCCCACAATAACTAAATGGATATTCCTAAAAATAGTTTTGACCATGTCGCTTCCCTTCACAAGAAGATTCAATGGTACCCTCTTGCCTTTATGATAATATATTTATTTGATTTTCAAAGCTCTTAAAACTGTGACTCCAGTCAATTTTTATGATTTTTTGAATGTCTCATTCTTCCACTAACTCTGCATTACAGTCAATCTGGCCACTTACTCTTTCTCCCACAAGACATTCTATCTCTGACTTTGCCCAAGACTGACCATCAATCCTTGTGTCCACCTTGAAGAATCCTTGCATTGCTCTAAAGCTCAGTTCAAGTGCTATCTCAGCCCAAGAATCCTCTCATGATCCACCATGTAGCTCACACCAACATCTCAAAAATTATTTTGTTTATGTTTTTGATTTTCTATGTATTTGCTGCTTCCTCCAAATAGTATGTAATATCCATGAGATCATGGACTATTTATGTCTTGTGTGTTAGGTTCTATTATTTTCCCATTTTAGACTTGAGGAAATTGAGGGAGATGAATTTTAAGTGACTTGCCTAGGGCCATACTAGAGCTAGTAAATTCTGAGGTAGAATTTGAACACGAGTCTTCCTGACTCCAGATCCAGCAATCTATCTACTGAGCCACCTAGCTGCCACTAGAACACCAGAACACCACAAATAGTTTCAGAAGTCCTAGTTTCAGTTTTTGTCATAAGAACTAGCTTCATTAACTTATACAAGTCATTTATTTTTCTGAGCCTCACTTTTCTCATTTCTCAAATAAATTGCTTGGATTAGATGATCTTTAAAATTTCTTCTATGTTTAAGTTCAATAAAAATATGAGTTTATTTATTTTACTTATGTTTAATTTTAAAACATTTTGAAGACAAAAATTTAAGTATCCAAGTAATTATGACTGATAAGCACACAGAAACAAATTCATGTGTCTATTATATGTAATATGTATATAGATGGACTTATAGGATAGAAATGGATGGATGATAATTAGGAAGATAATAGATATATTTGAGAGAAAGGTGTATTAATAGGTGTGTGTGAGAGAAAGGAGAGAGAGAGAGAGAGAGAGAGAGAGAGAGAGAGAGAGAGAGAGAGAGAGAGAGAGAGAGAGAGGAATGATTTTCAAATAGGGTGGAATGAAATGAAATTGTGGAAAACAACCTTGAATTCAAGACCGAAATTCCTCTTTGATTCTAGAATCAAAGAGTGTCACTACAAGCTTTTGAGGAAAAGAATGATATGGTCACACTTGTTGGAATATTATTTTGCTAATAGATGATGCGTGAATTGGAGAAGAGAGAAACCAGAGGCAAGAGCAATTCAAACACTTCAGACACAATAAAATATCTTTGAGGTATTTGACAAGTTGACTACAAGATTCACAAATCATCGAGTATATCTGAAAAAGAATTTAATAGTGACCCTGAAAATTTCCTTTCAGGAAGACTATTTAATCATCATGTGATTGATAGTAGTACCTAAATTCAGATAATGGATGTTGAAATATCTCTGAGTCTTTTCAGTAGAGATTTGTTCACCTAAGGATATAAAATGTAATGTATGTCAGTTGTCAGATGAAGTCAGCAGTTCTCTTGGTTTTGCAAAATAACAACAACAGCAAGATGGTGGAGTAGAAAGGTGCATATACTCCTCTCCCTTGATTGTACCAACTTAGAGGAACAGAGATCTCACAGGTACCCAGAGTGTACCCTACTCTTGACAAAGGACCCAAAAGTCAAGTAACTGGTTGAGAAAATGCCAAAAAAAAGGGGAAAAAATAAGACTATAGAAGGTTATCTTCTTGGTTCTCCCATCCTTTCAGATTAGGAAGAACAATGCTTACCATAAGGGGAAAACATAAAAGTCAAGGCTTCTGCATCTCAACAATCCAAAATAAATATGTAATGGTCTCAGGCTATGAAAGAGCTCAAAAAGGATTTTAAAATCAAGTCAGAAAGGTGGAGGAAAAATTGAGAAGAGAAATGAGAGTGATGCAAGAAAATCATGAAAAGTAAGTCAAGAAAATAACACCTTTAAAAATAGACTAATTCAATTGGCAAAACAGGTTCAAAAAGCCAATGAGGAGAAGAATGCTTTAAAAAGCAGAATTAGCCAAATGGAAAAGGAGGTACAAAAGCTCACTGAAGAAAATATTTCTTTAAAAATTAGAATGGAAGAGATTGAAGCTAATGACTAAATGAGAAATCAAGAAATTACAAAACAAAATAAAAAATTACAAAACAAAAAATGGAAGACAATGTGAAATACCTCATTGGAAAAACAACTAACCTAGAAAATAAATCCAGGAGAGACAATTTAAAAATTATGGGACTACCTGAAAACCATGATCAAAAAAAAGAGCCTAGACATCATCTTTCATGAAATTATCAAGGAAACCTGACCTGATATTCTAGAACCACAGGGAAAAATAAATATTGAAAGAATCCACTGATCACCTCCTGAAAGAGATCCAAAAAGAAAAACTCCTAGGAATATGATAATCAAATTCCAGAGTTCCCAAGTCAAGGAGAAAATATTGCAAGCAGCTACAAAGAAACAATGCAAGTATTGTGGAAATGCAATTAGGATAACACAAGATCTAGCATCTTCTATGTTAAGGGATTGAAGGGCTTAGAATAGAATATTCCAGAAATCAAAGAAACTAGGATTCAAACCAAGAATCACCTACCCAGTCAAACTGAGTATAATACTTCAGCAGAAAAAATGGTCGGTCAATGAAATAGAGGATTTCCAAGTATTCTTGACGAAAAGACCAGAGCTGAAAAGAAAATTTGACTTTCAAACACAAGAATCAAGAGAAGTATGAAAAGGTAAACATGAAAGAGACATCATAAGGGACTTATTAAAGTTGATCTGTTTACATTCCTACATGGAAAAATAATATTTTTAACTCTTGAAACTTTTCTCAGTGTCTGGGTAGTTGGAGGGATTACACACACACACACACACACACACACACACACACACACATACACATACACACACACGTGTGTGTGTGTGTGTGTGTATGGAGAGAGAGCGAGAGAGAGAGAGAGGGAGAGACAGATAGACAGCACAGGGTGAGTTGAATAGGAAGGAATCATATCTAAAAAATAAAATTAAGAGACGATTGAAGAATATATAGAGAGGAGAAAGGGAGAAATGAAATGGGGCAAATTATCTCTCACCAAAGAAGCAATAAAAAACTTTTTCAGTGGAGGGGAAAAGGGGGAGGTGAGAGGGAAAAAGTGAAACTTACTCTCATCACGATTGGTTCAAGTAAGGAAGAACATGCACACTCAATTTGATATGAAAATCTATCTTATACTACAGGAAAGTAGGGGACAAGGGGATTAGCAGGGTTGGGAGGATGATGGAAGGGAGGGCGAATGGGAAGAGAGAGCAATTAGAAGTAAACACTCTTGGGGAGGGACAAGGTCAAAAGAGAGAACAGAAGAAATGGGGGCAGGATAGGATGGAGGGAAATATAGTTAGTCTTATACAACATGACTGTTATGGAAGTCATTTGCAAAACTATGCATATGTAGCCTATGTTAAATTGCTTGTCTTCTCAGTGGGGATAGGTGAGGAGGGAGGAAGGAAGAGAAGCTGGAACTCAAAGTTTTAGGAGCAAATGTTGAGAATTGTTTTTGCATACGGCAAGGAAATAAAAAATACAGGTAATGGGATATAGAAATTTATTTTGCCCTATGGACAAGAGAAAAGATGGGGATAAGGGAAGGGAGCAGTGTTAGAAGGGAGGGCAGATTGGTGGAAGGGGTAATCAGATGCTCTGCATTTTGGGGTGAGGGGAGGGGAGAGATGGGGAGAAAATTTGTAACTCAAAATTTTGTGGAAATGAATGTTGAAAACTTGAAATAAATAAAAAAATAAAAGTAACAACAATAACAAAACATGTATCTTTGTTTCAAGGAAGATTTAATTGGGAGGAGGCTGTGTTCTAAGTTGTCTTCCAGTTCTCTGATAGTCTGTTTTCATTTTCTTTTCTGAAGATTTTTCCAAGTTGAGCATAACTTATTCAATGATTTTCATTTCATTTATGATAGTAAATAAGGGAAAAGGCAGCTATAATTTTACAAGAATACAATATTCTCTGTGTGCCCTATGGTTCTAATGGTTCTAGTTATCTAATCTTACCTAAGAAGTAGGTCAGAGGTTAGGAGGATTGTTGGGCTTTACACATTGAACAAAAGGCAGCTCTTTGCATTTTGTTGAAGGAATACTGTATTTCAATGTCACTTTAATTAAAAGAAGAAAAGTCCCTATACCCATCACCTATCAAACAACAGCAAATAAAACACTCTAGAATGAAATCTTGTGCAGTGAAATAAATTTAGGGAAAAGTTTGGTATAAAAACATAAGGAAACAATAAAATCTTTTTTTTTTTAAGAAAATGGATCGTTGTCTTTATAAGTCCCTACCTGTGAGTACTGATTTTCTTTTTTTTTAATTAATCAATTTAATTATTTTTAGTTTTTCACATTCACTTCCATAAGCTTTTCAGTTCTAAATTTTTCTCCCCCTTCCTCCCATCCTTGCTCTCCAAGATGCCATGCAATCTGATATAGGCTCTACATATACATTCATATTAAATGTATTTTCACATTAGTCATGTTGTAAAGGTTTGAAACCAATGGGAGAAATTGAGAGAAAGGAGAAACGAGAGAGAGAGAGAGAGAGAGAGAGAGAGAGAGAGAGAGAGAGAGAGAGAGAGAGAGAGAGCAAATAGTATGCTGTGATCTGCATTCAGACTCCATAGTTCTTTTTCTGGAGAGCATTTTCTATCATGAGTCTTTTGGAGTTTTCTTAGATCCTTGTTGAGAAGAGCTAAGTCTAGCACAATGTTGCTATTCCTGTGTACAGTGTTCTGGTTGTGCTCACTTCGCTCAGCATCAGTTCATGTAAGTTGGAAAGGATAATAGTTAATAGAACTTAGCATTGGAATCTTCCCCAAGTTCCTGAAAGTAATGATTACAAAGGTCTTTTGTTTCTATCTTTGGATAATCAATGCCAGAAAAGGAGTGTGGTGGGTCACAAAGGATGAGGTCTCTTGACTGTCACTGAAATCCAATTAAAGAGGTATTATTTTAGCTTTAGGGAGAAATCACATTCCTGGGGGGAAAACTAGCTAGTAATGACTGCTAGCATTTACATAGCACTTGAAGGTTTATAAAGGATTTCACAATTATTGCATCACTGTTTCTTCACAGGTTATGGGACTTTCTTAGAATCTAAAAAATAGTGAGTATATTGAGCTCGATTTGAACTTACATCTTCTTACCTAGAGGTCCAATGTTCTATCCACTGTATAACGTAGGTATTTATATCCTGTTCTACAGCAAGTTAATAAATGAAGGCTATTAACGTAATGGAGCAACTAGGTGGTACAGTAGATAGAGTGCCAGGTCTGGAGTCAGGAAGATTCATTGTTGTAAGTGCAAATCTGACTTCAGACACTTACTAGCTGTGTGACTTTGGACAAGTCACTTAACTCTCTTTGCCTCAGTTTCTTCATCTGTAACATGTGCTGGAGAAGGAAATAGCAAACCCCTCCAGTATATTTGCCAAGAAAATCTCAAAGGGGTCACAAAGAGTTAGATATTACTGAAATGACTGAATAACAATATTAATGTAACAGTCTGATCATCTTTCATTTCTATGCACTAGAGGAAATGCCTTTATCACATGCCAGTCAAATCCTACTGATAGACATAGTTACAGTATATAGTATGTCCAGATCTACAAAGGGCATGCACATATAATATACCCAGAACTACAAAGAAGAAAAGTTAGCACACTTTTGTGGCCAATGTTGATGCTAAATATCTGATCAGGAGAATCTAGGACACATTACTTTCCCCACCACCATTGGAGAAGTATATTCTTCCTTCAAACTCTCCTGTTTCACTCCAATTACAGTAGGCCCAAAGCCAACTGAAACACGTTACACGTTTGTGGTGAATTCTGACAGAAGAGATACCTTAAATTGAGTGAACTGGGAGGTTAGATAATTACAATCAACATGCCTCCCACGTGGGAAGCTGTGAAATTCATCATCTCCTTTCTGTGGTGTTGATGCAATATATTTAATTTTGTGCCCCTTCTTAGGTTTCCAGGATGTTGTCTAGGAAAAAGTGTCTAGACAGAATGGAATGAGAACCCCTCATTCCCCACTGCAGAGGACGTAAGATGGGAAAAGATGAGTACAGAAGGAGTAGCTGTTCATCCTAAAATGGAAAGTTCTGTGACTAGATACCTCCTTAGCTGTGCACTGAGGGGATTGGACCCGAATGATCTCTAAATTCCCTTTTTAGTCTGTGACTCTGTTACTGTTTGTATTACTGTTCTTATTTTAAATACTTCCAGGCAGAATTCCCAGCACCTGCTCTTTCAAATTAATCTTGTTAAAGCACAGGTCTGACCATGTCACTTCTCCTATCCCTATCTCCATTGAATAAACAATATTAACTCCCTGTGACCTCCAGTATCAGATATAAAATCCTTCGACTTTTAATTCCCTGGCCTCTTCTTACTTTTCCAGTCATCTTCTACTCTTAGTCACTGGATGGCCATAGACTCAGACAAACTGAACCCTGGGAAAGACCTTAATTTAGACAGACTAAATGTATTCACTGCATTCCAGGCCATCATCTTTGCTTTGGTCTTGCCACTGGACTTTGATGGCTCTGGAAAAGAGAGTGAGGCTGAGTACTTTGTGCAGCTCTGTCTCACTTAAATCTAATACACCAGTAAGTCAAGACCACCCTTATGATATCATCAGTCCTTTTTGAGAATCAAGGGTGAACAATGCCAATCTCACTCCCCTCTATCTACCCTGCAATTCATTGACACTACTCTCCTTGTTATTCATCACACAGGACACTCCACTTCCCTATTTCAAGCATTTTACTGACTACTCTCATTCCCTTCTTTTCAGTTTCTTTGGCTTCCTTTAAGTACCAGATAAAAGCCTACCTTCTATCAAAAAAAAAAAAATCCAACTCATTCATAATGCTCATTTTTTTCTATAATTCCTAGACTGGGATGGACTGGAATACAGTGACTGCTTTTTTGACTTTTTATTATTTCTTTTCCTTTTCTTTCGCCATTTTATCACCAGTTAGCATAATGCCTGACACATAAGTGCTTAATAAAGGTTTGTTGACTTGATTCACACCTGAAGCATATTTATCACATAAATTTTGGCATAAGAAATAGTCTTCAGAAAAAAAAATAGTCTTCAGGAATCTGAATTTCACCTAGCTTCTTCAGAATACACTAATAACTGTTCAGATTCTATCTAGTTCAGATTTAATCTGGCTCAAATTCTATATGGCCCACTAGCATTAGTGACACAAATGTTCAGATTCCCCAAGAATATTGCCAATGGTAAGACTTAAGAGTCAAGCCAACATGGCAAATCTTTAATGAACTTTGTTTTCCTTTGGGTGTAAGAAGATTTGAGTTGAATTCACTCAGGCAGCACCTAGGGTGTTGGTATTTTGGGGTCTGAAGCACGCCAAACCTCAGCATATGCTACCATGACCTCAACATATGGTTCCCTGACCAGGAATGCTGCCAATCTCAAGTTCTTCTTCAACCAAGACTATAAGGTATGTAAGCCTCCCCATCTCTTTATTCCCTTCTCGCTCTCCAAGCACCTTGGAGGAACTTTTTGAGTCTGATCTCTCAGGTTCTAGTAGGTCAGACAGCTAGGAGGCTGTTTCATACATATTCTCAGTCCAGTAGTTATGATGGAGGCCACAGACATGGGTACATTTTCTGAAGCATGGAGGACAGGGGCAGATGCCCTATTCAGAAGTGTATGCCCAATTCTTTTAATTCTCTCAATTATTTCATATAAAAGAGGGAAGAAAAGGATTTCACAATGGAGAGGAAGACAGGGAGGTGAGAAGGAATGACTGAACATTACTCTTACCAAATTTGACTTAAGTAGGGAAATCATACAAACTCAATTGGATATCTTACCTTCCGGAAAGAGGATGAGAGGAATGATAGAAGGGAGGGAAGATTAGGGAAGGCAGTAGTCAGAAGCAAACACTTTTGTAAAGGGCCAGGGTCAAAGGAGAAAACAGAATAATTGGGGGGTGGGATAGAATGGAGGAAAATATAGTTAATCTTTCACAACATGATTATTATGGAAGTATTTTGCATAACTATATATGTATAACCTATATTGAATTACTTGTCTTCTCAATGAGGCTGGGTAGGGAAAGAAGAAGGGAAAGAACTTGGAACTCAGAGTTTTAAAACAAATGCTAAAAAAATTATTTTTACATGCAACTCAGAAATAAGATATATAGGCAATGAGGTATAGAACTCTTATCTTGCCCTTCAAGAAAGCACAGGGGAAGGAGATAAGAGAAGAGGATGACAAAAGGGAGGGCTAACTGGGGGAAGGGGTAATCAAAATGCATGCCATCTTGAGGTGGGGGGAGGAGAAAGATGGGGAGAAAATTTGGAACTCAAAATATTGTGGAAATGAATGTTAAAAACTAAAAGCAAATAAATTTAATTAAAAAAATAATACACCAACAACTGCATCAGACTAAGATCTCTCTAATTAAAAAAAAAAAAGCCTGAAAATTTTTAAATATTCCAAGACAAGTCAGGATATGATAGGATAATATGGTCACAGGAGATAGGATAGGAAGGGACCTTAGAGAGAATGTGGTCTGACTCCATCATTTTACATACAAAGAAACTGAGGTCCAGAATTGGGAAGTGATATGCCGGTAACATAGTTGGAAATAATCAAGTCATCTGATTCCCATCCAATATTGTTTCTCATAACAATGGTTTATCATGAGAACCACTGAGGACAAGGATGGGGTATGATTTTCCTTTCCACAGCATCTAATACAGGGTTCTATAAACTCATTGGGTATAAAATTTTAATATGCTTCTCTGTACTCTGTGGCATTGAGAAAGAATATTATATATAGATTTCTGCAGATCAAGAACCATGGATTATAGGATGATTACTAGAGCAGATCTTAGAAGCCATTTAGTTCAACTCTATCTCATTTTTACAGATGAGAAAGCTGAGGCTCAAAGACATTAAGTGATTTGCCCAGTCATATAGCTTCAGAGTCACTGTGTTCATCCTTCATTGCCAAAGAAGACCATGCCAAAAACAATGGCATGACTTGCACTTGACTTTGTTTTGAGTGAGGGAGGGCTGTGCAGGTCACCATCCTCACTTCTCCTCCAGAGTCATCTGAATCCAGTGACTTGTCATATGTGGAATATGGATAAGGTCTTTCTTGTTTCCAAGTGTTACATTCCATACCACACTGATTTTTGCCTTGGATTTTACTAGCATTTTATATATTTTATAGTCCAAGTTTTTTTGTTTTCCTTTCACAAGAAATCATATGACGTATAACTGGAAAATGTAGTCCTCATGAACTGAATAATCTCCCATATCCCCAGAACTTTTCATATGTTCCACTGGTAAATGGGGATTCTTTCAAAGAGTAATATGAGGGAACATGATGTCTGAGGAATTATAGCTATAATTAACATGGACTTTTATACCAAATGCTAGAGCAATTAGACATATAAAATAAGAAAGGATTCCTTGTATTTTTCAGGTACAGCTTTAGAATAAACAAATTGAAATAACATTTACATGAATTTAAATAAACATTGTGAATGGTTGACAATAGAGTGTTGTTTGAGAGTCTATGACTCTAATATTCTGCTATTCCAGCATAATCAGCCATTCAGTTAATAATCATTTATTAAATACCTACTTTGTGCCATACACTTTGCTAAGTGCTGGAACAAATATTAAAAGTTTCCATTGCTGTGATAAAAAGCTATCATATTCTCCAACAAAATGTCTTTCTGCAAAAAAGTAAAATTTTAATGATGCTCTTAAAAAAGAACCTTTTCTAATCCCTGTTCTTCTCTGCTTCAAAAAAAAATTTTTCTTTTTACCAAAAAAGTATACTTAAGCAACATAAATCAACACCTTTGACATGTCTAATATTGCAATATTCCATTGGCAGAGAGAAAATATTATAATATTGTGTTGGATGTTATACGAGATTAAGTTAAATTAGAAAAACAAAAATACACATTTCTGTCAAAATTTTAAAATTGTAGAGACATGCATATGAATCAGAAAGTGATTCAGTTTGGATGGGCTAATTTGAAAAAAATACTATCATTTAAAACTATTCCTTTTGTTACTTTTCTAAGACTGTTAAAAACCAGACCAACATCTCTCTTTGCCAACTAGAGTACAGCTAGGAGAAATTTTCCTGTAATTAAAAACATTGAACTGATAGTTCCTTGAGAATAGGGACATTTTTTACCTTTCATTTTATCCTTAAAGATTATCCCAGTGCTTGGTACATAGTAATTGTTCAAGAAATGCCACTTGTCTGAATGACTGACATCACCTCCTCATGAGTGAAAAAAATTATAACCAAAAGTTCTCCTGGAAGTTTTATCACCATCTCCAAAAATCTGAAAATATGCCTTCTGAAGAAAGCGACAGTCATTGAGGTATTTCCAATACTGTTATTACTAATAGGTTTGGAAATCGCTATGGCACACTGTGCTGTTGTTCAGGGGCCCTGCTGCACCATATGGAGAAGTCCACAGTTTCAAGCAGAGCACGAAAAAAACACTGGAGCAATGCTTTGAATGAGAATGAGACTCTCCTGTCAAAACCTAAAGAGTTAAGGATTACATCTGGCTAGCTACACCATCCCAAGGAATATTCATTTATTTGTTTGTCAATTCACCTATTCATTTATTTGAAGGAGAAGCCCTCCAACAATTTGGAAAGTCAGTGCAACAAACTCTTTTTACCTCTTTCTTATTATACCTCTCCTCTTTATGGGACTTGCAAAATCTCCCAGGAGAACACAGAAATGATCTCCCTAGAAAATCAGAACCTGCTGCCTCTTAGATTCCATGCATCTCATGAAGATGTTTCTTGGTGTCATACCAGGTTGAAATGGAAAGCAAGTTTTTTCTCAGACGATTAAGGCCTGACAAGTGCTATTCTTTGTGTTGGCACTTCATCTTTCTCTATGTTTGTTACTTTAGCTGCACAAAGAAACACATTTTCGGAAAAAAGGAAAAAAAACGGGATGAATCGATGTTGCCAGGTTGGCGTTGCACTTGCCTTCCATGCTGCTGCAAAGTGCCCTGCCAGAAGGCTTGATGTGTAGCTCTGAGAAGCAGATGGGAAGGCATTTTTGAGGGGCTTTTGATGGTTCTGAATCTATGCAGCATTTACACACCGAAGCATGCTTGTTCATCTGTTACATATTTAGAGATATTTAAACTGTGAACATTTGTCTTCCTTAAAGATGGTAAAAGTATCAGGTGACTGGCTTACTAAACTGGTACAGTGAACAGATCGATTCGTTAGCTCATAGGAGCATAGCTTTAGATATGGAAAGCACCTTAGAGATCATTGAGTCCAAGCCCTCGTTTGGCAAGTGAGGGAATTTGAGGCCAAGGGAAGATAACTTATTCAAGATCACACAGGTAGCAAGGGTTGGAGCCAGGATTCAAACCCAGGACCTCTGAATCAAGACATAACATGCTTACCATTGTACCGTGCTGTGCTGCCTCTTTCATTCATTGCGGCTGTTAGAGGGGGAAGAGGAAGGAAGGACCTTTAAAGTCATCTAGTCTAATCCCCTCATTTTACAATTGAGGAAATTGAGACCAAGACAAATAAAGTGACTTGCAGAAGGCAGGGATAGGATTTGAATTCGTATCCTCTCATTGTACCAGCCCAATTCCATCCTTTCTTTAAGTCATTTTGAATAAAACCATAACTAATGAACACAGTGAGTCATTGTAGTGTCAGAGTATAAAACGGAAAAGGGAGAGTCTCCAGATTACTTTGAAACTAATCCTGCTGAATCGTCTATTTAAAATAAAATTAAAATTCTCTCTCTCTCTCTCTCTCTCTCTCTCTCTCTCTCTCTCTCTCTCTCTCTCTCCCCTCCCTCTCTCCCTTCCTCTCTCTCTCTCTCTCTCTCTCTCTCTCTCTCTCTCTCTCTCTCTCTCTCTCTCTCTCTCTCCCCTCCCTCTCTCCCTTCCTCTCTCTCTCTCTCTCTCTCTCTCTCTCTCTCCCTCCCTCTCTGTCCATCTCACTCTTCCTTTGTATATGTGTGTGTGCATGCATGTGTGTATATATATGTATATGTGTATATTTATACATACACACATATGTATTTTTTTAAAGGCAAAGAATAAGACCTCTCATCTCTTTCCAAAACCCTCTAGGGAGCTTTGTAGTAGGGGAATCTCCACCAAAAAAAAAAATTAAAAGAACAACTCCTCCTACATTTTCAATCACAGAAAGCCTGCTTAGATCCATCCAAATAGTATGTATATATGATAAGGTCTTAATCCAGTCTCCCAAGCGCATAGGTCCTATGCCAGAAAGACCCATTAAAACAAACAAATAAGAAGAACAACTAGAATCTGCAATTGAATTGACATTTCATTTATAGAAGTAAAAGCTAACACAGACTCTGATGCTGAAAAGCATAGAGGGCCAGCAAAACTCTAACAGAAAAGAATATTTGTTGTCCTTCCATAATGTGCACATACTAGGATGTCTGGGAAGTATTGAGAAACCCAAAGTCACAATAAAAACAGAGCTTTCTGTCCAAAAATAATTTTTTTTTCCAATTATATCCTAGACACCCTCCTCTGACAAACAGCTTGCCCATGTCATTGTATAGCAGATCTAATTTATAATGTTGCCACACACCTCTAATAAAATGCCATACTCATAGCAAAACTACAGGACTATGTGTAATATACCACTAAATTAATCTTGTACAAGAATTTGCTGAATAGGTCTCATCAGAGGTGGGGCAGAAGGGTTTAGTCTAGATAAGGGAAGTCAGTGCATCTATTTGGAAGCAGAAAGGATGGCACTAGAGGAGAGGGGACAATTGAAGATAGTGGAAGAAGGGAAGACTATTTTAGGGAGTAAGCTTCTGCAGGAAGTGGGAAAGGATGGGACCTAGATGTGGGGAGGGGGGGTGACGGGAATGGGGCAAGTTGTTTTTTCTTGAAATATCTCTTATATTTGAGTCATGTCTCTCTATTATGAAATTTTATTGGATCCATATTTATTAGGAATCAAATTGGGTTTGTACTTACAAGCTCCTTAAGGGTAAGGATAATGTCTTTTGCATCTCCATAACACTTGGTATGGGGATATATATCGCTGATCTTCAAAAAAAAAAAAAAATCATTGTTAAAGCTGAGGGAATTCTGTTTCTAGATTCTTAAAGACTGAAGACTAAAGAAGATTCTGAAGACTAAAATTCTATGGCTAGGATTTTGGATTGGTTTGAAATGATTTGGTATAACTTTTGTTAAGAATGGTAGTTCCCCTAGACATGAGAACTCTTAGACCAAGTATGTGTTTATGATTACATTTATAGGGTTAGGAACTGTAGCTACAAGTGTATAGAGAAACTTCTTTCTTTCCCTCCATCCCTCTACCTTCTCTACAACCTAGTCTTACAGAGTTACCTAGAGCAATGAGATGTTCAGTAACTTGACCTCAGTCACAAAGTCATGAGAAAAATAGTTATTAAAAACCAATGATTTGGGGAGATCCAAAGTTCCCTCTTTTTCTATAGTACTCATTTCAAAGTTTGGTCCCTTGAAGGACATTACTGATAATGAGATTGGATTAACTTTTTAAAAAATTTTGTTCAGACCCCACCCAGGTAGAGAAGCCCTCTGTGCTTTACTCAGATGTGGTGGGGGTAGATGCTTTGAATAGATTGCCCAAAACTGATGATAATTTAGAAGTAAAGGACATAATCAAAGTTCATTAGAATGGGTCCTGCTGCTCACTGTTATATTCACCCTCTTATTCATTGTTAACGAATCAGAGTGGACTACCACCCCTCTTTCAGGAATACTACTCTTCCAAGGGTATATAAACCATGAGCCTGCTGCCATGATTGTCTTTGGCATTTTCCACTTATATTTTATTAAAATTCTGGCATTATTAATAAAATGACTCATTTCCCAGAAATTATATCTCTCAAATTTTTTAAATGATGCCAAGCCAAGGTATGTTATGGGTGAGACTTGAACCTAGGTCTTCCTGATTTATAAGGCTGGCTCTCTAGCCAGTAGTTTGTGCCACCTCTCTGAGAAGAAGTTTACAATGTGAAAAATGCTTTAGCTGGAGAAATTTCTTACAACCTGGAAAAGTTTAGGAAAAGTTTTCATTTAACAAATCAGGTAAAGTTTCAGGAAGGAAGGTAAACCTCCCTTTCTCCCTTTTCCTCCCCTAGCTGTTAACTAGTGAAAACCTTGTACAGCATCCTCTCTGGGGCCACTTGTACAACTTGAACCTATGGGTTGGGGTTCCCATAGGTTGTCAATTGGCTATTTCTAGTCTCAGAGTTCTATAGATAATCTTGGGAAGTAGAGTTCCTAAAATATTTATTTGCAATTCCCCACTATTATGCTTCCCAGTGATAATCAGTCAGCACCTTTTTAGCGAAGGGCATTTAATAAGATGATACAGTAAGATAGTGAGAACAAAACATTACCCCAGAATAATAGGGAACACATGTGGCTAAGGAGTTGACTGATACACTGATGAACTGAGCTCATTTCGACTAATTGCTATTATAGAATCTAAGAGGTATGGCTTGATCTTTTCAACCAGTCCAAACATGTCTCCTGTATGGTATCATTTGCCTTTCATCCAATGACCAAAGGCCTATTATTCTTCCAAACTGATAAATTTTTCATATTTAGGATGAAAGAGTCAAAGAAAAAGTCCTTAATACCTAGTTTATTCTGTTGTTTGACTGACTGATTCATTGGAATGACGGTAGAATTGCACCTTTAGACTTGAACAAAAAAATGACCAAAGAATAATAAGCTATAAAATTCAGATAAAATACAATGTGCCCCTTGAAAGTCTTATCCCCTATGAGTCCAACAACGTCTATGTCACTGCTGGAAAATCTCAGAAGTAGTTACTTTCCTGCCTTGTAAAGTAAGAGAATAGTTATTTTTTTTTTTAGAATAGCTATTTTTGAATAAAGACATACATAGGCATGTGTGCCACCATGACATAGGATTACCATAGGCCCTTTCCCTGAGGTTTCTTACCTACATACACACACACACACACACACACAAACACACACACACACACACACTCACATACATACATCCTGGCCTATCACAGAACTCACCTCTTTAAGACCAGAAAGGGCTCTGCTTATTTCCTTTCATTTTACTTTAAATTTAAATAAAACAAACATTTCCATAAGTAAAATAGAAAAAAGAAAGACGATTGCACATGAAACTGCAAATCTATTATATGTAACTTGCTATTTCTTTTAAATATAAATAAATAAATGTTTTCCTTCCCTTTCCACACCCTGCCCTCAAGACAGCTACCATTAGACACAAATATCATGTGGGTATGTATGTATATGCATGTGTATATATAATACACACATATATATGTATATGTGTGTGTGTGTGTGTGTGTGTGTGTGTGTGTGTGTGTGTAAAATCATTGTATACATACTTCTATTTATGACTTCTTTCTCTGGATGCAGATAGTGTCTTCCTTCACAGCACCTTTGTAGTTAATTCCAGGTATTTATTTAACCAAAATGCCTTAGTAGCTCGATGTTGTTCTGTAAACAATATTGCTGTTACTGAATACAACGTTTTTTTTGGTTTTGCTAATTTCACTCTTCATTATTTCGTCCAAGTCTATCCATGTTTTTTTTTTTCCTAAAATCATCCAGCTCATCATTTCTTATAGTATATTAGTATTCTAAAACAATCATATACCACAACTTGGTTAGTCATTTCCCAATTGACAAGCATCCCCACAGTTTCCAGTTCTTGCTACCAGAACAAGAACTTCTAGGGTTCTTTTCTTTTTTCCTTAATTGTCTTTGGAAACAATCTAGTAGTGGTGTTGCTGGCTCAAAGACGAAAGACAGTTTAATAATGCTTTGGACTTAATTCCAGATTGCCCTCCAAAATGGTTGGATCACTTCACAGTTCCAGCAGCAGTGGATTAGTGTCCCTATTTTTCCACATCCTCTCTAAGATTTGCCATTTTTCCTTTCAATCATTTTAGCCAGTCTGATAGATGCAAAATGATATCTCAGTTTTTTAGATTTGCATTTCATATGACTAAATTGTTTTCATTTCTTCATCATTAAATTATCTGTTCATATCCTTTGACCATTTATCAAATGGGGAATGACTTGTATTCTTATAGATTTGACAAAGTTCTTAATATATTTGTGATTGAGACCTTTATCTGAAAAACTACCTAAAATATTTCCCCCCAATTTTCTGCTTTCCTTCTGATCCTTGAAGACAAGACACTCCATATTCTGGGACCAATATATTCTTTTGGTGTTATTGCAAACTGCTACTTACCCAAACAAACTTTACTTCAATAAAATAATTTTCCTCTTGTCATTCAAACATTTTATGGATTTTCTCATATCCACATCTGTGCTTATAACATTCTGTTTTGTAATGCCTCATGTGGCCTAGTAAAGAGAGTGACTCAGAGTAAATAAACAGATTGATTAAATAATACTGGGCACAGTTATCATCAAATATTGGAAAGCTCATTAGCCTCCGGTTAAATGTTCCTAACTCCTCCTCCTAATAATATTTCCATGTATCAATTATCCCATGCACATTTTCCAACTTTATCCTCACTCTTTGACATAATTGGCAGTAGATATATTATTTTATATATTACATATATTTATATTTTATTTTTATATATATTCATATATATTTTATATATTATATTTATATATTTTTATATATTATATATAATTATATTATTGTTATATATAATTATATGGTATATATAATAATTGTTATATATTATATATGATTATTATTATATTTATATTATTTTTTATTTTTTATATATTTACACATATTTTATATATTATATGTTATTATATATTATTTTCTTTATGGTCCCCCAAATGTACTTTGCTTGTTCTTGTCTTTGGCCGTTGGTAGAATATCTCCTGGTTTCCCTGCTAATTTATACTAATGATACTTCCTTGAAAATTGCCCACCTCTTAAAGACCTTCCTTGATGAATACACATTGTGGTGATTCATTTGTCTAGTGTTTAATTTGTATATTTTTTTTTACTATTGTTAAGAGCTCAGATCCTATGATTATTTTTTTTCACCAACGTGGACTGGGCTTACAAAACTACCTGGTGCACTGAGAGATTTAGTAATTTATCCCATGTCACAAAGTTAGTTCTTATCAGTGGCAAGATTTGCATCCATGTCGTCCTGACTTCAAGGTGAGGATGACTTTGCTACAATAAGCCTCCACTCCTACAACATTTTATAATGTTGCTCTTGGTTGTTTGTGTATGTTTTCATATATCCCCTGTATAGTGAGATTATCAGCAAGGGGAAGGGGATTGTTTCCTTTTTTGTGTGTGTCCTCCAAGTAAAGGACAGTGGTCATCACGCAGTTGATCCTCATAGGATCATAAATTTAGAGCTGAAAGGGAGGGTTAAGGTGTTTAAGTCTGACCTCCTTCATTTTAGCAATGAGGAATTGGATGCTCAGGCGCAGTAACTTTTCTAGGATCACAAAGATAACCTGTGTCTGAAACAAGAGTCAGACCCAGTTTTTCCTAGTTCTAAGCCCAATATTTAATCCACTACGTTATAGGGCAACTCAATAAATCATTGTTTATGAATAAATGACTACCTGGCTTTGTTAAGAGTTTTCTATTCTAAATGGAATTGCTAATATCCATGATTTCCCAGCTTTTTTTATTCCCCCTTAGAAAGCCATAGTCTTAGAACTGAGTGTCATTCATTTCTAGGTGTGTCTTGTTTTGGGAGCTCCAGTAAATCTTTGCATTTCCTTCTCATTCAAATGATTGATTTTAGTTCCTGTTCCCTGAAATTCAGCTGCCATTAAATGCACCACAATCCTAACCTCTGAGCTGTTTCCATGGTTGAGATAATCATTGTAGGTAAAATGAGACTTGACCTGAACTTCCACTCTTGATTGGAAGAAAACCAAAACCTCAGTGTCTTTCGACTTTTGAAATAGAACTGTATGTTGACTTTTTTGCTTCTGTTTTTATACACCTCTTTTCTTTTGGGTTTGCCTCAGATTAGAAACTCAAGTACCAAAAATGACAGAGGTGACAATGACCTTTTGGATAGAAGTAGGAAAAAAAAAAAACCCTGAGAATTTGGGAAGAAAGTTTAGTGTTTAGTTTCATTGTTTCACATTTCCAACCTTTCCTCTAGATGATGTCAATTCAGAAGATATTGAGCATTTTGGGTACTGATTTTGGAGAGAGAAAAGTCTGGTCTCGTGGGTAAAGCAACACCTAACAGTCACACACATTCCTAACTTTTGCTTTATCCTTAGTCCCACAGGAAAGAGTGGCCCTTCTTTTGGCCGAGGCCAACCTTTCTATATGGACAAGTGATCACATTTCATTCCTTCTCTAATATATTACCCACCTCCCAATAACTCCCTTTCTTACATATTTTCAATGTTTTCTTATCCATTGGCTGTTTCACCCATGCCTTCCCTACACTTAAACTCCTCCCACCACTTGATCTATCCACCCTCCCCATCACAGTTGCTGTTCTGTATCTCTTTTACCTTGAGAAAACCATCTACCATCAGTGCCCACACTCCCTCTTCTCTAACGCTCTACTAAAATCTCTTCTTTGGCATTGTCAATAGCCCTCTTCTGTTTGATACTCTTCTCTCCAAGCTTCTGTGACAATGCCCTCTCCTGGTTTTCCTCCTACACATCTGAACCATAATTCATAGAATTTGTTCGATTTTCATCCAGGTTATACCTTCTAATCTTAGGTGTCCTCAAAAGCTCCCTCCTTGGCCCTCTTCTCTTCTTCCTCTCCAATCTCTCTTGATGGTCTCATGAATTCTCATGGTTTCAATGACCAGATCCATTCAGATGACTCTCACTTCTACTTGCCCAGCTCTAACTTCTGTCCTGACCCTGAGTCTCCCATCTCTAATTCTGTATTATACATTCAAACTAGGGGGTCCTGTAAACATCTTATACTCAACATGTACAAAACAGAACTAATTTTGTTCCCCACACCCTAAACCCTCCCCTCTTCCCAATTTAGCTATTACTACTGAGGGCACCACCATCCTTCCCCAAACTTAAAACTTAGGTGTCATTCTCCTTCATTCCACATATCTGTTGTGGTTTAGGCTCTGCCCACCTAAGGGCACCAAAAACTGTTGATGTTTCTTGATGTGCTGTGGTGGAACCATCTCAAAGAGTTCAGAGTCAGAGTTGCTCTAATCCAAGCATAAGCATTTATTGAGCCTCTCATGGAATGGGTTAAGTTCCAGGAGGAACCAGCAACTTCATTAAGGTAAGACATACAATTCTATAGAGAATATGATGCTAATTATACAATCAAAATTTATATAGAATATAAGAATGTGATTAATATTAAAAAAATACAAAGATTATGTTAAGGGATTAGGTAATGGAGGAGGGTCCCAGCATGGAACTGTACATGCGGTTACCCACAATGCATACACAAAATCCCATTTAGGGGAGATGTATGTATGATAATGATACTATAATAATATTATAGTAAGTTCACTCTAGGTCAGTTCTTTACTCTTACTGCATAGGCACCATCTTAGAGTGGACCCCTTTTACAGTTTGATGGCCAAGCGTCCTGCTCTACATCCTGATGATGCTGTCTTCCGGTTGGCTAGCTATTGTGGTCTTGTCTGGTCAAGATGGATAATATGGTTGTGGTTGAGTGCATGGACACATCTGTTGTTTCTGTGGGAAATATGAGGAATGGGTCTGGGGGCAGTGGCTAGCTATAGGCAGTGGCTAGGATCCTATCACATGGATATGCCTGCTATTCTGTGAAAAATATGAGTTCATGAACATACCTGTTGTACTAGAGAGCAGTGAGGCATATATGACAAAGTTAGGATGCTGAATTGGCGGGGAGGGATGAGTGGCTAGGTAGGGGCCATGAGCTTGCTGTTTAGTGGGACCTGTAAGAAAGTTAAAATATTGGAGTTGGAGGCAGCTCTGTTAGGATTCAATCATATCCATTCTATTAGAAAGTATTGTCAATTCTACCTGAAACATCTCTCCGCTTTATGTCCATTTCTTTCCTCTGATATAGCCACCATTGTGGTGCACAGTCATCTGGTGACCTTCATCACCTCAAGTGTTCACTATTGCAATAGCCTGCTTGTTCCACTCCCCAATTCAAGTCTCTCCCTACTCAAATCTATTCTTCACTCAATTGTCAAAGAGATCTGGTCATATCATCTCTCACTCCATACTCAATAAATTCTGGGGAATCTCACCTCAAAGATCAAAGATAAAATCCCTTGTTTGACTTTTAGAACCCTTCATATCCAAGCTCCTACCTACCTTTCCAGACTTGTTACTCTTTATACTTCTCCATGTCTCTATGATCCAACATTACTGACCCTCTTATTCTCCCTCACATAGGATACTCTATCACCCTATTCAGTGACAATCGGCTGTCCCCTAAGCCTAGAGGGCTTTCTTTCCTCACCTCTTGCCCAATTTCCTTTAAGACTTGGTCAAATTCCACCTTCTGCAAGACACCTCTCCCAATCCCCTTGAATAATAATTTCCCCCTGAGTTTCCTCTTAATTTACTCCATGGTATATTCCTGAATTGGAATGTGAGCTCCTTGAAGGGTTTTGCTTTTTCTTGTATTCTCAGAATTTAGCACAGTGTCTGTAACATGTAGGTGGTTTAAAATGCTTGTTGACAACTCATGTTATTACCTTAAGAAAGACATCTTTTTTTCAGCAAGAAAGACATCATTTTAGGAAATCTTTATTCTCATATACCTTTTTCACAATGATGGGAGAGCTGAATGTCAGTGGGATTTCATAGTGCTTTAAGTATGTATCTATTATGCTCTATATTCATAAAATTGACTACCTATATATAAACAATTCTTTTTGAGTAGCCAGATTATATATTTTACATATGAGGTAATTGATACAGGTATCAGTTCTCATGGATATTCTCATCAAATTTCAGATTTTCTTAACTCTAAGCCCAACATTGCTATCTACTATGTAGAAAACTTTTATCTTGTCATTAACTATTAATACACCTTTTTAAAAATCCATTTTTTTTCAATTAAGAGAATTTATTTTTCTCCCTTCTACATCCCCCTATGGACTGCAAAGAAAAGAAAAAGAACGTAGGGAGACAGAAAGAAAAGAAGGAAGAAAGCAAGGAAGAAGGGAGGGAAAGGAGGGAGGGAGGAAAGGAAGGAAGATGAGAGGGAAGGATAATATAAACAAAGTCAAACCAAACAAATTCTCATGTTGATCATGTCCAAAGATGCATTTCTCATCGTACATAGTAGCCCAACATCTCTCTGCAAATCTTCAAACTTCCTCCGATGTCTACATCTGAACAGGTTTTTTTCTTTTTCTTTTTTATTGTTTTGTTGCTGTTGTGTTTGTGTTTTTACTATGCTTTCTGTATTTTCCTTGATTTCAATTATAGTATTGAATATGACAAGCTTTGAACTCAATTTCATCATATTTAGGAGTATGAATAAGAGAAGAAATAAGGGAAGTAAGGCCAGAGGGCAATCAGGAAGAGAACTAGAACTTACCCTTTATGTCTTTTTTCAGTACCTAGTTACAGCCATATAATTTTCTATGAAGATCCAGAATCCTTTCCTTTAGGAGGATTTCCTCTCCAATGACTTCATATTCCTCACATTTTCCTATAAAAATCCTAACCCCATTCTTACTCACACCAAGTTGGGAGTACCAATGTTATGGTGTTCCTTTGACAAGGTCAGGTGAAACTCATAATCCTACAGGTCAAGTAGTTCAAGGAGTGTGTTCATCCTTTGTTGCCTAAGAAGACCATGCCATCAGAGAAATAATGATGTGACTTGCACTTGACTTTTTTTGAGTGAGGAAGGGCTGTGAAAGGTCACCAGCCTCATCTCTTCTCCAGAGCCATCTGAATCCAGTGACCAGATATTCATCAGGATGACTGGAGATGACCCAGGATGAGACAATTGGGGTTAAGTGACTTGCCCAAGGTCACATAGCTAGAGAGTGTCAAGTGTTGGGGCAGCTAAGTGATGCAGTGGATAGAGCACCAGTGCAGGAATCAGGAGGACCTGATTTCAGTTCAAGAAGTAGTGTATCCCTGTGTAACACAATGCAAAATCTCAGGCCTAACAAAAAAAAGAAGAAGAAGAAGCCTACATAAGACATTGCTTGCACATCAGTAAGGGAAACAGGAACAGAACTTGTCCAATTCATGCCTAGGTTGCACTGTTACAAAGGCAACCTGGGGCAGCGACTGGAATCCATTGTCCAGTGCCATAAAGAAACAATCGCTTCACATGTGGGAAATACTTGTGGTGTCAGGCAATGGTTCACAGCTGAAATATATTCACATTAAGAAGGAAGGTAGACTTATCTTGGCACAATGGATAGAGCACTGGGCCTAGAGTCAGGAAGACTTGAGTTCAAATGTGAGCTTAGGCACTTAGGCACTATCTGTGTGATTCTGGGCAAGTCACAACCATTCCTTGCCTCAGTTTCCTCATATGTAAAAATAAGGCTAATTATATCACCTACCTGCTTAGGGTTGTTTTGATGATCAAATGAGTCAGTGTAAAGGACTCAGCACAGTGCTTGGCACATAGTAAGTTCCATGTAGATGGTACTATCACTGTGGGCATCATTATTAATTTTACTCCAGGGCTCACAAAGATGTCAGTATAATCTCTGCATCATAGCATGAACTACAAACTCTCCATGAAAGTTCAAGTCTATCAGAAGCCCATGTCCTTGAATCTGATCACTCTACATTTTCTTATGTACTGCTTTGATCCTGCCATTTTACTGCCAATCTGTCTTTCCAGGCTTCAGATATGCCACTTGCCTCTAGCCTCTTTATTTAGTGTGTGGTAACTGACTCTTTTGTGATGATGAACCCACTTCTAGCTTTTGTCCCAAGATAAACTAAATTATCAGCCCCATACACAGTCACAATCAGACCAGGCTGGTCTCTGGGCACCTTAATCTGAAAGGTTTCTGCAGGAGCCCTGGGACAGTTTTGCTTCTGCTCTTATCTCCAAATGGAGGTGGAGAGACCCGTACACTCTTACACAAGAGCTAAGAACATTTGGTTCTGACATGAAATTTCTATGCAACCTTGACAAATGATTTAGTTCCTGTGGACCTCAGTTTTCCTTATCTGTAAACTGAGGAGAATAATACCCAGTTTCTGACTCATAATTTTCTACTTCATCTCTCCCTGCTCAAGTCCATCTTCTCATTCAGTGGCCAAAGAGATTCCCTCTAAATTGCAGGTCTGACTAGTCATTGAAATTCAGTGGCTCCCTATTACTTTCCAGATCAAATACAACATCCTCTGTTTAGCATTTAAAACTCTTCACCACCTGCCGCTTTGTACCTTTTCATTCTTCTTACACTATTACTTCTTCCCATGCTCCACGATACAGATTTCTTGCTTTCTTACACAAAATAGTCTGTTTCCTGACTCCAAGGATGTGCCCTATGTCTAGAATGCTCTCCATCTTCAACTTTGTCTCCCTGCAAGTTTCCCTGGGTTCCTTTAATTCTCAACTAAAATTCAAGCAGCCTTTCACAACCAACACACGGCTAGTGCCTCCCCGCCTCTCTCCAGTTTACCTCCAGTTTGCTCTGTATATATCTTGTATGTACATAGCTGTTTGAATATTGTCTTCTCCAGTGAAATGTGAGCTCATTGAGGGCAGGAACAATAGTTTTCCCTTTCTTTATATCCTAAGGGCTTAACACAGTGTCTGGAACATAGTAAATATTATTGGAAGGAGGAGTGTCCATAAGAGAAGAGTTTATGGAACCTTGTTAAAAAAAAAAAAAACTGGAGGAGAATGAGTAAAGTCACCAGAACAGAGACGAGAAAGCCCAAATGCAGAATTTGATCAGTTTGTAAATTAATCCAGGAAAGGAAATTGCTAGAATTAAAACTCACTATGTTACAATCCTGCCCCCCTCCCAAAAAAGAGTGAGTCATAAAAGAATGGCAAAAAAATTTAAAGCAAACTGTGTTTGCAGAAACTTTTGCTTTGTTTGGTGGTGAGAAAAATTATAAATCTGTATATAAAGTATCTTTCATAACAAAAAACAAATCTTATGCAGTCAAATGAGATAATGGATGTGAAAGTGCTCAGAAAATACATTAATGACTGGAGAAATATAAGGGGTGATTAACATCGGTGTTCCTCCCTGGGTTCTTTAGTGTCTAGCCTGTGATAGCATATTTGGATTGCAGCCTCTGACACAATCTTGTGAAAAGCCACTAGAGTAGGGTGCTGATTTTACTTATTTTGCTAAAATCAGAATTACTTTGGATTTGTTTGTTTATTTTAAAGTGCTGTGGTTTTTTTAAAGTATGTTCTTTGCTTTCAATGATGTTCTAAAATTACCTTTCACAGTTTGTAAGCTGTTATTTAAAAGAGCTTTTTGATGGGTTGACATTTTATTTGGCATTTTATGTCATTTTCATGGTGGATTGTTGGATCTGACAAATAGTTCACACCAACACATACTGTTACAATGAACTGGACTTGTTTACCCTCAATAGTACCTTATTCCTTATCTTTTATTTTTCGAAGAAAGATCTTTTGCCTTCCTTTTCACTCTTCCTTATCTTCCTCCCTAAAATGTGTTGCTTTTTTTTTTTCTAGTTTGAAAGGTCATTTAGCACTAACTTGTTCCTATTTCACTTGGGTTTTTATCCCAGCCTTCCCCTTGAGTATTTAGGTTAAAAGTTTGAATTGAGTTTTTCTAGAGTTTACTGGTTGTCTCACATGATGAAAATGAACTCTATCCTCACCCTCTTAAAATCCCTCTTTTCCTTAGAATGTCAACTCAAACACCAACTTCTACAGGAGACCTTTTATGATTTCCCCCAAACGAGCTGCTAATATTTCCTATAATAAAACATTGTGGGTATTGCCTACTGCTCAGTTTGTCTAGTATCTATTTTGTCTATTCGAATATACTTTTGTGCGTATGGATGGACGTGATATCTTGCCTACTAGAATGTAAACTCCTTGAAAGCAGAGTATGATTCACTTTTTTCTTTGTATTTTCAAAAGCCAGTTCATTTAATATATATTGACTGCGTGTTGTTTGAATGTAGCCTATTGCAGATTACCCTAAACTATATTACAAAAAGCAAAAATAATCTTAAAACTAGTCATCTGATATTCAGAGCAAGAAAGAGAATAAAATTAATTGAAATGTTTTCTCCTCCTTAGCTAGGCAACTCACATAGAGCAATAAACAACATGGCCATTTGAGACCTCCTGGTCTGAATGGATATAATAACAAAATAGCACATCATTTAGAGATTCAAACTCATTCCCAGATTAGAATGTCTTTGCCTGATCCCTCAGAAAAAGCATTGAAAAAATTACCAATGAGGCAGTCACATTTTTCTAGAAGAACACTCTTATATTTCATTATATCTGAGATGTTTGTTTCAGGAGAGGGTGTTCTGACTAGCAAATCAGGAGATTGGTTTTAGTACCATGGAGGCCACTTGGACCCCAATCTACCTTGGTTCAGTTACTTAGCATTTCCCTTCTCTAGGCACGTATTTCCTCCTCTATAAAAGGGAAAGGTTATATAGTCCCTTCCAGCTTCCAGATTTTCTTTAGGTATTCCCCCTGCGATGAATAACCTTTCACCAATCTGAAATACACTGAGACTCCACCCTATCTTTTGCAACAGCCTGTGAAACATCTGTAGAGCATTAGGCTGTATTGCAAATGATTCCTCTGCGCTTCAAAGGGAGAATTGTTTTTGTTTTTATTTTGTTTTTGCTCAGCTTAGATAATATAAGAGCAGTCATTTGAAACATATACTGCAAATTCTTTGTTTAAGTCTGGAAGCTGGCGCATGGTTAGATTCCTTGATCTGCTAAACCTTCATCTCTCTCTCCTCCCCCCTCCCTCATATTTAGATAATGATTTTTTTGTAGAGTCACAGGAAGAAAGAAAAGTAGCTCTCCTCCTTCCCCAGCTTTGGCTTCTGGCGACTAGGTGATCAGCAACCCTAGTTGCTCAGTAACTTAATAGGTCCATTTGATTAAAGTTCATTTATGCCTTCTCCTGCGAGTAAGTACCCTGTGAAATGAGGCAAATAGAAGAGCATCTATTTACTTGGGCTTCCTCACCAACCTCAGCAAACAGAGGTGAAATCATGGGTCATTGCCAAGATCATGCCATTTTAATGCCCCATGAGAAGGAGCCAGCCAGGGGGAGGATAAAGCATGTGCGCTTCTCTGTCTCTGTGCTTTTGTCAAATTGTGACTACATTTCTCTGCCCTGATGCCCCGAAGGTAGAACACAACACAGGATAGACGCTCCAGGAGCAGCAAATATTACTTATATTGCTTCTGTCGGGGAGTCGTTTTCTTCCAGTCACGTCTGACTCTTTGTGATCCTATTTGGGGTTTTCATAGCAAAGATCCTGGAGTGGTTTGCCATTTCCTTCTTCAGCTCATTTTACAGGTGAGGAAACTGAAGAAAATACGGCTAAATTACTTACCCAGAGTCATATCACACAGCTAGTAAATGTCTGAGGCTTGATTTAACTCAGGAATATGAATCTTCCTGACTGCAGGCCTGGAGTCAGGGAAATCTGATTTAAGTCACTTAATTTCTGTTTGCCTCCATTTCCCTCTCTGTAAAATGAGGCTAAAATAAGGATTATGAGGATCAGATGAGATAGTCTATATAAAGTGCTTTGTAAAGCAACATATGTTTATTAAATGCTTACTATGTGGTGGTTCAGTGGATAGAGTATTGAGCCTGGAGTCAGAAAGACCTGAGTTTAAATCAGGTCTCAGTCACTTACTAGCTATGTGACCCTGAGAAAGTCACCTAACCCATTTGACTTAATCCACTGGAGAAGGAAATGATAAATTACTCTAGTATCTTTGCCTATACAAATATATAAAAGCCAAGAAGCCAGTGTCACTGGATCTAAGAGTACATGATAGGAAGTAAAATATAAGTTGGCTGGAAGGACTTTGAATGCCAAATAGAGCATTCTGTATTTGTTCCTGGAGGCAATAGGGAGCTACTGGTGTTTATTGAGTGTGTATGGGGGAGTGGGAGTGACAGGGATTGTCACATAATTGGATGCACACTTTAGGTAAATCACTTCAGTGGCTGAATGGATTGGAGTAGGAAGAGACTTGAGGGAAATAGATCCACCAGCAGGCTATTACAATACCCCAGGCATGAGGTAATAAGTTCCCACACTCAAGTGGCAGTGATGTCAGAGAAAGGAAGGAGGTATATTCTACAAATGTTGCAAAAGTGAAAACAACAGGCCTTGGAAACAGCTTGTATTATTAAGGGAGTAAGGGGGGAGATGAAAGATAGTGAGTAATCCAAGATGACTCCTAGATTGAGAACCTATGGGACTGAGTTCCCTCTAAAAGAATAGGGCAGGTAAAAGGGGGAGGAGGTGAGTGTAGCGGGGAAGATAATGGGTTCTGTCTTGGACATATTGAGATTCAGATGTCTAATGGACATTCAGTTCAAGATATCTGAAAGACAGTTGGAGATGGGAGATGGGAAGTCAGCAGAGATTGGGGCAGGAAAGGTAGATGTGAGAATCAACAGCATAGAGATGGTAATTAAATCCATGGGAGCTGAAGAGATCAGCAAGTGAAGATGGAGAGAGAGAGAGAAGAGGACCCAGGACAGAAATCTGAAGGACACCTACAGCCAGAAGATGTGAACTGCATGAGGATCCAGAAAAGGGGACTGAGAAGGATAAGTCAGATGGGTGGGGAAAGAATCAGGAGAAAATAGTATCTGGAAATCCTAGAAAGAAGAATTTCAAGTAGAAAAAGGTGATCAACAGTGTCAAGGCTGCAGAGAGGTCAAGGGGAATGAGGATGAAAAAAAGGCCTTGGGTTTGTCATTAGTAACTTTGGAGAGAGCAGTTTTGGGGGAACAATAAGGTCAGAAGCCGGATTGTAATGGGTTAAAAGAAGAATGAAAAGATTGAAAGTAGAGGCACCTGTCACAGATAGCCAGCTGCAAAGGCTGGAAGGGCTAAAGTGATGGCAAGGATGGAAGGATAAGTAAGGGACTTTTTCCCACAGAGAAGAGACACAGATATGATTATACATAGTGGGAAATGAGCCAGTAGACAGGAAGAGACTGAATAGAAGTGAAAGAGTGTGGATGACATAGCAGTTAATCTGTTGGAGAAGACAAGAAATAACTTAAAAAGTAGCCTTGGTTAGGAGTAAGAGGTTATGTGAGACGGGGTGAAAGACGAGAGAGTGGGAGAAGGCTCCTCAGGGATAGAAGATGAGAGAGAGGGAGCTCGTGGCTGATTTTTTCTATAAAATATTATTCAGGGTTCTCAGTTGAGAGAGCAGGGGGATAGGAGGAGCCATGAGAGGCCTGAGGAGGAATGAAAAGGTTTGGAACAGATGCTATGGAGAGTGGAATAGTCAGTTGATGAGGAAGGTGTAGTAGGAGTGCCTAGCAGCAGTGAGGGCACAGTTGAGGTTGTGAAATGTAATTTGTAATGGATCTGGTCAGAACAGCTGTATGTTTTTTTCCCATCTTCCTTCAGCAGCACATGTGTAAGAGCAAAGGCCTATGTGTACACATAATGCATTGCTAATGGAAGGTAATCTCGGAGGAACGGGCCTGGGAAGAGGCCATAACTTCTTCAAGATACACTTTAAGGTACATATATACATACATATGTGTGCATATAAAATCAGTACAAACCTATGATCCCATAAAAGGTAAATTCTTCCTGACTCTGGAGCCAATTGTCTATCTACTGTCCTATGACCTAAACTATATCCAGTCCACTGCTTGTTTTATTTTTCACCCAATGAGCTAAGATTGTTTATTTTTTACACCTTTAAATATAGTTTTATTGTATTTAAAAATATAAAAATAGAAGAAGCCATTTTAACTGAACAAAACCAGGTTAAGTACTGTATGTTCCAACCCCTGAACTAGGTAAACTGCTTTATGTCCTTATGTTAAAATATATGTCAGAGAAAAGTGGGTTATTTCCACATTTCCTCTTTAAATTATTAAACTTTGCTCTGACACATTCCTCTCCTATTATTGCAAATATCTGCATGATATAATGATATAATTATCATAATTGTCAGTTTTAAAGCCCCTCCTGTCTGAGAGCTTTTTTCTGTGAAAATGAAAAGTTACTCCATTACATGTTCTATGTGAATGACTGACAATTGATGAAAACATATGAAAACTCCCACAAATAATTTTAATTTTCATCCAAAAAAATGTGTTGATGCCACTCCTCATCTCTTTAATGACAATATTTTCATAATGCTGTTTACACAGATTTAATCAGCTGTGTCACTAGGGCACAGCAAAGACAGCGATGTGACCTGCTGAGATTTAGCAGCAGATTGCGGTTTACAATCGAGGCAGCAAGAGTTACTGAAGTGCAGAACTCCCTCCCCAATTACTAATTAATCAGACCCAAAGAGGTCTCCATAAAAGCCACAACATTCATCTGTGAGCCCCATAAATTTAAAGGGCTCCTCTATTTTTTAGCTGGGAAAGGTGACCTGTGGAAGTTATTTTTCTATCATTCAGGTCCCATTGTATAAGCTGATTCCCTGATCCCCTCCCTGAGTAAGGGTCATTTGACTCTTAGATATTTGCAGAGTAGATTTATTCTGAGGGTTTAATCCCTTCATTTGTCCAAGAATATGAATGTAAATTTTATACCATTACACTCTCTCAATATTATATATGTATATATGTATGTATATATATATACATATATGTATGTGTATATATAAAATTGGCATACTGTATTCTATGTAAAAGCAAGTAGCCAAGGTACTTTTCTGAATTTTTGGAAATCTGCTTTTCTCCCATCCACCCAGCCATCCCCTGGATCTGCCCCCCAGCTTGCATGTTTCTACAAAGCACAAAGTGGGATAATGGATAGATGTCTCTTACAGAATTAGTTGGGAATAGTAGGGAGTTGCAATCAGTTTAATTCATTTCAGCCCTACATCTACACAGCTTCATCAAATGAAAAGTATGTTTGATCCTTTTCCTACCCGAATCAGATAATGGAGTCTGTACTCCCCAAACACCCTCTTTGACAAAGAGATCACAATTGAATCTTTTAAAAGAAAACATACCCGTCCTGGTTTGTTTATTTTAAACATCTTTAAAATAATGAGACTGATTTTCAATGGGCTTCCTGTCTTGTGTACCTCCTAGATGTAGAAAGCTGCCTTTGAAGTTGATGGAAACTCTGGACCTGAAGGAGATCAGGGAGGGGAAAGGGCCAAATGAGAATCAGGCTGCTGATTTCAGATTCTTGATGCATATAGAGCATGGCCAACCGAAAGCTAGAATTATTTAAGTCATATTGCATTAAACATGCAGTTGTAAATGGGCCACCCTGACATGTAGCATTAGAAATAAGAAGAGACCCATTACTGAAGCCACATTACTGGGAGAGGAAGTATCAGTCACAGGAATGGAATATGGTTTATCAGAAAGCTTTGATTGTACAGGCCAGTCTCACTTATCACCACAATCAGCACCTAAAACCTGTCATAAAGGGAATTATTGCAAGTGAGTTATGTTTTCCTATGACAATATTCTTATTATTTGGGCCAGTATTGTGACCAAAGACTTGCTTTTCAATACATTTTTTATAGCTAGCTATGTATCTTAAAAGTAAAGATGTAATTATATATATATATATATATATTTATGATCATTTTGAAGAGCAAAATTATGTTTTAAGTCCTGAAAAATGGGCATAAGTGTGCCATATACCCTGATGGTTCAGCAAAGTATACTCTTTTAAAGATGGCCTAAGGAACATAATTTAATTTCTTAGTTATAATAAACATTAAATATTTACATAACAACAATTGGGCTTAGGCTTTGTGGAAATTAGAAAAATTATTTAATGGTTCTTTGGCTGGCTCAGGTTTCTTTTAAAAGGGACTACAAGGCAGTCTGAGTTTGTGTCTTTATTTTCTCTATGGTAGATTTCCCTATAGCAAGGATAAACATTAAAAATCATTGGCCCTTAGGCTGAGTTTATACTATATAGTCAATAAATGTTGGCCTTCATTGTACTGAGGATGATGGCTATGATAATGGTTGACATTTTATAGTCATTTAAGGTTTACAAAGTACTTTACATAAATTGTCCCACTTCAGTCTCACCACAATCTTGGGAGGTAGATGCTATTATTATCTCTTTTTACAGATGAGGAAACTGAGCCTCAGAGAGGCTGAACGCCTCACCCAAGCCCACTAAGGTAGAGATTGTCTAAGGTAGGATGCTAAACCAAGTTTTCTAACTACAAGTTCAGGTCTCAGTGGACTTTACAATTGTAATGATATTCATCATGTTTTCCCATTAAAAAGCATTTTAAAGGTGAATTTCCCCAACTCTCTTCCTCACTCCTTCCTTTTCACCTTTTTTACCTCAGGACACACAAAGTTAGGAGTTATGTAGTTGTTTAGTACTGGATCAAATAAAAGTCTCTAGAAAGTAGTGAGTTCTTCCTCCCTTCCCCCCTTATTCTAAGCTCTATAGCAGCAGGGGATATTTGATGCTTTGCTGACACCTGTCAAAGCCTTTTCACATTTGATCATATTCGTATAAAAACAATTACTAGGCATTTCCATGAACATTTTAATAGATCTACCAATTATCTAGAGAGAATTGCTAAAACATGAAAAAAAAATGCTTGTGTTCAGACTTCGGTAGATTTTTTTTTTAAGCATTAAAACTTCCGATTAGGCATATGTTAGCATTAAATTTTATCTGACTTGTGATTTCATCAATATAGGCAACTCCCAAAGAGGAAACCACTTTACAAGCCAATGGTAATCTGTCCTTTTTCAGTAACTCATAACCTTGGAGAATTGCTTAGGGTCACTGAGTAACCCAGAGTAACATAGAGAGTAAATATTAGAAAGGGAGCTTGGATGAACGTTTTCCTGCTTCTAAGGCCAGCTCTCTGTTCACTAAGTCATGCTTGTTCAGTTGTTTCAGTCACACTTGACTCTTCTTTCCCTCATTTGGGGTTTTCTTGGCAAAAATACTGGAGTGGTTTGCCATTTCCTTTTCTGGCTTATTTTACGGATGAGGAAATTGAGGCAAAAAGAGTTAAGTGATTTCCCCAGTGTCACACAGCTAGTAAGTGTTTGAGACTGGATCTGAACTCAGGTCTTCCTGAGTCCAGGCCTGGCACTCTATCTTCTGTGCCACCTAGCTATCCCCCTAAGCATACTGATTCTCCTTAAATATAATATATGCAAATCTTCACAGTAGAGTCTTTTACCTTGGAAGTGCATTCTTATTATCTATTTCTTCTGCCTTTCTGTTTACCTACAGATTCCCATTTGCACTTTCAATGGTACCACTAAAATAGGATAATAAATTTCTCGTTAAATGCCATCCTTTGGAATTTCCTCAGAAATATTTCTCCATGTTAAGAGAATAAATTCTTCTGCTGAGGTATTTACTGTAGATAAAACAGTTACACTAATCTATAATTGTAATACTAAACTAAATTTTGGTCATGAAATATGCAAATAATTTTCAATAAGCTCAGATCTCTCCCCTCTCCATGAAATAGTTATATGAAATATTATATGTATATATACATGTGTGACATTATGTATTTATGTATAACTTTATATAATGACAGACACACATACACTCACACATATATATAGATATAGATATAGATGACAGATAAATGAATAGACAGACAGATGGATATACAGACAGCAGAAAGATAGATAGATAATGTATAATTTTGGTCCAGACTTGTGATTACATGCCTATAGGGAACTCTGGACTAGGAAAGTCCCTTTCTAAATTTTATATACATATATTTGCCTATATATGTATATTGATTTATTTATAATATACATGCCATTCATCAGCAACATAAGAGTTTCCTGAGGTAATAAAAGGTTAAAGTGCTTGCCCAGGGTCTATGTGAATGCCAGAATTTAAAGACAGTTCTGCCTGACTCTTAGGTCAACCCACATGTTGCCATATTGTCTCTTTAATACATACATACATACACACACACACATATATATGTGTGTGTGTGTATATATATAGTTTTCAATAAATATTTACCAATTATATGTAAAAAAAAACTTAACTATCTTTTTTTTTAAACTTGGAGTTTCAAATTCTCTCACTCTTAAGGAGAGTAAGAGTTGACTCATGACAATATCAAGAAAACAGAGATTTTCCACCAACTAGTACCACACCATAATAAGTGGAACCACCAGAAATGGAGAAATTTTGCATGCTCTGGGTAAGTTCACTTATCTTGGCAGTAAACTTTCTGTTTCATGTAAATGATGAGGTTGATGTATGAATTGCTATAGCTAGTTAAATGTTTGAGAGACTTCAAAGGAAAGTAGGGGAGAGAAGTATTAGGTTGCATACAAACCTGAAGGTCTACAGAACCACTGTACTGACCTCATTTGAAGATCACCTGGCAAGATGAGATATTGGGTACTAAGGACCCTATTGCAGAGAGTGCAATTCCAGTTGGCTGGCCACATTATTTGAATGCTAAACCTTTGCTTGCTTAAAAGAGTATTTTATGGAGAACTCACACAAGGCAAAAGCTCACATGGATGTCAGAAGTGATACAAGGACACTTTCAGGGTCTCTCTGAAGAACTTTGGAATTGATTGTATGGCATGGGAGACACTGGCACAGGGTCACCTAGCATTGTTTGCCCTCATCAAAGAAACTGAACTCTAAGCAGGCTCAAAAAACAATAAAAACCATGAGACATGCAAATCTAGACATCTCCACTCCAAATGTCCATGTGCATTATTTGTGGCCAAGTTAATAGTAGAACTTCCAACCTCATCTTTTTCTGATCAGCCACAGTCAGACACACTCTCCCTTGACTCCAACATAGTGATATAATTTTATTTGAGAACAAAGAACAACATAGAATTTCCACTTGAACATTTCTAATTTTTAAAGATTATTCTTTTCAATGAGCTTTTGTAACTCTTGTTTCCATTTGGCCAACTCTGTTTTTTAAAGCATTATAATTATCAGTGAATTTTTGTATCTCTTTTTCAATTAGGCCAATTTTATTTTTAAAGTGTTATTTTCTTCAGTGTTTTTTGTGCCTCTTATGCAAAGCTGTTATTTCTCTTTTCATAAAGTTCTTTACTCACTCTTAATTTTTTTTGCTTAATTTTTCTTCCATCACTCTTATTAGATTTTTAAAAATTTTTTTTTTAATTTTCCAGGAACACTTATGCTTGTGTCCAATTCACATTTTCAGGGATTGCTTGTAGCTGTATTAACTTCATTATCTTCTTCCAAGTATCTTGGTCTTACCTGTAACCACAATAGGTTTTATGGTCAGGTGTTGTTTTGTTTTTATTTTTTTTTCAGTCATTTGCTCATTTTTCCACCCTATTTCTTGTTTGGGAACTTTATGCTTGTGTGGGTTTCTACTTCTGGCATGAAGCAGAGAAACTCTATATTGACCTTCAGGCTTTTTCAGAATGCTGTTTTCAGCAGAAAAGAGCTGGAAATTTTTGGTGCTTCCACAGTTGTATGATCTGTGAAGACTGCTTTCTTGGTCCGTGCTCTGCCTTACCCAGGAAAGTTTCCTGATTCCTTGGGATTCCATTGCATACTGCTCCTCAGGGTCCTTCATCCCTTGGGACCTGAAACTGTACTGTTCCACAGGATCTTTGATCTCTTAGGGCTGAAAGTGATACTTTCTCTCAGGGCTTTCACTCCTCCTTGACTGAAAGTGCTTTATTCCACCCTTGAACTATAACGTAGAAGTGGTTGTAGGCAATGGAGTTGCCAAATAACACCTGGTCCTGTCTAGTCTAGCACAGGGCTATCCTGTAATCTTTTTCATCAAAGGCCAGGTCCCCTTAAAATCTGTGGCTTGAATACTCCCAGTGCTGCTGTTCCTTCTGCTACCATCTTCTAATTTCACCACTGGTGCTTCCCACAACATGGTCACTGGGTCAGCCTCCATCCTCATGTTATAGATCGCTCTTTCTGACTTCATATGTTACTTTGTGCTAGAAGGATATTTTCCTCTGACCTTTTGTTGGTTCTGCCACTCCAGAATTTGTTTTGAGGTATTATTTTAATGTTGTTTGGAGAGGGCTGTTGGGAAGGCTTAGCTGAGTGCCTTTCTACTCTGCCATCTTGGCTCCATCCCCGGAAGTTCACATTGTCTCCTTATGCCTCTTTAAATAATTTTTATGTTTCAGAACTATAATTTCATTCTTCTGAGATTGTAGAAAATCTCTTTTAATTATTTAGAACTGATCATTTTGTTTCTGATACAAAGAACTAAAAGTAAGCACTGGGTTTTCCAACTCCCAGAATAGCATTTTTTCAGTATATCATTCAAATGAATCCTCCCTCCAATGAACCATCATGATCCATTTTACTGTACGATTTTTATTTTATTCCTTTTGCATTTTTGCTAATAATAATAATTCTAATCATATATATAATATGATATTATACTGTGATATAATATATAACATGACATACAATATAATTATATTTTATAATTATAATATATTGTATTTATCTATAAGGTCATATATTAATATATAATATAAATACAATATTATATATTGTAACTATAATATAATATAAAATTATATAATATAATAATTCTAATTATTTGTTTCTTTCTTCTCTAATGAGTTAAAATATCCTGTCAATGTGCTTGAATTAACGATTCTAACAGCAGAGAAGAATTTCTGGTTTATCTGATAATACTGAAAAGATCTCCAGTACCAGTCTGGTGACAAACTCAGTATGTGTAGGTCAAGAACAAGGCTAAAGAAGAGCAGAGAAGATTGCCACAGAAAAACTGGCCGTTAAGTAGAGAATCATATTTGCCCAAGTCATACCAATGACATGTTCCCAAACAAGAAGGGACCATTTTACTTCTATAACGTTTAGGCAACTAGTAAAAATGAGACAGAGGGTGTTATGGAAAACACAGTTCTGAGGTTATCCATAAACACCAATCAGATTGTTTACACTTCTGACATGTGATCTTTGTCCATAAGGAACTCAACTCCTTCATTTTGAACATTCTGGACATAAATGAAGTGAGAAGACACAATGAAGTGTGAGCTACGTGAAGGAAAATTTGTGAACCCCGCTCAACGATACAAATAAAGTAGCTGTCAAAACTGATTTCATTATGCTCCAAAGACAATAGAAAATATGACTTCACTAGAGATTGGGTCATTTGCTTGGAAGTGAACATAAAGAAACAGACTATCATGAAAATTCTTGTAACTAATGCACCAAAATCTAACACAGAGGAAGAATAAGTTAAGAAATTCTATGAAGAATTTAATAAAACTCTTCAAATTAAATAAAAATATATGCAGAAAGTCAGCTACTTAAATGTGAAAGATAACACAAAACTGCATGGTTAAGATGATGTTGAAAAATGGAATTACAATTACAGAATTTTGACATTTCAAAGGGCAACAAAAAACACCAATTTAATCCCAAATTGACAAAGTAATACTTTTTACTATATATATGACAAGTGGTTACCTAGTAAGATGGAATTATTGAAGGACAGAGATTATTTCATTTCTCTCTTTGTGTCTCCCTTGCTTATCACAGTGCTAAGCTGCTAAAAATAATAATAATAAATAACAGTAATATAGCACCAACAATAACACCAACTACAACAACTAGCATTTACATCATTCTTTGAAAAGGCTTTAAAAATATTACTTTATCATCATTACAACCCTGGGACTAAGCACTATAAATATCTTCATTCTGTGGACAGAGAAACTGAGGCAGAGAGAGACATTTTGACTATTTGACGATTGGATTTTGAGTTGAATTAAAGCTTGGAGCATGTGTTTGACAAAATACAAAATAGCTACTTTCTGAAAATGACAAAAAGAAGTTTAAAGAAGTGGAGCAAAGATGGCAGAGAAGAAGAAGCATGAAGCCAGGTCTTCCCAACATTCTCTTCCAAACCCTTTTAAAATAATGCCTCAAACTGAATCTTGAGTGCCAAATCTAAGGAAAACTCAGGTCACAAGGGAGCACAAATCTTGAGGAGCAATAGTGATTGTGGTAGCAAGAGAACAAAGACTGTAAGGAGTAATATGAATTGCAATCTCAAAGGATCAAGGACCCTTTCAGAGTAAGGACAAGTTTGCAGACCAGGAGAACAGTGACCACAACTTGCCTCCGATCACACCACCTTGAAAACACTGAAAATTTTTGACACTCCAGACCTCACTCTGGAAAAAACCTGAAGCTTGGGGATAAGTTTTCCCCAAATACCAGGAACAGAGCCCAAGATTAACATGAAGTTCAAAGTCAAGAAGTGGTCTGGACAAATGAGCAAATAATAGAAAAAGAACCTGACCATAAAAGTTGACTATGGTGAGAGGGAAGATCAATATACAAATTCAGAAAACAATGATGTCAAACAGATACAAGAAAAGTTTCCAACAAAAAATAATGTGAATTGGATACCTGCCCAATAAGAATTCCTGGAAGAACTAAAAATCATTGTTTTCAGAATCAAATAAGAATAATAGAGGAGAAAGGTAAAGGATGAGAGTGAGTGAAAAAAATTATGGAAAGACAAATAACAATTTAGTAAAAGAGGCACGAAAAATATTGAAGAAAACAACACCTTAAAATAGAATAAGTCTAATGGGAAAAAAAATCAGAAAATTCACTGATTTAAAAAAAAACCTTAAAATTTTGAGTTGGGCAAATGAAAAAGTTTATACAAAAGCTCATGGAAGAAAATAATTCCTTAAAAACTAGAATTAGGCAAGTAGAAGCTAATGATTTTATGAGTCATCAAGAAGCAATAAAACAAAGTCATGCAACTTTTAGCATCTACCACATTAAAGGAGTTAAGGACTTGGAATATGATATTTCAGAAGGCAAAAAATCAAAGATTAAAACCAAGAATTATCCATCCAGCAAAAATAACTACAATCCTTCAGGGGGGAATAAATAAACATTTAATGAAAAGAGGAATTTCAAGCATTCCTAATGAAAAAGACCAAACCTAGATAGAAGATTTCACTTCCAAATACAAAACTCAAAAGAAGCAGAAAAATGTAAACATGAAAGAATTCATAAGGGACTCAATAAATTTAAATTATTTACATTCCTAAGTTAAATTATTTACATTCATATTTGGGAAGGTTGATACATGTAACTTTCAAGAACTTTAACACTGTAAGGGCAATTTCAGGGATTCTCTATGGACAAACGGCTTATGTGTCAATTGAATGTGCATCAATCTATTATATTGGAATGATGCAAAAAATAAATGGTTGGGTAAGAAATATAACCTGTATGAAGGCAAGCAAAGTAGGATCTTTTGCTGTTGTTGTTTGTACTAAGTGGTATAATGCCTCTGAATAATGTGATTAAGGAGGATATTTCCCATCCATTGATGGGCCTGCCCAATGAGGAAAGCTTGATTAAGGGAATTGTTTTGTAGGAGGGTCCCAAGTACCTTTTGGGTTTTTTTTCTATTGAGGCACTGGGTTAGAAGGTAATGCCCTCTGGCTCTGAAAAGTATATAAATACTCTGAGGGTGAAGTTTTACTATGGGGCTTAGTTTTTGGAAGAAGGTTGGTGTGCCAGATGAGAGACTCTGGGAAGTCACTAAGCAGGCCCTGGCTTTGAAAACCCAGATGTTGGTGCTTTCCTCTCTGGTAACTATGATCAGACAGCTGGATCTATCTGTTGGTTTGTGATATATGCACTGATTATGATCAGACAGAGGGAACCAGATTTGTTTATTTTTTATTTCTTTGTATTTTCTCTGAAGTTCAGGGTCTAATTTTTTTCCCCTGAACCAGGTGAATGACACATGTGCTTGATTAAAGTGACTGTTAATCCCTCAAAAGTTGCCTTTATTTTAGAGAGGCAGAGCAAAGAATATGTGATAGCAGGCCCCCCTGTGTATGTCAGGGTGCTTACTTGCGAGAAGAGAAAAGGCAAAGGAAGAATGGGGAAAATTATCTCAGATAAAAATGTCGCACAAAGAAGAACTTTAACAGAGGAGAGGAATATGCTGAGGGTGTGCCGAAAGTATGAACTTCCCTCTCATTTAAATTGGCTTAAAGAGTGAAAAATATATATTCACACTCAATTAAGGACAAAACCCTATCATACCCAAAAGGGAAGTAGGAAGAGAAGGGGATAATAGAAAGGAGAGGGGAGTGGTCAGAAGTAAAAAGAGACTTTCTATAAGGGATAGAACAAAAAAAGAAAAAGAGAGAAAGATAAACAGAAAAAAATAAGATGGAGGGAAATGCTCTAAGTCTCAAATCTGAGAGCTAGATAACTCTAATCATAAAAAAATAAGAAAAGTTAAGGAGGTCAATAAAATCTTAGAAAAGTCAAATATTATAGTCTTCTGAAGAGAATCAAATGGGAATAGAAAGGAATATACATTTTCTCACATGTACATGGCTCCTTCACAAAAAATATTGACCACATATTAGGGAATAAAAAATATTCACAATATATTAGCGCAGAAAAACTTTACAACCAAATGCAGAAAAGTAGAAATATTGTGTACCTTTTTCATACCATAGTAATCTAGTATTTGACAAATCACCAAATCTAAGCTTTTGGGCTAAGGACTCAACATTTGACAAAGATTGCTGAGAAAACTGGAAAGTAACTTGGCAGAAACTAGGCATAAACTAACATTTCTCACCACAAATCAAATTAAATTCAAAATGGATATATTATTTAGACATAAAGGGTGATATAAGTAAATTAGGGGAGGTTGGGGTGGAGTACCTGTTAAATTCTTCAGTAAGGGAAACATTTATATCCATACAGGAGATAAAGGGGATTGTATAAAATAAAATAGATAATTTTGATTTCATCAAATTAAAAAGAATTTGTACAAACAAACCCAGTGCAGCCAGGATTAAAAGGAAAGATGGAAACTGGGGAAAAATATAGCAACTTTCTCTGATAAAGGCCTCATTTCTCAAATATCTGGAATAATGAGCTAAATTTGTAAGAATAAAAGTCATTTCTCAGTTAATAAATGGTTAAATAATATGAATAAGCAGTTTTCAAAAGAAGAAATTAAAGGTATCTACAGTCATATAAAAAATTCTCCAAATCACTATTGATTAGACAAATGAAAATTAAAATAATTTTGAGGCACCACCTCATACATATCAAATTATCTAATATGACAGAAAAATAAAATGACAAGTGTTGGAGGGGCTATGGAAAAATTAGGATGCTAATCCATTGTTGATGGAATTATAAATTCATCCAACCATTCTGGAGAACAATTTGGAACCATGCCCAACACAACTACGCTTATGCTTTGACCCAGAAATTCCACTACTAGGTCTGTACCCCAAAGAGATAAAAAGAAAGTAAAGAAACTAAATGTGCAAAAAACATTTATAGCAGTTCTTTCTGTGATGGCAAATAATTGGAAATTGTGGGGATGTTCATCAGTTTTGAGGAATGGCTGAACATGATTGTGATGGAATTCTATTGTGCTATAGAAATGATGAGCAGGATGCTTTGCAAAAAAAATAAATAAATAAATAACCAACCTGAATGGATGCAAAGTAAGGTGAACATTACCAGTACATTGTACACAGTAAGAGCAATATTGTGCAATGATTAACTGTGAATGACTTAGCTCTTCTCAACAATACAATGATCCTACAATATTCCAAAGGACCTAAAATAAAAATTGCTATTCTCCAGAGAAAGAACTAATAGAGTCTGAACACAGATTATAGCATTTTTTTTAATTTCTGTTATTTCTCCTTTTTTTTGTCTGTTTTTTTTTCACCATGGCTAATATGGAAATATATTTTACATGACTGCACATGTATTGTCTATAGAGAATAATAACTTGTATTCTTTAAGTGGGCTAGGGAAGAACAAAAGGGAGAGAAAAAATAAAATTATAACAGAAACTATGAGTCAGATGGTTTCAGAAAAACCTGAGAAGATTTAGAGGAATTCATGCAAATCAAAGTTAGCAGAACCAGCCTAGCATTACACACAATAATAGCATCACTGTAAGGATGATCAGCTGTGAAAGACTTAGCTATTCTCAATACAATAATTCAAGGCAATTTCAGAGGATATATAATGAGAAATGCTAAGCACCACCAGACAGAGAATTGATTAACTCTGAATACAGATTGAAGTATATTTTCAATCTTTATTTTTTTTGTTTTTTGTGTATATATGTGTTTTTACAACATGAGTAAGATGGAAATGTTTTCAGAAATATTTCTTCATGTTTAAAATCAATATATTGCTTGCCTTTTCAAGGGGTCAGTGAGGGGAAGAAGGGAGGAAGAGAAGTTGGAACTCAAAATTTTTCAAAAATAATACTAAACACGTTTTTACATCTACATGTTTAACAAAATCAATATAAACATATTTTTAAAGAAGCAAATATTCACCAAATGTAGAGAAACAAAAAGTAAAGCCACAGAATAAAATAGTGGAACATCTGACAAGTTAAAAACCTCATGAAATAATATCATATTGTTGAAATATTTGGAGCTCACACTCATGTTTCCTGCCCTACTCCCATATCACACACTGGTCACAATCAAATCAAACTGCTTCATGGGCTTATGGAAAATAGTACAGCTGAAGGGGTTCTTTGACAAGTTCAGGAGAAAGCCCACTGGAATTAGGTTTTTCCTCATGGAATTTACTTTGGGCAGGAAAGTAAATGGGGGACTCTTGCCCCAAATCTAATGAGTCTGAGGGTACTTGATTTCAGGAGTCTATGCAGTATTTAAAGGGGGAAGATCCAAGAGTGATAAAGGGAAGTACATATGTTATTGGAATTTATAAAAAAAATTATAAAGGTATTTCTGTGTTTATAGTAGACATTTAATAAATATCTATTGTATTAGATTGGATTGGGTTATGTGACCAAAATGCTGATTTTTTTAATCCTCACAATCTTTCAAATTTCTACAAAATGAAGAAATATATAAAAGATAAGGTAATTTTATCACTTTCTATAGTCGAAACATAGAGAAATCAATTGTGGTAACAACCTAATGAACTGATAACAGGAAAGGCTAATCCCTTATCTTTAACATGCTCATCTAGACCCCACTCCCACATCCACCAGCCATCTGCCAGGTGGACTGTCAGGACTGCACAAGTAGACCCATGGGCTTGCAACAGAAGTCAATCTGGTCCACACTCCACCATCCTACCCCTGCACTATAAAACGCCAAAAACTGGAAACTTAATCTGATTGGGACAACAGTGTGGCAATCTATTGTGCCATAGAATAGTGCTCAGAAAGGGAACTGAGTAACAGAGGGAATGAAAGCAGGACACTAGCAAGTGTGGGAGGCTCCAACAGGAACAAAGAAAACTGGTATAGACGTGAGTCCAGTTCTTTCCCCCCAGAAGTCAGTTAGGACCAATACTAAGGCTGGAAAAAGCAGACACTTGGAAGATGCTGTGTATACACTGAGATGTCCAGACCAAGAGAAAGCAGCATCAGCAGTCAGAAAGTGAGCAATCAAAGAATGTAATGGAGAAAGATGACAAATGTAAGAGATCATAGAAGAAAAAAACTCATTAAAAGAACTTTAGAACAACATGCAGATAAACTAACAGAGAAGATAATAATAACAGAAGCGACTATCCAAATCAAGTAAAAGTCTCTGGCTAGATATGAATAAAGACAAAGGAAAAATGGATCAATACCTGAAGAGGCAGAAAATTCTGTCACATGAAAGCATGGGACCAAAGAAAATTACTCCCAAGAGAGAAACTAGAATCATAAAAATGGAATTTGTGGCTTGTACAGCAAAAATAATTGACAGAATAGAGCAAATTTGAATCCATAATAGCAAATCTGACAGAAGAAATAATGAAAAAATCAAATGATTGGAAATACAAATGCACAGAGGAAAAGAACAGTCTGGAATAATAGAAGCCAAAAAGTAATAACACTTAAAGAAAAAAAATGATTCTACACAAATAAAACACTGAAGTCAAAGAGAGGATATGTAGTAACCACTTTAAAATTATAGTTCTCCCAGGGGAACATAATAGATCAAAAAAAAAAGAACTTTAATACAGTGATGTAAAAAATATTTTTAAAAAAGCTACCTAGAATTTCGGAATTCAAAGGGAAGAGTGCCTTCAAAAAAAAAAGAGAGAAAAAATTATGCTACAAACTCCAAGAGAATTATAGACCAATTTCCCTAATAATATAAATGGAAAAAAAATTAAATAAAATATTAACTGAGATTATAGCAACTCATCACAAGAAAAATGCACTATGATCATGTAGGATTTATACTAGGAATGCAGGGCTGCTTCAGTATTAAGGAAATTATCAGCATAATTGACTATATCAATAACAACATTAATGGAAATCACATGATTATCTCAACAGATGCAGAAAAAGCTTTTGACAAAATACAACACCCATTCCTATTAAAAACACTGGAGTACATAAGAATCAGTAGGGTTTTCCTTAAAATGATAAGAAGAACCTGACTAAAACCTTAGTAAGCATTACATGTAATGGGGATAAGTTAGAATTTCCAATAAGATCAGGGGTGAAATAAGGACATCCAATTACAACCATCATTATTCAATATTCTACTGGGAATGTTAACTTCAGCTATAAGAGAAGAAAAAGAAATTGAAAGAATTAGGATAGCAATGCAGAAACAAAACTATCACTCTTTGCAAGAGTGCTTGTTAAGATGGTATACTTAGAGAATCCTCAAGAATCGACTAAAAAATTACTTGAAATAAATAAGAACTTTAGCAAAGTTGCAGGATATAAAATAAACTCACACAAATCATCAACGTTTCTATGTATTACTAACAAAGTCAAACAGCAAGTGATAGAGAAATTCCATTTAAAGTAACTTGACAATATAAAATATTTAGGAATCTACTTGCCAAGACAAACCCAGGAACTATAATAACCCAGTTACAAAACACTTTTCACAAAAATAAAGTTAGATCTAAATAATTGTAAAAATACAGTAGGCTGAGCTAATGTAATAAAAATGACAACTGTACCTAAATTAATTTACTTATTCATTTTCATACCAATCAAAATTCCAAACATTATTTTCTAGAGCTAGAAAAAATAATATCAAAAGTCATCTGGAGGAACAAAAAGCTCAGAATATCAAAGGAATTAATGAAAACAAATGCTAGGGAAGGTGGCCTAGCCATATCAGATCTTAAATTGTATTATAAAGCAGCAATCATCAAAACCACTTGATAATGACTAAGAAATAAAGGATATATCAGTGGAATAGGTTAAGTACACAAGACACAGTGGTAAATGATTATACTAATCTATTATTTGATAAACTCCAAGACTCCAGCTTCTGGGATAGGAATTGACTATTTGACAAAAATTGCTGAGAAAACCAGAAAATGGTAAGGCAGAAACTAGGCATAGACCAACATCTTACACTTACAGGATAAGATTAAAATGGGTACATAATTTAGACATAAGGTTGTAACTATAAGCAAATTAGGACAGGAAGGAAACATTTACCGAGCAGATGTATGTAGAAGGGAAAAATTTATGACAAAACAAGAGATAGAGAACATTATGAAGGGCAAAATGGATATTTTTGATTACATTAAATTAAGAAGGTTTTGTACAAACAAAGCTAATATAGCTAATTAGAAGGAAAACAGAAAGATGAGAAAATTTTTTTACAGACATTGTCTCTGATAAAGGCCTCATTTCTAACATATATAGAGAACTGAGTAAAATCTATAAGAATACAAGTCATTCTGCAGTTGAAAAATGGTTATAGCATATGAGCAGGTAGTTTTCAAAAAAAAAGAAATAAAGTTATCTATAGGCATATAAAAATGCTCTAAATCACTATTGATTAGAGAAATGCAAATCAAAACAACTCATCATCACAACTATCAAATTGGCTAACATAATAAAACAGGAAAATGATTAATGTTAGAAATGTGACAATTGGAACACTAACACATTGTTGGTGGGGTTGTGGGAACTGATGCAATCATTCTGGAGAGCAATTCGGAACTATGCCCAAAAGGGCTATAAAACTGTGTATACCCTTTGATCTAACAATACCTACTAGGTCTGTACCACAAAGAGATCATAAGAATGGGAAAATGACTCACATGTACAAAAATATTAATAGCAGTCCTCTTGTGGTGACAAAGAATTGGAAATTGAGGGGATGCCCATCAATTGGGGAAGGTGAACAAGTTGTGGTACATGAATGTAATGAAATGCAATTGTTCCATAAGAAATGGTGAGCAGGTAGACTTCAGAAAAACCTGGAAAGACTTGTATGAACATTGATGCTGAGTGAAGTGAGCAAAATCAGGAGAACACTGTACACAGTAACAGCAACATTGTGCAATGACCAACTTTGTTAGAAGTAGTTTTTCTGAGCAATACAACGATCTAAGACAGCTCCAAAAATCTCATGATGGAAAATACTATCCATATCCAGAGAAAGAACTATGGACTCTGACGTCAAATCAAACCATAGTATTTTCCCTTTCTCATTGTTTTTCCCTATTGTTTTGATTCTTCTTTCATAGCATGAATAATGTGAAAATATATTTAATATGATCACATACACACACACATATATGTATATGTAGCCTATATTATGTTGCATGCCAACATGGGGGAAGGGGAGAGTGAATAGATGGGTAAAAAATGTAGAACTATATGAAATGATTGTTGAAAACTAGAAATACATAAATAAATTTTTAAATGAAAAATAAATTGGAGTTATACACAAAATATTATTAACCTGCATATGTATCCCCTGTGACTTAGATAACACTACTTCTATGTCAGTATATGTAATGGTAATTTAAATTGGAATATCTTTCCTATTCATAAATAGACCTATGTGATCTAAGTCATTTGGAGTCTGTGCTGGGAGGATCTTGCTGATTGGGTGAAACAGGAAGGGTTGGACAGGAAGAGGCAGAGCTAGAGCAGAGAGGAAGTTAGATACGCAAGCAGTCAGAGCTAGGAAGGATTCAGGCAAGCGGGCAATTTGGTAGCATGAGTGAAAGAGCTTGTTTGTGATTTTGTTTAAGGGAGTCTGCTTGTGATTTGTTTAATGAAGCTGGTTTGTGTGAAACTTAGCAGGGGGAAGGTGTGGAGATGATGTTGTCCTCTCCATTATTATTGTGTATAGATTATGATGGATTGCGCTTCCTGGTGTCTGAATAAATATTTTGGTTCCGTCTTCTATGTGGAGAGTCTGTTGTATTTCATGATTCCAGAATGGTGCCAGGATATTCATGGTCAATGTAGGAGCTATGAATATCAAGTTGTTGCTACAAATGGTTCATGTGATTCTGTCTCAACTCTTCTATTCTCCAGGAGTAGGAGAGAGTGTTTAAAATGACATCTAGTTTAAGATCCTGGGTGCCTAAGAGGCAGTAATAGAGAAGTTAGTAAGAAAAAAGAGTTGTTGGAGAAAGAAAAGGAATTCATTTTTTAGACATATTGAGTTCAAGATATCTACGGGATAATTAGTTCAAAATGAGCAATAGACACTAGGAAATGTGAGCCAAAAGTTCAGTAGAGAGTTCAGAACTGGATACACAGGGCTGAAATCATTGTTGTATGGATGACACTTGAAAGCATGGGAGCTAATGAGATAATAAAGTAAAATAGTAGGGAGGGAGAATAGAAGAGGGCCAAGGATAGAAATTTGGAGGACAGAACAAACATACAATTAATAGGAATGACCTGGAGGAAGATCCAGCAAGGGGGAGAGAGAAAGATTAATGAAAAAAATAGTATAGAAGAGACTTTCCTGGAGAAGATGGACTGGAATGTGGTTACATGTGCAAGTAGAACAGTTTGCCTTAGCAAAGAGAAGGATCACCAGAAAAAATAGCCACAGAAATAACTATTCAAAAATCTTTTGATTGTGAGTCATATAGTACATAAATCAAGGAGATAAATGTTCACCAGTGTTCTATAATGTCATAGAGGATGTGTTTTTTTGTACAATCCAAATAGAAATGGGCTTTTCCATGGATAATGGTATCCTCCATTTTTTTCCATTGGTAGGTTACATTGTGTAGATGATATTAATTCCAGTAATATCATAGAACTTCTACCAAAGTAGAATATTGAAAGATCTACATCACATTGAAGATATCTATCTACTAACTGCCACCCCACAAAATCCCCAATTTCTACTAATATGCTACAATAGATATTATTTTATGATTTTTTTTTCTGAACCCCTCAATGTGTATACTTCCTCAGTTAAATATCATGCTTATTTTGTATTGATTCTGCATATACTTCTATGTGTATTTGTCTCCTGTAATAGAATACAAGCACCTTGAATAAAGTGTATTTTTATTTATTTTTTAAATTATGAAATAAAGCAAATATTTTCATAATATAGTACAATAAAAATGATTGCACATAAAACTTCAAATCTACTATGTAAAACTTGCAATTTCTTTCAAATATACAACAAATTCATGTAAATTTCTCATTTTTCCTTTCCTCCTTCACTTCCCTCCCCCCAACAGGGCTAGCATTAGACTATATATAATATATGTGTATGTAAGTACAATTGTTCTATATATGCTTCTATTTATCAGTTCTTCCTCTGGATGTGGACAGCTTCTTCCTTCACAAGTCCTTTATAGTTATTGGGTTATTTATGATAACCAAAATAACTTATTAACTCAAAGTCATTTTTAAAACACTTGTTATTGTGTATAATGTTCTCTTGGTTCTGGACAGCAGGCTTTTTTTTCTTTCTCTTTTTTTTTGTCTTTTGAATCCCTGTGTTTAAGACAGTGCCTATCACATAGTACAAACAATAAATCAATCAAGCACAATAAATAAAGGTTTATTAAGTTCCAATTGTAAGCACTGAGGATACAAAAAGGTAGTAAAAGATAGTCCCTACCTTCAAGGATCTCATAGTCTAATGGTGGAGATGACATCCAAACAAAATATAAAAACAAGCTCAATATGGATACACAAGACAAAATTAAAAGAAGGAATGCACTGGAATTAAGACAGGTTGAAGAAGGCTTTCTATAGAAGATGGGGTATCAAGTGGGATTTAAAGGGAACCAGGGAAGGTTGTAGTTAGAATTAAGGAAAGAGAACATTTCAGGCATGGAAGACAACCAGAGAAAATATTCATTGCTAAGAGATGGAATGTCTTGATTGTGGAACAGCCAGGAGACCAGTGTCACTGTATTTAAGAGTGTGCTGTGCGATGTAAGTTGTAAGAAGACTGAAAATGTAGGAGGTGGTTAGGTTATGAAGGGATTTGAATGTCATACAAGGGACTTTTAATTTGATTCTGGAGGTAATAGAGAAACCACTGGAGTTTATTGAGTGGGGAGGAGGAGGGAACATAATCAGACCTGTCCTTTGGGAAAATCACTTTGGGGCTGAATGAAGGAAGGATTGGAGTAGGGGGAGACTTGAGGCAAGCAAAACCACCAGCAGGTGATTGCAATAGTCCATATGTGAGGTGATTAGGGCCAGTATCAGAGTGATGATATTATCAGAGGACAGAAGGAAAAGTATTCAATAGATACTACAAAGATGAAATTTGCAAGCCTTAGCAACAAATTAGATATCAGGATGGAAGGAAACAAAGAAATCCAGGGAGATTTTTAGGTTTCCAACCTGAGGAACTAGGAGGACAGTATTGCCTTCTATAGTAAAAAGGAATTTGGGGGTGGGTGAGAGAAAATTTGGATGAAAGATAAAGGGTTCCATGTAGATATATTTATTTTAAGATGTCTACCAGACATATAATTCAAGATTTTTTGAAAGACAATTGGAGCTGTGAGATTGTAAGTCAGTAGAAAGGGTAGTCAGGATAGGTAGATTTGAAAATCATCAGCACAGAAAAGGTAATTAAATCCATGGGAGCTGATAAGATCACCAAAAGAAGTAAAATAGAGGCAAAGCCTGAGGGATACCTACAGTTAGAAGGTGATTTGGATAATAATCCAGAAAGGAGACAGAGGAGAGATCAGATAGATAGCAGAACCAGGAGACAGTGGTGTCCCAAAAACCCAGAGAGAAGCAAGTATCAATCAGGAGAGAGTGATCAACAGTGTCAAAGGCTACAGAGAGATCAAGAACTAGGAATGAGAAAAGGCCATTTGATCTGAAAACTGAGAGATCACTGGTAACTTAGGAGAGCACTTTCAGTAGAATAAGGTCAGAAGTTATATTGTAAAGGTGTAAGAGAAGAATGAGAGGACAGGGGGGAAGGAGCTAAGATGGAGGAGTAGAAAGATTCACATATGCCAGCTCCTAACACACAGCCCATAAAATACCTGTAAAAAAGAGCTCCCAACAAATTCGGGAGCAGCAGAAGCAACAGAACAATGGAGTGGAGGAGATTTCTGTTCCAGAGAGCCCTGAAAAACAAACATCAAAGGTCCATCACACACAGGATCCAGAGCAGAACCCAGCCTGGCCTTGGCCCTGGCACTGAGAGGAGCAGATCCGAGCAGGCTTCAGGGATGGAATCTCCAGTGGCCATGCAGTTACCTTCACCCACAGGCACGGGGGTTGGTGGGAGAGCCTGTTTGCTGGCCAAGAGGGGAGTGGGGTGTCTCCATGGCTCGGGCCCCCTCCAGGAGCAGCAGTGGAGGCAGCGGCAGACAAGAGGCTCCTGGAGCAGGCAGGGGCTTAGATGCATTGTTGAAGGTCTCTGCATAAACCCCCTGAGGGAACTGAGCCCCGTGTGGTAGCCCTGCCCCCACCTGAGTGTCTGAACTTAATCTCACACTGAATAGCAGCCCTGCCCCAACCTGAGCACCTGAATTTAATCTTACACTGAATAGCACCACTGCCCATTTTGTGAGGACTTTCAAGAATGCTTGCTGAAAGAATCAGAGCTGAATAGAAAATCTGACTTTCAAAAACATGAATCAAGAGAAGCAAGAAAAGGTAAAGAGGAAAGAGAAATCATAAGGGACTTACTAAAATTGACCTCTTTATATTCTTACATGGAAAGATAATATTTGCCAACCTTGAGAGTTTTCTCAGTATTAGGCTACTTGGAAGGCATACATACATACATACATACAAATGCATATGTATATATATATATATATAGATATATATAGATCTCTCTATGTATATATATATATATATAGATCTCTATATATATATATATAGAGAGAGAGACAGAGACAGAGAGAGAGAGACAGAGAGAGACAAAGAGACAGAGAGAGAGGAGAGTGACCTAGGAGAGAAGAGAGAGAGGGAAAGGGCACAGAATGAATTGAATATGAAGGGATGATATCTCAAAAATAAAAATTAAGGATATATTGGGAGAAGAAAGGTAGAAATGGAATGGGATAAATTATCTCACATAAAAGAAGCAAGAAAAATCTTTTACAATGAAGGGCAAGAGAGGGGAGGTGAGAGGGAATGAGTGATCTCATTGGATTTGGCTTAAGGAGGGAAGAACATATGTATTCAATTGAGTATCAAAATCTATCTTACCTGACAGGAAAGTAGAAGGGAAGTGAATAAGAGGGGCGCATGCTAGGAAAGAATGCATATGGGAGGAGGAGGAAGGTAATCACAAGTAAACACTTTTGAGGAGGGACAGGACCAAAAGAGAGAATAGAATAAATGGAGGGCAGAATATGATGAAGGGAAATATAGTTAGTCTTTTACAACATGAATGTTATGGAAGTGTTTTTCATGACTACAAATGTATAACCTATATCAAATTCCTTGCCTTCTCAATGCAGGTGGATGGGAAGAGAGGAAGGGATAATTTGGAACTCAGATTTTAAAAACAATGTTAAAAATTATTTTTACATGCAACTGTGAAATAAAACATACAGGCAATGGGGAACAGAAATCTATCCAGCCCTACAAGAAAATAGAGCAAAAGGGGATAAGAGAAGAGGAAGGGTATGATAGAAAAGAGGGCAGATGGAGAGAAGGGGTTATCAGAATCAATGCTGTCTTAGGGTGGGGGAGGGGAGAGATGGGGAGAATATTTGAAACTTAAAATCTTATGGAAGTTAATGTTGAAAACCAAAAATTAATCAATTAATTAAAAAATAAGTGAAAGAATTGGTATGACAGATTGGACAATGTATTGAAGGAGTTAGGATGGAATAGGATCACTTGAGAGGTCAGAGGGTTTAGCCTTGGTATGGAGTAAAGCCCCCTTATCATGTAAAGCAGGGATGAAAAAAATGTAGAGGAAGAGGAAAGAAGAGGGAGCTTATGACTAATGACCTCAAATTTTTCTGTAAAACAAGAAGCAAGAATCCCAGCAGAGAAGGAGGGAAAAGTGTAGCCATGGGAGGAAGAGATGAAAAGATTTTGAAGAGATGTGGAGAGTGGGATGGTGAACTGGTAAGGCAGATATAGAAGGATTGCCTAATAGCAGCGAGGGCCCAGATGAAATCATTTAACAAATTTGTAGTAGAATGAGTCAAAATGGTTGAATAATTTTCTCCACTTTTGTTCATTAGCACATGTCTAGGAGCAAAAAGTAATGGAAGTTTGGAGAGATTCAAGGCTGAGGCTTGGTAGAGTGCAACTGGTAAAATAGTAAGGGAGAGGGGCTAGGAATTCAAGACAGGAGGACAATGTAGAGTTAAATTGGAGTCAAGATAAGGAAAAAAGGAGAAAGTGGCTAGTGCAATAGAGAAGGCCTGGGAGAGGATTGAGCAATAAAGGGTTTGGGGGTCATGGTGTAAAAAGGAAGACAGGGAGAAAGAAGAAACTAATATATACATTCAGATAAGGGGATTTCAGAATTCTTGAATGTTGAAGTAGTAGTGTGGCAAAATCAAAAGTATGTCCATGTTTGTGTGTGGCTGAGATGGGTTAAAAGTAGGTCATGGAAAGTGAGGATGTTGAAATGAGGGAGAATCAATACATACATACGTACACACATATACATATATACACAATATGTGTATATGTATTTTATATTTATGTATATATGTAAATATATGTGTGTATATATACACACATACATGCATACATGGAGAGACAGAGAGAGAGAGAGAGAGAGAGAGAGAAGGAGGGAGAGAGAGATTTAAGTACCCTAGTATAAGGGCAGGAGTTGGGGAGGAAAGAAAAATTATGAGCCATGTACTAAATTCATTGAGAATGGAAGGAGAGTGACCTAGGAGTCTGTAGACAACAGCAACCAAGATTTTTAATGGGTCATATATATAAATAATGTGAACCTCAAAGGAGAAGTGATTGAGGCAAGGAGAGAATCTGGAAGTGAAAGTGGGAAACAAAGATTATTCCAACCTCCTTGCCTTTACTGTTGACTGATTAACAGGACAAAACTGGGGAATTAGGTAGAGGTTGGGGGGGGGGGGTTGTAGTGTGTATATATATATATATAGGAATTAGGTAGAGGTTGGGGGGGTTGTAGTGTGTGTGTATATACACATATATATAGTCATTATAGTAGGGGAAAATGGGTTAGGGAGATTGCAAGGTGAACCTAAAGAACTGAGTAGAGAGAAGAAAGGAGATTTAGAGCTAGGAGGAGAACATTAAGTAATGCACCATTCTCATACTGACATGCCATTTTCCTACACACACTTACTTGATGTGACTCAACAATCAAAAATAGGACCTACAATGATTATGCCTGACCAAAATTGTTATTAGTTTTTTCTGTTCTCCTGTTATATTACTGGGACACAATAGCATAAATAGATATATAAAGTTATTAATAGATGCAGAGAATGTTAAAGGTAGAAGAGGTCTTGGAGATCAACTAGTCCAAACTCTTCATTTTACAGAGTCTGTAACTGGCATCTAGGTTGCTTCAATGACTTACCCAATACTTCATGAAAAGTGGAGACTCTAGAAAACAGGTCTTTTTGACTTTCAACTTAGGGACCTTTTTATCCCACTGCAAAAATATTGGGATAAGAGAAAGAAAAAAATCTCAACTCTCTTACTTAATTGAGAATAACAGGTGAATTTGGTTGTAGAATGTATTTTGTCACTTTATATTAAAAGAATAACCTAATATTGGACCTCACTTAATCCAGACCTATTGTCATTAGCTGGAACAGTAATGTGACAATTGTTTGACAGGAATGGGACAGGACTTCTGTTTGGCCACTTTGAAGTTAGATTTGGAAAGCAGCATTGGCATAGATGAATTTGAAGGGAAAAGCAATAACACAGGAAGCTTTCTCAACACCATCTATGCTAAAATGCGTCTGGCAATCAACCAGGTTTTTTAATGAGTTAAACAGAGTTGTATATCACTGCAAATGTGTAAAGTAGATCTGAAGCACGTTTTGTGAAGTAAATTTCTGACATGCTGGAAAATGCCTCTTTTTCTTTTTGCTTTGTTTCCAACACAAGAATTCAGACACATTTTGAGACTTTTATCAGCATGGTGTGGGACCCTCTCTTTCTCTGTAAGGAGACAGAGCATATTAATAAAATTTATTACTTTAGTTTACATATTTTCTCTTAAAAGGACTTTTGTATTTGTAGAGGAAAAGTTATTTAGGGGAAAAGAGTTTGGTGTGTGTGCAGAGAGGGAAAGGAGCCTTTTATGGGAGGGCAGCTCTATCTTGGGGAATACACTGAATTCTGTTGGATGGCATCAGGAGGACTATTTTAATGGAATTAGGATCCAGAATACAGCCAGACCAACAACACATTTCTGCTTCTCAGTGTTCCTTTCTTTTGAAAACATTCTCTACAACTTGCCTGTGGTTTTTTCAAGGGAGTTACTGTAAGAGACCTAAAAGAATACACTTCTCGTCTTCACCCTTCATTAGTTTGTGATACCTCCTTTCTGGATTTCCCTAAAGTCTTTTAAATATTTCCAGATGAAGGCATTCATTTTGTGGTTATCTTTTTTTTCCTAAAAACCTATAAAGGGAATATCAAAATCTCTACTGGTTTGGTAGGTTTTGAATTATTTTGTTACATTGCATCACTTTTGTATTTCAGAGTGGTCAGACCCAGCCTATGCTGTGCCTGAGGTTAAAATGGTAAACCTATGATTTTTAATATAAAAATAATATATGCTATAATAGGAAACCACAACATAGCATGACTGCACCATTAAAGTAAAGCAACTGAACACAAATAGCCCATTCCTATTTTTGAAGCATTAACTATGCACTTTTGGAGAATTTGATACAAATTTATTTTTGTAAGTAATAGGGAAAGATCAATGGATGGTCTTTTTCTACTTACTTTGTCAAATGAATGACTGTTCCCATTACATGGTGAGGGGGTAGGGTGGTGGGGAGCCTTTAAACTCTTTCTACTCCACAACAACATAATAGGGAACTGAACTGCACATCTGTAAATAAATGCATCATTAGATTCTCATCAATTTGTAAGCTTCACTTGATGTATGGCTAAAATAATCCCACAAGGATAACTAAAGAAGTGTTTAGTTCCAAACACATGCCACATAGATGAGGGGCAGAATGGGGGAGGGGAAAAGGAAACTATTTAAATGAAGAATTTTGCAGATGCTAGAAATATCTTTTACAACAGCCCAGAATGAAGAACTATTTTAAGGACATGGCTACCGATATATTCATTAGCAGAGGAGCTCTGGACATATTAAAAGAACACAGTAAAGCAGCTAATGATGCACTTGAGCAGTAACAGGTTGTCATTAGAGCAGCATCTGCTCTCATCAGAGTTAATTATTCAGTTGCTTTGTTTTCCAAGTAGGTGTCTGGTAAAATTTAGCAGAATCTTAATTAAAACACATTTTCAAACTCCTTGGATGCTCATCTCATCTAAAGAAATCAAGACAATTTCCACCATAAACATCAAGCTTCAGTTGAGCCATCAAATGGAAGAAGGAACTCAGCCAATGTAAGTTGTTGAGATTAACCACTGGGATGCTCATAGCATGCCAATAAGGGACTTCTACCTGGAGAAGGCAACTTTGCCCTAAAAATCCCCAAAACCAATTAGAACATGTAGTCAAGTGACAAGAATATGAATGACTTGAATTGTTTTGCTTATACCATAAAGAAACTGAAATATAGTATATAATTGTTTGACCGAATAAATGCCATGTAAATATTTGTATTTAGCAGGGAAAAAATGACTCCACCCTCTCACTCAGACTTCTTCTGGGCTTAAAATATTTCTCTTGTTCATAAATCTGATCAATGATTTCTATAGCAAAGAAAAATATCTTAATAATATTGCATAATTCATTAGTTCTTTTTACGGGAATATTTGACAGCAGTCTTGTCATTTACAACATTAGTCATAAGCATAGGTATATTTTTGGCATATCATATTTGCATCAGTTCCCCCACATTTCCTATTTCTATTTCTTGCTAATTCAGGAATTCAGGATTAGGATATGAGCATGGTGCAAACATAAATGGTAAAATAAAAGCAAATAAAACATACTCAGTGGTAAAATACGATGAGGTCCTATGAGGTCTCTTTTTGATCTTCATTAAAATTACACTATTTTGGCCATATAAAGGGCTACACTATTCATGGCTGTTTTGCAATTTTTGAACAAAATACAAGAAATTGTGCAACAAAAATAATACTAGAAAGGACCAGTGGTCTAATTGATCTGGATATACATTGCAGTGGTTCACATCACAACTAATCTGTGCTTGCCTGTCCTTTTTGGTTCGTGTTCATGTTATCCCACAAGCCTGATCTAAGAGGGTCACTTAAAATCCCATAAACATTTTTTGTTCTATTCAGAGGGAACTTATCCTTAGTATTATTGTGTTGATGAGAGGAATGAAAACCTCAAATTTGAAATGGTAAATTCATTTTGTTACTTAATGTTTATTAAAATTGATAATGATTTAGTGCAAATCAACAAGTATTTACTATAAGCCAGGAACCAAGTCACATACTGGGGACACAAAGACAAAAATAAAAAAAGTTCTTGCCCTCAAGGAACTTATATTTTACCTGAAGATACAACATGTATTCAGGTTACTATAATACACATGTTAGAAAAAGATGGACTGATAACATAGATATGTGCACGCATATGATATACTATATATCTATATGTTATGTATAACACATATAGACATATACGTGTATACATGCACATATATACAAATTCACACATGTATACATTATATAGTGCATGTTTGCATATGTGTGTATATATGTCTATTGTATGTGTGTGCATATTATGGTATGCTGTATAACACACCTGCACACATGTATAGCATTTAATGTCCTTAAGCTTTGACTTCCTCTTCTCTAAAATGGAGCATAATAATTTATACAGTGCCTATATAAAAGAGTTATTTAATTAACCATAGTCTTCAATAAATATTAAACACTTATTATGTGCCCAGGGTCAGCTAGACAGCACAGTGGATAGAGTGCTGGACCCAGAGTCAGGAAGACTCATCTTTCTCAGTTCGAATTTGGCATCAGGCACTTACTAGCTGTTTGACCCTGGACAAGTCACTCCATCCTATTTGTCTTAATGCCCTGCTCTGTAAAATGAGCTGGAAAAAGAAACAGCATGACACGCCAGCGTCTTCACGAAGAAAATCCCAAATGGGCTCATGAAGACTCAGATAGGACTGAAAATGACTGAAAAACTAAAATGTTCTGGAGATGGTGTTAAGATCTAGTTATATACAGAGATACAAAACAATCTCTGCCTAAAAAAGCATGAATTCTATTTAGGAGCTATATTAGGTAGTACTTATATAAGAATGAAAGGTATGAGCCTATGAAACATATGTTGCATGTGGAGAAACATATGTTTTGGACCAGTTTTGAAGGACTTACAGTTTTGGAACAACTACATATTGGTCCCAGGGAACATATACTTCCATAACAATATAGCAATTCTTTTTGGGGGTTCCATAATGCCTATGATAGTGAGTAGGGAGGTGGGAGAAAGAGAAGGATTAGAGAAGAATGTGCCTAGGAAGATCAACAACTGAAGAGGAAGAACTGTCAGTAAGCTTAAAGAAATCTCTCTCTCTCTCTCTCTCTCTCTCTCTCTCTCTCTCTCTCTCTCTCTCTCTCTCTCTCTCTCTCTCCCTCTCTCTCTATCTCTATCTCTCTCTCTCCCTCTTCCCCCCCTCCCTCTCTCTTTCTCTCTCCCTCCCTTCCTCTCTCCCTGCTTTAGTACAGCAATGACAGAAGAGGAAAATTGAAAGAAGGTATTTCTTACAGAAGAAAAACCTGAAGTCTAGCTTACCAGCTCTTTGCCTTGGCACTCCAATCTCCAGCACTCTTCTTCTCCAATACTCCCAAGCAGAGTTGGCCCAGTATTGCCCTGAATGACTTACGATAACTTCTATTTTAGTTATTAGCTGTTGGGGTTGTTGTTTTTTACAGTTAATTACCAATGGTTTTCAGGGAAGGTTAAAACCAGTAAGTCAGATCAACACTGAAGCTCAAGAAGAAGGAAAGGGAACATCTATGAAACAAAACAAAACTACAGTTCTCTAGGGCAGTAATGAGAAGTAAAATGCTGGCTACAACTATATGGGTGGGGGGAGGGGACAAAAGGGGAGAAAATTTGGAACCCAAAATGTGAAAATGAATGTAAAAAGTTAAGTAAATAAAAAAAATAACTATATGGGATTGTACCAGAAGAAACAGGAAACCAAGAAAAATCAATGAAAGAAAGATAGAGAAGTTATCCAATTGCAAAAGTTTTTCAGACAATGTATTTAGTGTTGCAGGAGATGTTCTCTCATCCCAAAACAATAATGAAAGAAGACTATAAAATTGTTCTCTCAGAGCTGGACAAATACAATGTAAAGAAAAAAGAAAACTATATAGCTAAACAAATTGTTGGAAAAATGAGATGTGCATATTGTTTATAGGCCATAATACAACTTAAAATATAAAGTGACTATGAAGAAAACACGTAGAACTATATGAAGACTAATAAAAAGCCTCCTGAGGGAATTCATCTAAATGCAAATCATAGAAACAATAAATAATTTTATTTAAAAGAATGTTCCCCATTCTATATTACAAGTTTATTTTTTTCAAATATGTATGGAACTTTATGTTCATTTCTCCTATAAGGATGGGAATAGAAATGAGACCTATTATTTTTTTTTTTCTCTAATAGGGGACTATTTGGATAAGAAAATTCCCATAACAATGCAGGTCAGCACTTCTATGCAACTTAGAGTTGTGCGGATCTCTAAGAGGCTGATGACTTACCAAGGATCACACAGCTTTCATAATGTGTGAAAGATAGGACTTGAACTTAGGTCTCCCTGGCCTTGAGGTCAGTCCTTTATTATATTAAGATAACTCTCATTCTTTCCATATCTTACTGGGCCCAAAGTTTTAGCCTATCAATATTTGTCTACATTATATTATATCAAATATTAGCTAAGCTTTTCCTTTGTATTAGTGGAAAGCTAGCAAGCATTTTATCTACAATTTATTCTAAACCCCTGATGCACAAAGGTAAACAACATAGGTCACATCATGGTCACATAGACAGGCTACTCTACAAAAATGCTGGTAGAAATCTCCAACTCGGATGGGGGCTCTCCAATCTGGAATTGAGTATAATTATTCCGGTTTCAGTCATTCAACCAGCATTGAATCCATCTATTTATCCCATCATCTACTTATATTTCATCTTATTCACAAGCGTAGCATAAATTGTATAAAGTACTATGCCAAATCCAACTGCATCAACTATTTTATCATGGGTTTATTTATTATTAGGCAGCTAGGTAGTGCAGGGGATAGAGTTATGAGCCTTGAGTTAGGAAGATGTGACTTCAAATCTGATTCAGAAACTTACTGATTATGTGACCCTGAGCAAGTCACTTGATAACAACTTGCTCCAGTAGTACTCAGCTGTAAAATGGTAATAATAGCACCAATCATGAAGGGATATTTTTAGAATTCAGACAGGGATGGTCATCAATTGGGGAATGACTGAACAAATTGTAGTATATGATTCTGATGGGATACTATTGTGCTATAAGAAATGATGAGCAGGATAATTTCAGAGAAACCTTGGAAGACTTGTATGAACTGATGCAAAATGAAGAGAGCAAAATCAGAACAATGTATACAGGAACAGCAATACTGTATGATAATCAGTTGTGAATAACTTCACTCTTCTGAGTAATGCAATAATCTAAAACAATTTCAAAGGACTTATGAAAAACATTATCTGCCTCTAGATAAATAACTGAAGGAGTTTAAATGCAGGTTTAAGCATACTTTTTAAATTTAACTTTCTGAGGTTTTTTTAAATCTGTGTTTTCTTTTGCAACAAATCTAACATGGAAATATATTTTGCTTGACTTCTCATGTATAATTTATATCATATTGCTTGCCTGATCAAGGTAGGGGGAAGGATGAAAGGGAGGGAGAAAATTTGGAACTCAAATTTAAAAAAAAATGTTAATTTTTACATATAGTTGAGAAAATAATACAATCATATATATATATATATTATATTAACTCAAAAATTAAATAAGATAATATTTTTAAAACAGCACAATGCCTGGAACATAGTAAGGGCTTTATACACTTATTCATTTCCCTTTCCTTCCCTCTCCTTCCCTTCATTTTTCTGATGTATGTTTTTTCAAACATGCATCAAAGAAGGAAATTAAATAAATTTAATAGAGCTTATTGTTAAAGAAAGCATGATAATATTTTGTAATCACCTTTTCTCTATTTACAAACTACCTCTTTAATATTACACACTAGATTTTAGAGAGTACTTGAAGGAGAGGTTACCCTCTCTTTTTTTTATAAAGTTGGATAGTTACCCTAGTCCTCTGGCACTTTGCAATTTGACCAGATATTTCAAAAATCACTGGCTGCCGCTCAGTATTTTTATATATCTGTTCTTTCAGTATCCCTGGATGTAGTCTGTAAGGATTTGATGAAATGAACTCATTAACTTAAATTTATTTCTTCCTATCCATGTAACTCATTGTATCTGAGAAATTTAGAATAGGAAAAGACCTTTAAAAATCACCTCATCTAGACTACTCATTTTATAGATGAGGAAAACCAACATCCAGAGCTATTAAGTGAATAGCCCTGGTTACATAGCAAGTTAAGGGAAAAGTTTAGCCCAGAAAATAGCTTTCCTTATTCTCAGTCTAGTGGCTTTTTCGCTTTGATGCTACTTTTTTACCTTTTGGTTCATGCAAAGGCAACAGTGCCCTCTGAGTTGTGGAAAAGGAAGTCACCTTTTCAACTCTTTTTCATCCTCTCTAATATGAAAATAATATCAAAGGTATCCCCAGAGAATAGGTTTTCTGCCAAGAAAGATGCCATGCTAGAAACATAGCAAGTAGGCAAAGGTTTTTCTGAAGATCACACATTAGCATGCAAAAAAAAATCAGAAAAAGTTATTGTTTAAAACAGATTGATATTTTTTATTTTTACATCACCTTAATTTCCAAATAGTGGCACCTCATCTTACACACACATGCACATGTACAGACACATGTGTATGTGTCTGTACATGCACATGTGCACATGTACATTCCTACAACTAGGGAATCCATCCATTATAACAAAGAATTTAAAAATTGAAAGGAAAATATAGCAAAATTTACCTAGTCTAATGATAGGTACAGTGTTTTATAGCCACAGTCCCCTACATCTTTAAAAAAAGAAAGGGAGGTCCCATCATGTATCTCTTCTTTGGGGAAAAGTTTAGTCATAATAATTTTGTAGCACTTCATTTTGTCTTTGCTGCTGTTCTTTTTTATTTAAATTGTTGTATTTCTCATTTATATTGTTTTCTTGATTTTACTTTATTTTGTATCTGTTCAATCTTTCCATGAATCTCTGTATTCATTGTTTCACGTTCTTCGTATTTACCATTTAATATCAGTAATACTTCATTATATTCATATGTCAATATTCCCCAATCAAGGGGAATGACTTTGTTTCCAGTTCCTTTGTTGTAGTATCACAAATAGTGCCAGTACATTTTTTGTGCGTTATATGTCTCTTTCTTTTTGTCACTGACCTCCTTGGAATATATTCCTTGTATTAAGATCTCTGGTCAAAAGTTACATATGTTTTGGCTACTGTCTTGGCATGATTCCAGATTGTCTTCCAGAAAAGCTGAACCAATTCACACATCCTCCAACAGTACCTTAAAATGCCTGCCTTTCCCTAAGTTATGGAACAGTATTGTAATGAACCATGTTACCCGAAGAAAATCTGCCTCCTCCATTTTGGCCTCTCTGACTTTCCTGGACTAGAAAACTGAGGATCTTTATGGTTTGAGAAATGAATTTTCAGGGTTAGACACAAAGTGTAAAGTTAGGGCAGAGAATCACGATTCAATTTCCCAAGGTGCACTGGGCACAAATTCCATGAGCAGAATGCATAAGGAACTGTGAACCTGTTGTATTTTTATGTTAGTCAATTCAAAACTCAAGATTGGATTATAAAGCTGTCACTTTTAAACAACCAAGAAAAAAATAAAGTGAGGTGCTACACAAGGGAGTTGAAAAATCCCACCACAACAGATGGCTGGTGCCATTTTGAATTTAGATTCCCAGAGGAGTAAACCTTGGTAGAGGCTATTAAAGCTTTGGTTTGCATCAGGAAGGGCTATTTCAATATTGATGACTATATCTATGCCACTTCATTTGAAAACAGTCACAGATTTACTCATTAATTCAGAAGCAGCAAAACTACGAGCATGAGAGGCCAAAACCTTACACCGACAATAGACCGTGGACTGCCTTGTTAAAAATTTTAAGGGATAGAAGAGCAACAAAGTTAATCTAGGCATTACAGGACTCATTAAAAGGGGAAAAAATCTAAATGCATTACTCCTCAAAGCACATATTTTATTTAGTTGTTAAGAGTATCGTGTTGGATTTTTTAAAAGAACTGTTGCTATTTAATAGAGGTGAAAGTTTTAATATGAGTACTGTCTGTGTGAGTGTGTGTGTGTGTGTGTGTGTGTGTGTGTGTGTGTGTAAAGTTGGCGTGACACATTCTGCTCAAATTAGACTTCTAAATAACTAGTAACAGCTGTGGTGCTTAGAAATTGGTTCAGTTTAAAAGATGATATCATGTGCTTATATAAGGAAAATAGGTGTACTTTTTGTATAATGAGGATTATATTCTTTGGTCTGTTTGAATCTGAAACAAACAGTATATAGGCACCTTCATTTGAATGATAGTACATATGCTGCTCCATACAAATAATTTGTATTTTTCAAAACTCATGCAACTATGTCATCAAATACCAATTTCAAAAAAAAAAAAAGACTTTTATATAGACAATGGGGATAGCATCAGACATATGTAAACGTCTTCCACAGCAATGGAAAAAACAATTACCAAGTCAATGTATTTGTGTATTCTTCTTTTCTCAAAGGTAAATTTTCAAGGCTTTATGCTTTGATTAAAATCCCTCAGAAATAAGTCTTTATTTTTGTTAATCTGAGTATGAAATACATGGCTTATAAATTTAGACATATTCCAGAAAATTTCTTTTAATTTGTTAAGGATATGCCTAAGGAAGAGGCATTTATGTGAACAGAAGTGTAAACATTAAGTTAAGGGATCAGTTTATAACTTTTCCCCTGTTACGGACATTAATCTGAGTTAAACATAATGGTTCTTTTTTTTTCCTTTGCCTTTTGGGATAAATGTTCCATGTGCATGTTGTGTTCTCAGGAAAACTCTATTCAATACAGACACGGTAATGGAATTGTTTTTTAAGAAATTTGGTATCATTTGGTCTGAAAAACACATTTAAGCAAAAAAAAGACAGGGTTGGAAATGCTTCAGTAGTTTGGCTGAGGTTGAGGGGGGAGAGGTTCGCAGATTTATGATCTAGCTGACTTTCTCCACCAGATAACTTAAAATCATGGGTATTCATAACCAGGCCAGGTTGTCCCTCTTAAAAATTCAAAGCAAGTTAAATACTTGAGGAAAGGATACCCTGTCCCTTGACAACCACTTTTCTTCCTAAGAGCATCAATTTCAATCATAAATGTATTTTTGGTTTCCTTTTATTTTTTACTTTCACAAGTAGACATAAATTGTTTCTACATTGAAATAAGGAATTTTTAGTTTTTATATTCTAATGACTCCCCTTCCCTATTATTTTATATTCTCTTTACTTTAGACAGTCTAAAAAAATGTGATTCTAATTTAATTAGCAAGACTGATATTTCCTATAGATCACTAAAGGTAAGTAAGTCAATGATCAAACTTCTACTCTACCTATTCTCCTGATGACCAAATTAGGTCAATTCCCTTAAAATGCCACATCATTTTTGGTGAAAGAAACTTCCAAAGAAGGATTGGTGATGCAATGTGATAAGAGGGCTACAGTTGCTATGTCCTATACTCAGCCGGAACATCTCCTGCTTGGAGACATTCCACAAAGTGATTTCACAGGCAAATGGTTTAATGCACGGCCAGCCAATTTAGCCTTTATTTTAAATATATTCTTTATGCATATAGATATTTTGAGATTGTGCCTTCTGGAATGATTACTGAAACCACATTGAAAAGTCATTATGCAGAAACATGGGTGTACAAATAGTTCATAGCTTAGGGGAACTATAAATAGGACTGACTGAATCTTGTTAAAGAGTTCATGTCCCGGTTATTTAAAAGAACTACTTTGGTGGCATTGATTAGCTATAATGCTCCTAATTTGCATTTCACTAAAATAATGGAGGAAAAACAATCTCATTCAGTTAGGAATATTGGTGGGAAAACACTGAATTAGAAAATGAATTATGATCTAATTTCGACAAAAGGGTAAATTTCCTTTCTCCATTCCCCACCCATTGTGACATGTTCTTTTTGTACTAAGGAAATATAAGAAAAAAATCTCCAATTTTGGTGCTTAAAGACCCTAGGAAACAAATCATAAATAGGAAAATATATACAAAGAGGATGTACGTAGAGTTATTCTATTGAAGAAATGATAATTAAGCATCTATTATCTCTAGTGCTTAGACCTTTGTTGATATACAGTTCTTCCACTCCCTGGAAAAAAAGAAAAAAAAAAAAACAATTCCTGACTTTATGGAGCATATGGTATAGAAGGGTAGAATACATACAGAAATAATGATACTGTGTGTTTCCAACAATGCATGTGTTATGAATAGTCATTAATTTACACTGAAGCCTTCTAATATTGGGCTAATGTCAATTTTAAACACATATCTTAAAATACTAATTGTAGTACACAAAAATAATGTGTGGATGTAAAAAAATCAGTAAGCAAATAACATAAAATCCCTGTTTCTACTTGTCCACTTACTATAGTGTTTTCATATGTGTTTTTGTGTATTTATTTCACAATAACATTAGAAAGGGTACCTTGGTTTGGGATCAAATCTGATGTACTGGGAAAGGATATAAGAAGATGAATACTAAGTTTGATTCATGATTCAATTAGTCATCATGAACTAAAGTAGAAATTATTAAAAAAAAAGGATTTGTTTCTGTATTTTAGTAAGATTAAACAATGTGGATGTGTGTACAAGAAACTAGAAAAATGATTTTCATAAAAAGATGTAGTTTCCTTCAAATTAGACATTCTATTTTCCATTAAATTTAAACAAAACCAACCTTTCATCTAAATTTGTTAATATGTATCATGCAAAATTTTCCTGTGAGTGAGAAGTCCAAAGTTCACTAGTTAATAGCATTAACCTATTTTTTTGAGATCCACTGTGTGCCATATCCTAACGAGAACTACTTATTGCATGTAGCTATTATAGAGTATGCAGAATATTTCTTAATACCAGGTTTCATGAGATTTCTATATTTGAAACTGATAAAAAAAAACATACTCCATCTATTAAGAACGCAGAGTAAATATCACAGGGAAAGTGTGGAATAGAAAATTGGAAAGCATACTCAACAAAGGCGTTTCTTATGAACTAATTTTATGCAAAAAATAGGGAAATTTTAACTTTAAAATATAAATAAAAGCAGTTTGGTCTAATATATAGCATGTGACAGGGAGAGTAAGAATCTGGTGAGTACTACCTAGACCTGAATCTGTCAGAGATTTATTGCGATACTTTTTACATGTCACTGAACTTCTCTATGTCTCAGCTTCACTGACTGCCAAAAAAATAAATAAATAAGGCATCACTAACTTACCTGCAGAGGAAAAAACAAACAGTAAGGTTTCACCAATATTAGCGAGAACTCTTAACTTGGGGAAGCTGAAAATAATTCACATATTGTATATATTACAATAATTAAATACAAAGAGTCTTAAATCTTTACATTTTATGAGGGATGAATTACAGATAGAGAAAGATCATGAATATAATGCGAAAATTAAACTCTCAGGCAAAAGGAATAATGTTTTTATAGTACATGACAAATGGAATATATTGTTTGGTCTGCATTATATCCAGAAGTCTAGTGTAGTACTGAACTTGGAATCAAGAGCCCAACATCTGAGTTTGAATCCAATTTCTCACACTTATTAGTTGGGTAACCATGAGAAAGATATTTAATCTTGCAGACACTTAGCTTCTTCATCTGTAAGATGGAAATAATAATAGCTATGGTGCCTCTCTTGTATAGTTGTAAGGCTGCAGACATCAATGATTTTTATTGTCATTGACTTATATGAACTGAAAAGGTGTCTTTTCTCAATATTTTTAAAAAAGCTGCAAAAAAGGGCCCAAATATTCTAAGGAAAGCTTCAGAAATAGGAAAGAGCTTCCAACTGAGATGGTTACCTAAACTGGACACAGAATGCTGAACTATTCCATTAAAATCCCAGTTTCCCCTATGACCAAATCACAATAAATTCAAACAGAAACTACAGTGAATGTCATTTTGTAACTTGAAATTACACAAAAAGTCAGCCAAAAGATATAATATAAGAGAAAAGAGGTCCCTTCAGCAAAGTGAGCATTAGCTAGCATGGTAAGAGAAAAGACATAGAGCCCACAAGACTCTATATGCAGAATGAGCAGGAGCAAATGGTCCTTCTGAGAAAACCGTAGGGAGGAGACACTGGAAGCTCATAGGAGCAGCTACAGATAGCATAGCAGCACAATGCCAGTCATCCTGATGCCACACCACTCAAACCAGGACAGTCCAGGACTAGGTGTTCTGAAGCCCTTAATACTCTTTCCTGAGCCAGAGACAGCCTCAAATAACAAGGGCCCTGAACCTCAAAACTCCATGAGAGAGGTGGAGCAAATCTTAATAAGTAAAGGTTAATACTAGAAATAAGAGGACACAAGTTGAGACCAAGCCAAGTGAGTCTTGGTGCAATGCTCCCCGCAAAGAAGCTAAACCTGAAAAACTGAACAAATTAAAGAAAACACCACCTATGATCAAAAACTACTGTAAATCTAGAGACTATCCCCAGAAAAAGAGAGAACATTATTACAGTTACCAACAGAGACTTCAAAGGAAAGGAGAAAAAAATCACAAAAGGCTCACAAGAATACCCAGAAGAAATAAATCAAGAGGTTTTTTTAATGACATAAAATCCATGGAGGAAATAATTAGAAGGAAATTAAGCAGCTTGGAACAGAAAGTAGTAAATTTCACCCAAGAACTAAAATCCTTGAAAACTCAAATCAACCATCCCCTCCTTCTAATTTTTCTACTGCTAATGGAAGTTCCCAACCTCTTGGTAGTGCCCCAGGCTCATATTCTTGATTCCTCACTGTCTCTCACTCTCATATCCAATCAGTGGTCAAGTCCTATTATTTCATCTCTCTCATACACCACCTTCTCAAATATGACACTGCAACTCCTGTGGCGCTGGCCCTCAACATCTCATGCCTGAACTTTTGTGATATCCTACTGGTCGTTCTCCTGCCTCAAGCTTCTCCCTACCATGGTCCATCCTTTAATGGAATAGAGTACTTTCAAGCATTTCTGATGAAAACACCATAAATGCATAGGAAACTTGAAATGTAACCATGAGACCGGAGAAGCTTAGACAGTTAAATTTATTTGAGTACTTGGAATGATCTATACAGTGATGCAATGTTGACATTCCACTAGGGAGAGAAGAATAAGTATCTACAGTCATCCTGATTTATATCTTGCCACTGGATCCAAATGACTCTGCAGGAGAGAGTGAGGCTGGTGATTTTGTGCATCCCTGCCTCACTTAAGTTCAATTCAACTGTAAGTCATCATCTTCCAGATTCCATGGTACTCTTTGAGACCTAAGGACAAACAATAACAAGAATCTCTTTGGAAACATTGTCTTCAAATGGGATTAATGAAGGGGTTAAATAAGAATAAATAAGAAAGGCATGCAACTAGCTATTTCTCATAATCAAGGTGTGTGAGAAGAATATATAAACATAGAGGAAAGGACAGAGGAAATAAGCATCAAATTCTGAATGTCACTCATTTGAAAATGCCCAAGAAAAGTTTGAGCACACACACAGAGAATCTGGTGTAGAAAAACATCAGTCCTTCAGAGAAGCAACAATGGAGTAAAGTCAGTAAGAAGAAAGGTATGCTGGGGGAAATAGACACAAAAGAAACAAACTTCTTTATCATAAAGAGGAAGTTAAAGGAAGAAAAAAGAAAAGTGCTAGAATCTAAGTGGAAGCCATAGAGTGCCTCAGAAAACAAACTGTGGAGATATCAATGTAATGGAATGCCATTGGAATTATATGACATGAATTTAGAGAATTCATCTAGATAGCATTAACTGATGTAGAGTGAAGTGAGCAGCATGAAGAGAACAGTTTATACAGAAGTAATAAAATTCTAGAGAAAATCAATTTTGAAAGACTTAAAAACTCTGATCAATGCAATGACCAACCACGCCTCAGGAGGACCTATGATGAAGCATGTTACCCATACCTTCTAACAGAAAATCAATAGATACAATATTCAGATATATATGATCACCGTGTGGATTCATCTTTCCTAAATATATTTATTTGTCATTTTCTCTCTTAATTTTTAATGGGACAGAGGGGTTAAAGCATGGGTGTAGACATGAAAAAATAAGGGATACTATATTTTAAAAAATCAGACAATAGAAAGAAAGGTATTCTGAAAGAAACAAAAACAAGCTGAATAGATTCAAAATAATATGTAGGATTTATTATATACTTTAAAATAAAAGCAAATGATAGGAAATAGAGAATCATGGTTTCATAAATGTGTGTGTGTGTGGTCTTTTGTCCTGTTGTGTGTAAGGAAATGCTCCTTTTGGGGAAGTATTTAACTTCAGTGTGTGTGTATATGTGTATGTGTGTATGTATACATATGTGTGTTGTGTGTATACTCTCCTCCACTCCTCTCCTCTCCTCCTTTCTTCATAGAGTATAATACCCTTACTTGCTATTGCTCTGCCCAAACAAATATAAATTTTGATTGCTGAAACCTTGCAAGATATTTTGAGGTTTTCAGGACACCAGAATATGAGCCCCTCAGATCAGAAGGCATCCAACATATTACAGGGTATGATGGAGGACAACTATGAGTAGCTACAGAAAAAAATAAAGTAGCTGAAAAGTCAAAAGAGCTGAGCTGTGGTGAAAGGAAAGTCTGATGCTACAAAGATCAATATTGCTTAGGAATCTGGAATGTAAGATTCATGAATGAGTGTAAGCTGGATGTAGTCAAACAGGAACTAAAAAATTTAAACTTGTAAATCTTGGGTATCAATGAACTCAAATGGTTGGGAATAGTGAATTTAATTCAGAATTATATATATATATATATATATATATATATATATATATATATCACTATGGAAAAATGCTTTAGAATAAATAGAGTAGCCCTCATAGTCAATTAAGGATTAAAATAGGAGTTCAGGGATATTATCTCAAAAATGAAAGAATGCTATCTGTTTGAAGCCAAGGCAAACTATTCAATATTGCAGTAACATTCCAACCAATGGTGCCAAAGCCGCTCAATTCAAATAAGATTTACATCTTATTTGTACAAAATGAAGGTAGGGCAGAGACTGAAAGAGTTTTTCCAAGACAACTCACTGACAGGACAACTAAGTGGTACAATGGATAGAGTACCAGCCCTGGAATCAGAAGGACCTTATTTCAAATATGGTCTCAGACACTTGCCAGCTGTGCAGCCATAGGCAAGTCACTTAACCCAAATTGCCTCAAAAAAAAGACAACTTATTGATATACATGCACATGTGCACATGTACATTCCTACAACTAGGGAATCCATCCATTATAACAAAGAATTTAAAAATTGAAAGGAAAATATAGCAAAATTTACCTAGTCTAATGATAGGTACAGTGTTTTATAGCCACAGTCCCCTACATCTTTAAAAAAAGAAAGGGAGGTCCCATCATGTATCTCTTCTTTGGGGAAAAGTTTAGTCATAATAATTTTGTAGCACTTCATTTTGTCTTTGCTGCTGTTCTTTTTTATTTAAATTGTTGTATTTCTCATTTATATTGTTTTCTTGATTTTACTTTATTTTGTATCTGTTCAATCTTTCCATGAATCTCTGTATTCATTGTTTCACGTTCTTCGTATTTACCATTTAATATCAGTAATACTTCATTATATTCATATGTCAATATTCCCCAATCAAGGGGAATGACTTTGTTTCCAGTTCCTTTGTTGTAGTATCACAAATAGTGCCAGTACATTTTTTGTGCGTTATATGTCTCTTTCTTTTTGTCACTGACCTCCTTGGAATATATTCCTTGTATTAAGATCTCTGGTCAAAAGTTACATATGTTTTGGCTACTGTCTTGGCATGATTCCAGATTGTCTTCCAGAAAAGCTGAACCAATTCACACATCCTCCAACAGTACCTTAAAATGCCTGCCTTTCCCTAAGTTATGGAACAGTATTGTAATGAACCATGTTACCCGAAGAAAATCTGCCTCCTCCATTTTGGCCTCTCTGACTTTCCTGGACTAGAAAACTGAGGATCTTTATGGTTTGAGAAATGAATTTTCAGGGTTAGACACAAAGTGTAAAGTTAGGGCAGAGAATCACGATTCAATTTCCCAAGGTGCACTGGGCACAAATTCCATGAGCAGAATGCATAAGGAACTGTGAACCTGTTGTATTTTTATGTTAGTCAATTCAAAACTCAAGATTGGATTATAAAGCTGTCACTTTTAAACAACCAAGAAAAAAATAAAGTGAGGTGCTACACAAGGGAGTTGAAAAATCCCACCACAACAGATGGCTGGTGCCATTTTGAATTTAGATTCCCAGAGGAGTAAACCTTGGTAGAGGCTATTAAAGCTTTGGTTTGCATCAGGAAGGGCTATTTCAATATTGATGACTATATCTATGCCACTTCATTTGAAAACAGTCACAGATTTACTCATTAATTCAGAAGCAGCAAAACTACGAGCATGAGAGGCCAAAACCTTACACCGACAATAGACCGTGGACTGCCTTGTTAAAAATTTTAAGGGATAGAAGAGCAACAAAGTTAATCTAGGCATTACAGGACTCATTAAAAGGGGAAAAAATCTAAATGCATTACTCCTCAAAGCACATATTTTATTTAGTTGTTAAGAGTATCGTGTTGGATTTTTTAAAAGAACTGTTGCTATTTAATAGAGGTGAAAGTTTTAATATGAGTACTGTCTGTGTGAGTGTGTGTGTGTGTGTGTGTGTGTGTGTGTGTGTGTAAAGTTGGCGTGACACATTCTGCTCAAATTAGACTTCTAAATAACTAGTAACAGCTGTGGTGCTTAGAAATTGGTTCAGTTTAAAAGATGATATCATGTGCTTATATAAGGAAAATAGGTGTACTTTTTGTATAATGAGGATTATATTCTTTGGTCTGTTTGAATCTGAAACAAACAGTATATAGGCACCTTCATTTGAATGATAGTACATATGCTGCTCCATACAAATAATTTGTATTTTTCAAAACTCATGCAACTATGTCATCAAATACCAATTTCAAAAAAAAAAAAAGACTTTTATATAGACAATGGGGATAGCATCAGACATATGTAAACGTCTTCCACAGCAATGGAAAAAACAATTACCAAGTCAATGTATTTGTGTATTCTTCTTTTCTCAAAGGTAAATTTTCAAGGCTTTATGCTTTGATTAAAATCCCTCAGAAATAAGTCTTTATTTTTGTTAATCTGAGTATGAAATACATGGCTTATAAATTTAGACATATTCCAGAAAATTTCTTTTAATTTGTTAAGGATATGCCTAAGGAAGAGGCATTTATGTGAACAGAAGTGTAAACATTAAGTTAAGGGATCAGTTTATAACTTTTCCCCTGTTACGGACATTAATCTGAGTTAAACATAATGGTTCTTTTTTTTTCCTTTGCCTTTTGGGATAAATGTTCCATGTGCATGTTGTGTTCTCAGGAAAACTCTATTCAATACAGACACGGTAATGGAATTGTTTTTTAAGAAATTTGGTATCATTTGGTCTGAAAAACACATTTAAGCAAAAAAAAGACAGGGTTGGAAATGCTTCAGTAGTTTGGCTGAGGTTGAGGGGGGAGAGGTTCGCAGATTTATGATCTAGCTGACTTTCTCCACCAGATAACTTAAAATCATGGGTATTCATAACCAGGCCAGGTTGTCCCTCTTAAAAATTCAAAGCAAGTTAAATACTTGAGGAAAGGATACCCTGTCCCTTGACAACCACTTTTCTTCCTAAGAGCATCAATTTCAATCATAAATGTATTTTTGGTTTCCTTTTATTTTTTACTTTCACAAGTAGACATAAATTGTTTCTACATTGAAATAAGGAATTTTTAGTTTTTATATTCTAATGACTCCCCTTCCCTATTATTTTATATTCTCTTTACTTTAGACAGTCTAAAAAAATGTGATTCTAATTTAATTAGCAAGACTGATATTTCCTATAGATCACTAAAGGTAAGTAAGTCAATGATCAAACTCTACTCTACCTATTCTCCTGATGACCAAATTAGGTCAATTCCCTTAAAATGCCACATCATTTTTGGTGAAAGAAACTTCCAAAGAAGGATTGGTGATGCAATGTGATAAGAGGGCTACAGTTGCTATGTCCTATACTCAGCCGGAACATCTCCTGCTTGGAGACATTCCACAAAGTGATTTCACAGGCAAATGGTTTAATGCACGGCCAGCCAATTTAGCCTTTATTTTAAATATATTCTTTATGCATATAGATATTTTGAGATTGTGCCTTCTGGAATGATTACTGAAACCACATTGAAAAGTCATTATGCAGAAACATGGGTGTACAAATAGTTCATAGCTTAGGGGAACTATAAATAGGACTGACTGAATCTTGTTAAAGAGTTCATGTCCCGGTTATTTAAAAGAACTACTTTGGTGGCATTGATTAGCTATAATGCTCCTAATTTGCATTTCACTAAAATAATGGAGGAAAAACAATCTCATTCAGTTAGGAATATTGGTGGGAAAACACTGAATTAGAAAATGAATTATGATCTAATTTCGACAAAAGGGTAAATTTCCTTTCTCCATTCCCCACCCATTGTGACATGTTCTTTTTGTACTAAGGAAATATAAGAAAAAAATCTCCAATTTTGGTGCTTAAAGACCCTAGGAAACAAATCATAAATAGGAAAATATATACAAAGAGGATGTACGTAGAGTTATTCTATTGAAGAAATGATAATTAAGCATCTATTATCTCTAGTGCTTAGACCTTTGTTGATATACAGTTCTTCCACTCCCTGGAAAAAAAGAAAAAAAAAAAAACAATTCCTGACTTTATGGAGCATATGGTATAGAAGGGTAGAATACATACAGAAATAATGATACTGTGTGTTTCCAACAATGCATGTGTTATGAATAGTCATTAATTTACACTGAAGCCTTCTAATATTGGGCTAATGTCAATTTTAAACACATATCTTAAAATACTAATTGTAGTACACAAAAATAATGTGTGGATGTAAAAAAATCAGTAAGCAAATAACATAAAATCCCTGTTTCTACTTGTCCACTTACTATAGTGTTTTCATATGTGTTTTTGTGTATTTATTTCACAATAACATTAGAAAGGGTACCTTGGTTTGGGATCAAATCTGATGTACTGGGAAAGGATATAAGAAGATGAATACTAAGTTTGATTCATGATTCAATTAGTCATCATGAACTAAAGTAGAAATTATTAAAAAAAAAGGATTTGTTTCTGTATTTTAGTAAGATTAAACAATGTGGATGTGTGTACAAGAAACTAGAAAAATGATTTTCATAAAAAGATGTAGTTTCCTTCAAATTAGACATTCTATTTTCCATTAAATTTAAACAAAACCAACCTTTCATCTAAATTTGTTAATATGTATCATGCAAAATTTTCCTGTGAGTGAGAAGTCCAAAGTTCACTAGTTAATAGCATTAACCTATTTTTTGAGATCCACTGTGTGCCATATCCTAACGAGAACTACTTATTGCATGTAGCTATTATAGAGTATGCAGAATATTTCTTAATACCAGGTTTCATGAGATTTCTATATTTGAAACTGATAAAAAAAAACATACTCCATCTATTAAGAACGCAGAGTAAATATCACAGGGAAAGTGTGGAATAGAAAATTGGAAAGCATACTCAACAAAGGCGTTTCTTATGAACTAATTTTATGCAAAAAATAGGGAAATTTTAACTTTAAAATATAAATAAAAGCAGTTTGGTCTAATATATAGCATGTGACAGGGAGAGTAAGAATCTGGTGAGTACTACCTAGACCTGAATCTGTCAGAGATTTATTGCGATACTTTTTACATGTCACTGAACTTCTCTATGTCTCAGCTTCACTGACTGCCAAAAAAATAAATAAATAAGGCATCACTAACTTACCTGCAGAGGAAAAAACAAACAGTAAGGTTTCACCAATATTAGCGAGAACTCTTAACTTGGGGAAGCTGAAAATAATTCACATATTGTATATATTACAATAATTAAATACAAAGAGTCTTAAATCTTTACATTTTATGAGGGATGAATTACAGATAGAGAAAGATCATGAATATAATGCGAAAATTAAACTCTCAGGCAAAAGGAATAATGTTTTTATAGTACATGACAAATGGAATATATTGTTTGGTCTGCATTATATCCAGAAGTCTAGTGTAGTACTGAACTTGGAATCAAGAGCCCAACATCTGAGTTTGAATCCAATTTCTCACACTTATTAGTTGGGTAACCATGAGAAAGATATTTAATCTTGCAGACACTTAGCTTCTTCATCTGTAAGATGGAAATAATAATAGCTATGGTGCCTCTCTTGTATAGTTGTAAGGCTGCAGACATCAATGATTTTTATTGTCATTGACTTATATGAACTGAAAAGGTGTCTTTTCTCAATATTTTTAAAAAAGCTGCAAAAAAGGGCCCAAATATTCTAAGGAAAGCTTCAGAAATAGGAAAGAGCTTCCAACTGAGATGGTTACCCTAAACTGGACACAGAATGCTGAACTATTCCATTAAAATCCCAGTTTCCCCTATGACCAAATCACAATAAATTCAAACAGAAACTACAGTGAATGTCATTTTGTAACTTGAAATTACACAAAAAGTCAGCCAAAAGATATAATATAAGAGAAAAGAGGTCCCTTCAGCAAAGTGAGCATTAGCTAGCATGGTAAGAGAAAAGACATAGAGCCCACAAGACTCTATATGCAGAATGAGCAGGAGCAAATGGTCCTTCTGAGAAAACCGTAGGGAGGAGACACTGGAAGCTCATAGGAGCAGCTACAGATAGCATAGCAGCACAATGCCAGTCATCCTGATGCCACACCACTCAAACCAGGACAGTCCAGGACTAGGTGTTCTGAAGCCCTTAATACTCTTTCCTGAGCCAGAGACAGCCTCAAATAACAAGGGCCCTGAACCTCAAAACTCCATGAGAGAGGTGGAGCAAATCTTAATAAGTAAAGGTTAATACTAGAAATAAGAGGACACAAGTTGAGACCAAGCCAAGTGAGTCTTGGTGCAATGCTCCCCGCAAAGAAGCTAAACCTGAAAAACTGAACAAATTAAAGAAAACACCACCTATGATCAAAAACTACTGTAAATCTAGAGACTATCCCCAGAAAAAGAGAGAACATTATTACAGTTACCAACAGAGACTTCAAAGGAAAGGAGAAAAAAATCACAAAAGGCTCACAAGAATACCCAGAAGAAATAAATCAAGAGGTTTTTTTAATGACATAAAATCCATGGAGGAAATAATTAGAAGGAAATTAAGCAGCTTGGAACAGAAAGTAGTAAATTTCACCCAAGAACTAAAATCCTTGAAAACTCAAATCAACCATCCCCTCCTTCTAATTTTTCTACTGCTAATGGAAGTTCCCAACTAAAAGAATGTTCCCCATTCTATATTACAAGTTTATTTTTTTCAAATATGTATGGAACTTTATGTTCATTTCTCCTATAAGGATGGGAATAGAAATGAGACCTATTATTTTTTTTTTCTCTAATAGGGGACTATTTGGATAAGAAAATTCCCATAACAATGCAGGTCAGCACTTCTATGCAACTTAGAGTTGTGCGGATCTCTAAGAGGCTGATGACTTACCAAGGGTCACACAGCTTTCATAATGTGTGAAAGATAGGACTTGAACTTAGGTCTCCCTGGCCTTGAGGTCAGTCCTTTATTATATTAAGATAACTCTCATTCTTTCCATATCTTACTGGGCCCAAAGTTTTAGCCTATCAATATTTGTCTACATTATATTATATCAAATATTAGCTAAGCTTTTCCTTTGTATTAGTGGAAAGCTAGCAAGCATTTTATCTACAATTTATTCTAAACCCCTGATGCACAAAGGTAAACAACATAGGTCACATCATGGTCACATAGACAGGCTACTCTACAAAAATGCTGGTAGAAATCTCCAACTCGGATGGGGGCTCTCCAATCTGGAATTGAGTATAATTATTCCGGTTTCAGTCATTCAACCAGCATTGAATCCATCTATTTATCCCATCATCTACTTATATTTCATCTTATTCACAAGCGTAGCATAAATTGTATAAAGTACTATGCCAAATCCAACTGCATCAACTATTTTATCATGGGTTTATTTATTATTAGGCAGCTAGGTAGTGCAGGGGATAGAGTTATGAGCCTTGAGTTAGGAAGATGTGACTTCAAATCTGATTCAGAAACTTACTGATTATGTGACCCTGAGCAAGTCACTTGATAACAACTTGCTCCAGTAGTACTCAGCTGTAAAATGGTAATAATAGCACCAATCATGAAGGGATATTTTTAGAATTGAGACAGGGATGGTCATCAATTGGGGAATGACTGAACAAATTGTAGTATATGATTCTGATGGGATACTATTGTGCTATAAGAAATGATGAGCAGGATAATTTCAGAGAAACCTTGGAAGACTTGTATGAACTGATGCAAATTGAAGAGAGCAAAATCAGAACAATGTATACAGGAACAGCAATACTGTATGATAATCAATTGTGAATAACTTCACTCTTCTGAGTAATGCAATAATCTAAAACAATTTCAAAGGACTTATGAAAAACATTTTCTGCCTCTAGATAAATAACTGAAGGAGTTTAAATGCAGGTTTAAGCATACTTTTTAAATTTAACTTTCTGAGGTTTTTTTAAATCTGTGTTTTCTTTTGCAACAAATCTAATATGGAAATATATTTTGCTTGACTTCTCATGTATAATTTATATCATATTGCTTGCCTGATCAAGGTAGGGGGAAGGATGAAAGGGAGGGAGAAAATTTGGAACTCAAATTTAAAAAAAATGTTAATTTTTACATATAGTTGAGAAAATAATACAATCATATATATATTATATTAACTCAAAAATTAAATAAGATAATATTTTTAAAACAGCACAATGCCTGGAACATAGTAAGGGCTTTATACACTTATTCATTTCCCTTTCCTTCCCTCTCCTTCCCTTCATTTTTCTGATGTATGTTTTTTCAAACATGCATCAAAGAAGGAAATTAAATAAATTTAATAGAGCTTATTGTTAAAGAAAGCATGATAATATTTTGTAATCACCTTTTCTCTATTTACAAACTACCTCTTTAATATTACACACTAGATTTTAGAGAGTACTTGAAGGAGAGGTTACCCTCTCTTTTTTTTATAAAGTTGGATAGTTACCCTAGTCCTCTGGCACTTTGCAATTTGACCAGATATTTCAAAAATCACTGGCTGCCGCTCAGTATTTTTATATATCTGTTCTTTCAGTATCCCTGGATGTAGTCTGTAAGGATTTGATGAAATGAACTCATTAACTTAAATTTATTTCTTCCTATCCATGTAACTCATTGTATCTGAGAAATTTAGAATAGGAAAAGACCTTTAAAAATCACCTCATCTAGACTACTCATTTTATAGATGAGGAAAACCAACATCCAGAGCTATTAAGTGAATAGCCCTGGTTACATAGCAAGTTAAGGGAAAAGTTTAGCCCAGAAAATAGCTTTCCTTATTCTCAGTCTAGTGGCTTTTTCGCTTTGATGCTACTTTTTTACCTTTTGGTTCATGCAAAGGCAACAGTGCCCTCTGAGTTGTGGAAAAGGAAGTCACCTTTTCAACTCTTTTTCATCCTCTCTAATATGAAAATAATATCAAAGGTATCCCCAGAGAATAGGTTTTCTGCCAAGAAAGATGCCATGCTAGAAACATAGCAAGTAGGCAAAGGTTTTTCTGAAGATCACACATTAGCATGCAAAAAAAATCAGAAAAAGTTATTGTTTAAAACAGATTGATATTTTTTATTTTTACATCACCTTAATTTCCAAATAGTGGCACCTCATCTTACACACACATGCACATGTACAGACACATGTGTATGTGTCTGTACATGCACATGTGCACGTGTACATTCCTACAACTAGGGAATCCATCCATTATAACAAAGAATTTAAAAATTGAAAGGAAAATATAGCAAAATTTACCTAGTCTAATGATAGGTACAGTGTTTTATAGCCACAGTCCCCTACATCTTTAAAAAAAGAAAGGGAGGTCCCATCATGTATCTCTTCTTTGGGGAAAAGTTTAGTCATAATAATTTTGTAGCACTTCATTTTGTCTTTGCTGCTGTTCTTTTTTATTTAAATTGTTGTATTTCTCGTTTATATTGTTTTCTTGATTTTACTTTATTTTGTATCTGTTCAATCTTTCCATGAATCTCTGTATTCATTGTTTCACGTTCTTCATATTTACCATTTAATATCAGTAATACTTCATTATATTCATATGTCAATATTCCCCAATCAAGGGGAATGACTTTGTTTCCAGTTCCTTTGTTGTAGTATCACAAATAGTGCCAGTACATTTTTTGTGCGTTATATGTCTCTTTCTTTTTGTCACTGACCTCCTTGGAATATATTCCTTGTATTAAGATCTCTGGTCAAAAGTTACATATGTTTTGGCTACTGTCTTGGCATGATTCCAGATTGTCTTCCAGAAAAGCTGAACCAATTCACAGATCCTCCAACAGTACCTTAAAATGCCTGCCTTTCCCTAAGTTATGGAACAGTATTGTAATGAACCATGTTACCCGAAGAAAATCTGCCTCCTCCATTTTGGCCTCTCTGACTTTCCTGGACTAGAAAACTGAGGATCTTTATGGTTTGAGAAATGAATTTTCAGGTTTAGACACAAAGTGTAAAGTTAGGGCAGAGAATCACGATTCAATTTCCCAAGGTGCACTGGGCACAAATTCCATGAGCAGAATGCATAAGGAACTGTGAACCTGTTGTATTTTTATGTTAGTCAATTCAAAACTCAAGATTGGATTATAAAGCTGTCACTTTTAAACAACCAAGAAAAAAATAAAGTGAGGTGCTACACAAGGGAGTTGAAAAATCCCACCACAACAGATGGCTGGTGCCATTTTGAATTTAGATTCCCAGAGGAGTAAACCTTGGTAGAGGCTATTAAAGCTTTGGTTTGCATCAGGAAGGGCTATTTCAATATTGATGACTATATCTATGCCACTTCATTTGAAAACAGTCACAGATTTACTCATTAATTCAGAAGCAGCAAAACTACGAGCATGAGAGGCCAAAACCTTACACCGACAATAGACCGTGGACTGCCTTGTTAAAAATTTTAAGGGATAGAAGAGCAACAAAGTTAATCTAGGCATTACAGGACTCATTAAAAGGGGAAAAAATCTAAATGCATTACTCCTCAAAGCACATATTTTATTTAGTTGTTAAGAGTATCGTGTTGGATTTTTTAAAAGAACTGTTGCTATTTAATAGAGGTGAAAGTTTTAATATGAGTACTGTCTGTGTGAGTGTGTGTGTGTGTGTGTGTGTGTGTGTGTGTGTGTGTGTAAAGTTGGCGTGACACATTCTGCTCAAATTAGACTTCTAAATAACTAGTAACAGCTGTGGTGCTTAGAAATTGGTTCAGTTTAAAAGATGATATCATGTGCTTATATAAGGAAAATAGGTGTACTTTTTGTATAATGAGGATTATATTCTTTGGTCTGTTTGAATCTGAAACAAACAGTATATAGGCACCTTCATTTGAATGATAGTACATATGCTGCTCCATACAAATAATTTGTATTTTTCAAAACTCATGCAACTATGTCATCAAATACCAATTTCAAAAAAAAAAAAAAAGACTTTTATATAGACAATGGGGATAGCATCAGACATATGTAAACGTCTTCCACAGCAATGGAAAAAACAATTACCAAGTCAATGTATTTGTGTATTCTTCTTTTCTCAAAGGTAAATTTTCAAGGCTTTATGCTTTGATTAAAATCCCTCAGAAATAAGTCTTTATTTTTGTTAATCTGAGTATGAAATACATGGCTTATAAATTTAGACATATTCCAGAAAATTTCTTTTAATTTGTTAAGGATATGCCTAAGGAAGAGGCATTTATGTGAACAGAAGTGTAAACATTAAGTTAAGGGATCAGTTTATAACTTTTCCCCTGTTACGGACATTAATCTGAGTTAAACATAATGGTTCTTTTTTTTTCCTTTGCCTTTTGGGATAAATGTTCCATGTGCATGTTGTGTTCTCAGGAAAACTCTATTCAATACAGACACGGTAATGGAATTGTTTTTTAAGAAATTTGGTATCATTTGGTCTGAAAAACACATTTAAGCAAAAAAAAGACAGGGTTGGAAATGCTTCAGTAGTTTGGCTGAGGTTGAGGGGGGAGAGGTTCGCAGATTTATGATCTAGCTGACTTTCTCCACCAGATAACTTAAAATCATGGGTATTCATAACCAGGCCAGGTTGTCCCTCTTAAAAATTCAAAGCAAGTTAAATACTTGAGGAAAGGATACCCTGTCCCTTGACAACCACTTTTCTTCCTAAGAGCATCAATTTCAATCATAAATGTATTTTTGGTTTCCTTTTATTTTTTACTTTCACAAGTAGACATAAATTGTTTCTACATTGAAATAAGGAATTTTTAGTTTTTATATTCTAATGACTCCCCTTCCCTATTATTTTATATTCTCTTTACTTTAGATAGTCTAAAAAAATGTGATTCTAATTTAATTAGCAAGACTGATATTTCCTATAGATCACTAAAGGTAAGTAAGTCAATGATCAAACTTCTACTCTACCTATTCTCCTGATGACCAAATTAGGTCAATTCCCTTAAAATGCCACATCATTTTTGGTGAAAGAAACTTCCAAAGAAGGATTGGTGATGCAATGTGATAAGAGGGCTACAGTTGCTATGTCCTATACTCAGCCGGAACATCTCCTGCTTGGAGACATTCCACAAAGTGATTTCACAGGCAAATGGTTTAATGCACGGCCAGCCAATTTAGCCTTTATTTTAAATATATTCTTTATGCATATAGATATTTTGAGATTGTGCCTTCTGGAATGATTACTGAAACCACATTGAAAAGTCATTATGCAGAAACATGGGTGTACAAATAGTTCATAGCTTAGGGGAACTATAAATAGGACTGACTGAATCTTGTTAAAGAGTTCATGTCCCGGTTATTTAAAAGAACTACTTTGGTGGCATTGATTAGCTATAATGCTCCTAATTTGCATTTCACTAAAATAATGGAGGAAAAACAATCTCATTCAGTTAGGAATATTGGTGGGAAAACACTGAATTAGAAAATGAATTATGATCTAATTTCGACAAAAGGGTAAATTTCCTTTCTCCATTCCCCACCCATTGTGACATGTTCTTTTTGTACTAAGGAAATATAAGAAAAAAATCTCCAATTTTGGTGCTTAAAGACCCTAGGAAACAAATCATAAATAGGAAAATATATACAAAGAGGATGTACGTAGAGTTATTCTATTGAAGAAATGATAATTAAGCATCTATTATCTCTAGTGCTTAGACCTTTGTTGATATACAGTTCTTCCACTCCCTGGAAAAAAAGAAAAAAAAAAAACAATTCCTGACTTTATGGAGCATATGGTATAGAAGGGTAGAATACATACAGAAATAATGATACTGTGTGTTTCCAACAATGCATGTGTTATGAATAGTCATTAATTTACACTGAAGCCTTCTAATATTGGGCTAATGTCAATTTTAAACACATATCTTAAAATACTAATTGTAGTACACAAAAATAATGTGTGGATGTAAAAAAATCAGTAAGCAAATAACATAAAATCCCTCTTTCTACTAGTCCACTTACTATAGTGTTTTCATATGTGTTTTTGTGTATTTATTTCACAATAACATTAGAAAGGGTACCTTGGTTTGGGATCAAATCTGATGTACTGGGAAAGGATATAAGAAGATGAATACTAAGTTTGATTCATGATTCAATTAGTCATCATGAACTAAAGTAGAAATTATTTAAAAAAAAAAGGATTTGTTTCTGTATTTTAGTAAGATTAAACAATGTGGATGTGTGTACAAGAAACTAGAAAAATGATTTTCATAAAAAGATGTAGTTTCCTTCAAATTAGACATTCTATTTTCCATTAAATTTAAACAAAACCAACCTTTCATCTAAATTTGTTAATATGTATCATGCAAAATTTTCCTGTGAGTGAGAAGTCCAAAGTTCACTAGTTAATAGCATTAACCTATTTTTTGAGATCCACTGTGTGCCATATCCTAACGAGAACTACTTATTGCATGTAGCTATTATAGAGTATGCAGAATATTTCTTAATACCAGGTTTCATGAGATTTCTATATTTGAAACTGATAAAAAAAACATACTCCATCTATTAAGAACGCAGAGTAAATATCACAGGGAAAGTGTGGAATAGAAAATTGGAAAGCATACTCAACAAAGGCATTTCTTATGAACTAATTTTATGCAAAAAATAGGGAAATTTTAACTTTAAAATATAAATAAAAGCAGTTTGGTCTAATATATAGCATGTGACAGGGAGAGTAAGAATCTGGTGAGTACTACCTAGACCTGAATCTGTCAGAGATTTATTGCGATACTTTGTACATGTCACTGAACTTCTCTATGTCTCAGCTTCACTGACTGCCAAAAAAATAAATAAATAAGGCATCACTAACTTACCTGCAGAGGAAAAAACAAACAGTAAGGTTTCACCAATATTAGCGAGAACTCTTAACTTGGGGAAGCTGAAAATAATTCACATATTGTATATATTACAATAATTAAATACAAAGAGTCTTAAATCTTTACATTTTATGAGGGATGAATTACAGATAGAGAAAGATCATGAATATAATGCGAAAATTAAACTCTCAGGCAAAAGGAATAATGTTTTTATAGTACATGACAAATGGAATATATTGTTTGGTCTGCATTATATCCAGAAGTCTAGTGTAGTACTGAACTTGGAATCAAGAGCCCAACATCTGAGTTTGAATCCAATTTCTCACACTTATTAGCTGGGTAACCATGAAAGAGATATTTAATCTTGCAGACACTTAGCTTCTTCATCTGTAAGATGGAAATAATAATAGCTATGGTGCCTCTCGTATAGTTGTAAAGCTGCAGACATCAATGATTTTTATTGTCATTGACTTATATGAACTGAAAAAGTGTCTTTTCTCAATATTTTTTAAAAAGCTGCAAAAAAGGGCCCAAATATTCTAAGGAAAGCTTCAGAAATAGGAAAGAGCTTCCAACTGAGATGGTTACCTAAATTGGACACAGAATGCTGAACTATTCCATTAAAATCCCAATTTCCCCTATGACCAAATCACAATTAAGAAATTCAAACAGAAACTAAAGTGAATGTCATTTTTTTGTAACTTAAAATTACACAAAAAGTCAGCCAAAAGATATAATACAAGAGAAAAGAGGTCCCTTCAGCAAAGTGAGCATTAGCTAGCTGGTAAGAGAAAAGACATATAGCCCTCAAGACTCTGTATGCAGAATGAGCAAGAGCAAATGGTCCTTCTGAGAAAACCGTAGGGAGGAGACACTGGAAGCTCATAGGAGCAGCTACAGATAGCATAGCAGCACAGTGCCAGTCATCCTGATGCCACACCACTCAAACCAGGACAGTCCAGGACTAGGTTTTCCTGAACCAGAGAAAGCCTCAAATAACAAGGGCCCTGAACCTCAAAACTCCATGAGAGAGGTGGAGCAAATCTTAATAAGTAAAGGTTAATACTAGAAATAAGAGGACACAAGTTGAGACCAAGCCAAGTGAGTCTTGGTGCAATGCTCCCCGCAAAGAAGCTAAACCTGAAAAACTGAACAAATTAAAGAAAACACCACCTATGATCAAAAACTACTGTAAATCTAGAGACTATCCCCAGAAAAAGAGAGAACATTATTACAGTTACCAACAGAGACTTCAAAGGAAAGGAGAAAAAAATCACAAAAGGCTCACAAGAATACCCAGAAGAAATAAATCAAGAGGTTTTTTTAATGACATAAAATCCATGGAGGAAATAATTAGAAGGAAATTAAGCAGCTTGGAACAGAAAGTAGTAAATTTCACCCAAGAACTAAAATCCTTGAAAACTCAAATCAACCATCCCCTCCTTCTAATTTTTCTACTGCTAATGGAAGTTCCCAACCTCTTAGTAGTGCCCCAGGCTCATATTCTTGATTCCTCACTGTCTCTCACTCTCATATCCAATCAGTGGTCAAGTCCTATTATTTCATCTCTCTCATACACCACCTTCTCAAATATGACACTGCAACTCCTGTGGCGCTGGCCCTCAACATCTCATGCCTGAACTTTTGTGATATCCTACTGGTCGTTCTCCTGCCTCAAGCTTCTCCCTACCATGGTCCATCCTTTAATGGAATAGAGTACTTTCAAGCATTTCTGATGAAAACACCATAAATGCATAGGAAACTTGAAATGTAACCATGAGACCGGAGAAGCTTAGTTAAATTTATTTGAGTACTTGGAATGGTCTATACAATGATGCAATGTTAACATTCTACTAGGGAGAGAAGAATAAGTATCTACAGTCATCCTGATTTATATCTTGCCACTGGATCCAAATGACTCTGCAGGAGAGAGTGAGGCTGGTGATTTTGTGCATCCCTGCCTCACTTAAGTTCAATTCAACTGTAAGTCATAACATCATCTTCCAGATTCCATGGTACTCTTTGAGACCTAAGGACAAACAATAACAAGAATCTCTTTGGAAACATTGTCTTCAAATGGGATTAATGAAGGGGTTAAATAAGAATAAATAAGAAAGGCATGCAACTAGCTATTTCTCATAATCAAGGTGTGTGAGAAGAATATATAAACATAGAGGAAAGGACAGAGGAAATAAGCATCAAATTCTGAATGTCACTCATTTGAAATGCCCAAGAAAAGTTTGAGCACACACACAGAGAATCTGGTGTAGAAAAACATCAGTCCTTCAGAGAAGCAACAATGGAGTAAAGTCAGTAAGAAGAAAGGTATGCTGGGGGAAATAGACACAAAAGAAACAAACTTCTTTATCATAAAGAGGAGGTTAAAGGAAGAAAAAAGAAAAGTGCTAGAATCTAAGTGGAAGCCATAGAGTGCCTCAGAAAACAAACTGTGGAGATATCAATGTAATGGAATGCCATTGGAATTATATAGCATGAATTTAGAGAATTCATCTAGATAGCATTAACTGATGTAGAGTGAAGTGAGCAGCATGAAGAGAACCGTTTATACAGAAGTAATAAAATTCTAGAGAAAATCAATTTTGAAAGACTTAAAAACTCTGATCAATGCAATGACCAACCACGCCTCAGGAGGACCTATGATGAAGCATGTTACCCATACCTTCTAACAGAAAATCAATAGATACAATATTCAGATATACATGATCACCGTGTGGATTCATCTTTCCTAAATATATTTATTTGTCATTTTCTCTCTTAATTTTTAATGGGACAGAGGGGTTAAGGCATGGGTGTAGACATGAAAAAATAAGGGATACTATATTTTAAAAAATCAGACAATAGAACGAAAGGTATTCCGAAAGAAACAAAAACAAGCTGAATAGATTCAAAATAATATGTAGGATTTATTATATACTTTAAAATAAAAGCAAATGATAGGAAATAGAGAATCATGGTTTCATAAATGTGTGTGTGTATGGTCTTTTGTCCTGTTGTGTGTAAGGAAATGCTCCTTTTGGGGAAGTATTTAACTTCAGTGTGTGTGTATATGTGTATGTGTGTATGTATACATATGTGTGTTGTGTGTATACTCTCCTCCACTCCTCTCCTCTCCTCCTTTCTTCATAGAGTATAATACCCTTACTTGCTATTGCTCTGCCCAAACAAATATAAATTTTGATTGCTGAAACCTTGCAAGATATTTTGAGGTTTTCAGGACACCAGAATATGAGCCCCTCAGATCAGAAGGCATCCAACATATTACAGGGTCTGAATGGAGGACAACTATGAGTAGCTACAGAAAAAAATGAAGTAGCTGAAAAGTCAAAAGAGCTGAGCTGTGGTGAAAGGAAAGTCTGATGCTACAAAGATCAATATTGCTTAGGAATCTGGAATGTAAGATTCATGAATGAGTGTAAGCTGGATGTAGTCAAACAGGAACTAAAAAATTTAAACTTGTAAATCTTGGGTATCAATGAACTCAAATGGTTGGGAATAGTGAATTTAATTCAGAATTATATTATATATATATATATATATCACTATGGAAAAATACTTTAGAATAAATAGAGTAGCCCTCATAGTCAATTAAGGATTAAAATAGGAGTTCAGGGATATTATCTCAAAAATGAAAGAATGATATCTGTTTGAAGCCAAGGCAAACTATTCAATATTGCAGTAACATTCCAACCAATGGTGCCAAAGCCGCTCAATTCAAATAAGACTTACATCTTATTTGTACAAAATGAAGGTAGGGCAGAGACTGAAAGAGTTTTTCCAAGACAACTCACTGACAGGACAACTAAGTGATACAATGGATAGAGTACCAGCCCTGGAATCAGAAGGACCTTATTTCAAATCTGGTCTCAGACACTTGCCAGCTGTGCAGCCATAGGCAAGTCACTTAACCCAAATTGCCTCAAAAAAAAAAAGACAACTTATTGATAACCCAAAAGGTGACTCTATATGTGGAAATTACACAAAGTTCAATATCAAAATCAGAATAATTAAATGTTTGCAACCAAAAGTGGAGAATCTCTATACAGACAGTTAAAACAAGACTTGAAACTGACTGCGGCTCAGACCATGAACTTTCTATTGCAAAATTTAGGCTTAAATTGAAGAAAACAGGGGAAACCATCAGACCATATAGATATGGCCTAAATATCATCACTTAAGAATATAAAGTATAGTTAGTTCTGATAGAAAGAGTACCTGAAGAACTATGGACAGAAGTTGACAATATTGCACAAGAGGCAACAAAAAAGTTCCCAGGGAAAAAAAGAGATAAAAACAAAGGAAAATTACTGTCTGGTGAGACTTTACAAATAGCTGAGGAAAGAAAGAAAGGGAAAAGGAAAGAACAAAGCAAAAGATATGAACAACTGAATGCAAAATTCAAGAGAATAGCAAGCAGAGAAAAGAACGATTTCTTAAACAAGCAATGCAAAGAAATAGAAGAAAATAATAAAACAGAAAAGACAAGTGATCTCTCAAGAAACTTATAGTTATGAGGGAATGTTTCATGCAAAAAATGTGCATGATAAAAGACAAAAATTTTAGAAACTTACCAGAAGTAGAAGAAATTAACAAGAGGTACAAGAATATACAGAACTATACAGGAAAAATCTTATCACTGAAAACTGTGAAGGTGAGGTTTCTGACCTAAAACCATATATTTTGAAGAATGAAGTCAAGTGCGCCTTAGAAAACGTTGCTAACAATAAGACTAGCGGAGGTTATGGCATTTTCCTGAGCTATTTAAAATCATAATAGATGTTGTATTAAAGTGCTACATTCAATAGGTCAGGAAATCTGAAAAGCTCAACAGTAACCACAAGCTTGAAAAAGTGTAGTTTATATCCCAATCCTAAAGAAAGGTGCTGCCAAGGAATGTTATGTTTGAAATTCTGCAAGCTAGGCTTCTGCAACATGTGAACTAAGAATTACCAGGAGTGCAAACTGGTTTTCAAAGAACTAGAGACCAAATTGCCAACATTCACTTGATTATGGAGAAATCAAGGGAGTTCTAGGGGAAAAAAATCAACTTCTGCTTAGCTGCCTACACTAAAGACTCTGGCTGTATGGACCACAACAAAATGTGGCATAAAAAACATGGGAGTACCAAATCATCTTACTTGTCTCCTGAAAAACCTGTATGTGAGTCAAAAAGTAACATTTAGAACTGAACATGGGGGCAGCTGATTGGTTTAAGGTTCGAAAAGGAGTATGAGAAGGCTGTATAATTTTACCTTATTTAACTAATGTAAAGATTGTCCTCTTTCACCCTTTTCCACCTCACCAGTGTTTTATTTCTTTCTACCACTTCTCTTGATCTGCCCTCCCTTATGTCAGCCCTACCCCTTCCCTTAATCTCTCCCTTCCTTCTTCCCTGTTGGGTAAGATAGATGTTTATATTCAAATAATTGTATATTTTATTTCCTCTTTGAGCCAATACTGATGAAAGTGATGTTGAAGTGATGCCCACTGTCCACACTTCCATATTTTCTCCACTGTAATATGTATTTCTCACCTCTTTATGTGAGATAATTTATCCCATTCTACCTCTCCCTTCTTTCTGCACCTTGTTTTGTTTTCTTATCGCTTATCATTCTTTCAAATTCACCTTTTTCCTGAAACATGTATGTTCCTTTTATTTGTACTCTTAGTGATACAAGTTTTAAGATTTTTAAGTAGCATCTTCCTGTATAAAGATGCAAACAGTTTATCTCTGTTGAATCCTTATGTTTTCTTTCCATTTTTCCTTTTATATGCTTCTCTTGGGTTTTGATATTGGAGGTCATTGTTTTGGTTTAGTTCTTGTATTTTCTTTATGAGGACCTGAAATCCTTCTATTTCATTGAATGACCATTTTTCCTCTTGGTGTATTATGCTTAATTGGTTGTAGTCTCAGCTCCTTAGCCCTCCATAATATCATATTTCATGACCTCTGATTCTTTAAGGCTGTAGCTGGCAGATCCTGTGTGATCCTGAATATGACTCTCCAATATTTGAATTGTTTCTTTATGATGTTTTGTAGTATTTTTTTCCTTCATCTTATAGTTCTGAAATTTGTCTATAACGTTCCTTGTAGTTTTTATTTTGTGATCTCTTTCCTGAGGTGATTGGTGGATTCTTTCAATGTCTATTTTGCCCTCTGGTTCCAGGTCATCAGGGCTGTTTACCTTAATAATTTCCTGAAAGATGTTGTCCAGGTCCTCCTTTTGATTGTAACTTTCATGTAGTCCAATGATTCTGGCATTGTCTATTCTGAATAGCTTTTCCAGGACAGTTATTTTTCCCATGAGATATTTTACATTTTTTTCATACTTCTGAATTTTTTTGATTGATTCATGGTGTCACATAGAGTCTTTAGTTTCTACTTGCTTAATTCTAACTTTTAAGGTATTATTTTCCTTGATTTTCTTTACTCTTTGGCCAATTTTACTTTTTAAGCAGTGTTCCAAACTGTTGACACTTTTTTCATAATTCTCTTGTATCACTCTCATTTCTTTTCCCATTTTTTCTATCTCTCTTATATGATTTTAAGCTCCTTTTTGAGCTTTTCCCTGACATCTTTCTGGGCTTGAAACCACTTTCCCTTTTTCTTTGGGGTTTTCCTTTTGTCCATAGGTTTTATGACACTTGTCCTCTTCTGAGTTTGTTTCTTGGTTTTCCACATTTCCCTAATAATTTTCAATGGTAAAATTCTTTTTTGTTTTGTTTTCTGCTCATCCCTTATTGCGGTGAGAGAGGGAGCCTTTTCCTTTCTTTTACATTTGAGCTTCACCTTCACAGTGAAAGGGGTACTGTCTGACTCCTTGTGCTAGAAGCCGCGACCCTGACTATTTATCTGGTGCTGCATTGATGTTGCTCTGAGGCCCACTGGGGGCCCTCAGTCTACTGCTGTAATACAGGGGTGAGCTGGGGGCTGACTGGTACTGCTGAAGCCTGTAGGGGTCTGACAGTTTACCTGCTGCTGGTATATGTTGAGGTTTCTGGTATGTGTTGAGGCCCAGTGAGGTATTTCTATATTTCCCAGAGGCTACCCTGGAGTACTTGTGGTCAGGCCTCTGGAGACTACCTGTTTGCACAGGGCTACTCTGAAATAAGACAGGGCCAGTACTGGCTGGCATCTGTTTGGCTCAGGCTATGCTGAAGCATGTGGTGGTTCTCAGAACTGTAGTCTTCCAGTTCCCCTGGCTATGCTAAGGCACCTGGGGGGAGGAAGGAAGAGTGTTCAGGTGTTGACATTTGCCTGATCCATCACACTAAGGCTCAGGATCTGGTTTCCTGAAATGGGGCTTACTGCTGGCTTTCTGGGACACTTCACATTCTGAGCTTCACTCCCTTTTCACCAGAGTGAGGTGAACCTTTCTTGTTGATCTTCCATGTTTCTTGGACTAAAAGACTATTTTACTCCATCTTTTTGCTGGTTCTGCTGTTCCAGGATTTGTCTGGGGGCTCTACAGTTGGCTGAGTGTGAGATAGTTGCAAAGTTTTACTGTTTTGAAAGAAGAGGTCAAACAGGAAAAAGAATAGGACAGAGGGAAATACATAGGTAGTAATAATAACTGTGAATAAGAATGGGAAGAACTCTCCCATAAAATGGAAGCAGATAGCAGAGCAGACCAAAAACCAGAATCCTACACTATGTTGCTTATGAGAAACATACTTGATGCAGAAAGATACACATAGAGTAAAAGTAAGGGAGTAGAGCAGAATCTATTATGCTTCAGCTAAAATTTTTAAAAAGCAGGGTAGCAATCTTGCTTTTAAACAAAGCAAAAATTGATCTAATTAAGAAAAAAGGAATGAGACTACATCATGCTAAAAGGTACCATAGACAATGAAGCAATCAAAGAGCAAGGAATAGTCTACCTGTCAGATTTATGATGAGGAAGAAGTCAAGAGCAAACAAGCAATGCAGAGCATCATGAAATGTAGAATAAATAATTTTGATCATATAAAATTGAAAAGCTTCTGTGCAAACAAACCAAATACAACCAAGATTAGAAGGAAAGCAGAAAGCTAGGAAACAATCCTTATGGTAAGGGTTTCTGATAAAGGCCTCATTTCTCAAATATATAAAGAACTGAGTCAAATTATGAGAATATGAGCCATTCCCCAATAAATAAATGATCAAAGGCTATGAACAGGCAGTTTTTAAGTGAGGAAATCCAAGATAACTACAAGCATCTGCTCTAAATCAGAGAAGTGCAAATTAAAACAACTCTGAAATAGTACCTGACACCCATCAGACTGATTAATATGACCAAAAGAAAGGAAAATGGTAAATCTTGGGAAGGATATGAGAAAATTGAGACACTATTGAGACACTGTTGCACTCTTGGTGAAAGTGTGAACTGATCCAACCACTCTGGAGAGCAATTTGAAGCTATGCCCAAAAGGCAAGAAAATTGCACATATCCTTTGATCTAGTAATGCCCCCTGTATCCTAAAAAGACATACCTGTGCAAAAATATTTATAGCAGTCCTTTCCATGGTGACAAAATATTGGAAATAGAGGGGAGGGCCATCAATTGGGGAAAGACTAAACAAGCTATGGTATATGAATGTAATGGGATAATATTGTGCAATAAGAAATGATGAACAGGCAGATTAAAAATATCTGGAAAGACTTGTACAGATTGATGCAAAGTAAAATGAGCAGAATTGGAAAAATATTGTACACTGTACACAATACCAGCAATATTGTGTGATGATCAACTATAAGTGACTCAGCTCTTCTCAGCAAGCAGAAAGCACATTTAAAGAAAAATGCTATCCATATCCATATCAAGAAGTAATGTACTCAGAATGCAGATCAAAGCATATTTTTTCACTTTATACTTTCTCAAGGTTTTACTTCCTTTTGATCTTTTTCTTCTTTCACAAATGTGATGAATATGGAAATGTGTTTTACATGATAGCACATGTATAAACATATATCAAACTGCCTACCATTTTCATAAGAGAAGAGGGGAGGAGAGGAGGGAGGGAGAAAAAATTGGAACTCAAAATCTTGTTAAAATGAAAGCTAAAAATGTTTCTTAATATGTGATTGGGGAAGAAATAAGATATTTTATAATAAAAGTTATATAAAACCTGTGTCATTAATGTTGCTTTAATCCAATCTTTTCAATTTGTAGTTCGTTAAGAAATTATTTGATTTTATAATTGTTACTTTATACCAAGGCATAATAGAAGGCTCAATAAATCTGACGGAAAAGAAAAAAAACTAAGTTGGGACCCCAGTTTCACCACTTACTATGTTACCCTGAGTAAGTCATTTCACTTTTTTCTTCCATAAGTTTGAAAGATAATAGGTTAAAATGAAATAAGAATGTATCATGTGAAATAACAGGTTGGACAAATCAAAAGCTGGAAGTTAGGTTGTCCGAAGAACATAACAACCTCAGATATACTCAGAGTGGATACCACTCTGATGGCAGAAAGTAAAGAGCAATTAAGAAACCTCTTGATGACAGTAGAAGAAGAGCATGTAAAAGCTGGTTTGAAGCTTAGCAGGTATTAGCAAAAAATCAAAAGAGAAAAATTAAAATATTTCTGGCTTCTACCAATCAAAGAAATTGATCTTGAAGAAAAATTGCCTTTAAACAATGGGGAAACTATTAACCTACCAGAAAAATACAAGCAAATAAATATCTTGAATATCATATTTCAGAAAATCTCATGTAACAGAGAATATGACATGTCCAGAGTTCATCTCACAGAATCCCTTTATGTAGGAAGGGAAGCAAGTATTCTTCTGAAAGAGTTGTAATTATGTATAATAGGAATGCCTCAGAGAGACCTTGAAGCATGAGTAGACCTTCTGTAACTATTTCTGATCTGCTATCCATGAGGTTAAGAGAAACCTTTTTAATTAGCTGAATAACAAGAATTAGGGGCCTCTTTTAAAAGACACTAGACCCTCAGTCCTTCTGTTCAGCTGCTCAGTTTCACTGTATTCTTTTATCCCCTTTGCTGATGGTGTCTGGTAAAGGACAATATATTGTCTAAGGGAAGAGGTCTTGGATCCTGCCCACTAAAATGAGGCCTTATGAAATGCAACTTGGTCCTTGTCCTCTGTGTTTGTTTTGTTTTTGGTTTCTTCCCCCTCCCCCCAATTTAGGTAAAGAGATTGAAGGCCTGTGAGGTCAGAAGGTTCAAAAGAATGAGAGTCCAGGTGTTTTGGCATCCAGACTTTCTAGCATCTTAGCATTTAGGTTTTACAACCAGCTCAGCATCAAATCATCCTGACAACATAGTTGTGAGGTAGGTGCCATTATTATGCCCATTCTGAGGTTGATTGACAATAACTGCAGACAACTACTTACAACTAATTACAACAAATTAAAACAATTACAATCAATATTGTCAGATAGCTGCAAGAATATGAGGAGGGATTTGAAGTCAGGTATTCCTGACTCCCAGTCCAGCACACTGCCCACTATGCTACTAGTTGCTTCATAAAGACTGTAAAATATCAACGAGACTAATGATTTCATTGATATAGGGAATTCTTGGGTGATAAGAATTCTTTCAACCAACCTAAGTAGCATCTTCTCTTCAAACAATTGTCTTAGAGAGTGACCAAGGGCAACAAGTAATTGAGGGACTTAACCAAGGTCACAGCCAATATATATCAGAAGCAGAACTTGAACCAAGACCATCCCAACTCTGTTCATGCAATTATAATGTATAAATCAAAACAGGCACATATAAACAAAACATAAACTTCCAAATTAACAAGACAGAAAATATATGAACTATATAGTCTAAAATCAATTGGATTCAGAAATTCAGCAAGCCAGAAAAGCTTAAATGGGTTGAGGATGGGTGAACTGAAAATGAACAGAACATGAATAGGAACAGGAAAGCTAGAAATTCTATGTGTATATACAAGGAATTTACCAATCTGTCACAGGAAAGCAGATGATCTGTGCATTCTTTTCACATCTAAATTCTTGAAAACTTCCTTTCTCTGCTTTTTATTTTGCCCTGTGTTCTATGCTACATCTGTTCTATAAAATAGCTTCATTTCTTTCTCCATAATTCCAGCACCCAAAACAGAGCCTGGTACAGCAGGTACTTAATAAGAACTTTTTGATTATCTGATTGATTAAACCTCTCTCTAATGCTTTATGTCATTTACTCAACTCTTTCTCTAAGCTTATTAACATTTCTTTGTAATCTCTTATTCCAATTCCTCATAGTGGCAAATAGGTGATACTGGGTCCTTAAATGACAAATAAATGTTCTTATTGGTACAACCATACAGGAAAAGCTTCAAATATCGTCAAACTAGTTCGGCATCCTTAAGAAAAGCTTAGGTGAATGCACAGAGATGCATAAATTGACAAGGTAAACCAATGAGATCAATGAAAAATAGTCTTTGGTTGTATTTATTCCCTTTCTGTCAACGTAATGACAGTGAAAGATTGAAGAAAATGAGTTAGAGCATATAAATTACCACAGTGTTTAAGAACATTTAAAAATATTATCTTAATTGTTGGCACTCTGAATATGAGATCTCTCTCCCAAAATCCACAATAGCATCCTACTAGGAAAAAAAAAAGCTGAATTGTAGCCATCTTGACATTCTTTCTGTAAATGTTGACAAGGTAAAAGAAAGTGGCATCAGATTAGCTGAGAGGAGAAGAAAATGAAATGGAGTTGGTTTTATTGTGTTTCCAAAGTCCAAAAGGCACATCATTTAATAAGAGATTTAATCGTCTCATATTTCACTACTTACAATAATTATTTGCATAAAGATCATCAGAAAAGAAATGAAGTTTATAGTTTACATGCCCAAATTAATTGTAGAAAATGAGAGAGAAATTGTAAGAAGAATTTGATAAAATTCTCCATTTTAAAACGACATATTCTTTGATACTTGGCAATTCTTGTAGGACCAACAAAACTGATTATTGCAATGTGTTCCATAATACTTGATCTCTATACAGAAATATACTTCTATGTTTACTTGTATATATAAAGATAGTGATTTAGGACTTTTGAAGTTTCAATATTACCATGGTAAATGAAATTACATTGCTTGATAGAAATATGGGAAAGGAAAATTACTAGTCCTTAAATAAAGTGTTTACAATATTGTCCTTTCACTCAGTGAACAACCTACAAAGTCATTCCTCATGACATTAGTCAAACTAATTGGAGATACTAATTGAACTTTCTTAAAATACTCTGATTCCTTTTTAGCTGACCTATGTAATTAATGGCAAATTTGCTATTTTGCTTCATATATCTATATTCTTAGGAAGTTCTTTCCCTATTTCAAAAATTGTGGTAATACTCTCAACCCAAGTGAAGTAGTTGTGCTTGTAGGGTCTTTGGTTTTTTTAGACACCAGATTTCTGCTTCCTAAGGAGATAAGAAGAGACTCTCAGTTTTTTCCTTCCCATTCCATAACTAGTTGCTTCTGTGGAACTCCTTAGAACTACCAAAAAATTGTAAAGCAGTTCTAATACATGTTAAAGGACAAATTGTTTAATGTGTAAAAAATGTTAGTGAGCCATTTGTGTGTGAGTGAGATATTTCCTTTCCCCTCCTCTATATCTCAAAGGTGCCAAGACTTGGGGGTACTAACCTCTGGGGGTATGGTGTTCACTAGTCAATAAACATTTATTAAGCACTGACTGTGTGCCAGGCACTGTATTAGGCAGCGAGGCTACAACCCCCCAGCTGCAAAAAACAGCCCCATGCTCTCAAGGAACTTACAACCTAATGGAGGAAAATGTTTAAAAAGAAGGAAACCAAGAACCAAGAGAAGAGGGCAGGTATTCAGCATGAGGCCAAGGTGGGAAGCCAAAGAAGCTAAAATGAATGCTGTTGGAGAAGTCAAGTGAAAAGTGAGGCTATGTCTGAGGAAATGTCAGTCCTCTTCCCTCTCCTCAGAGGGGGAGAAAGTGCTGTGAATAACAAGGCAGATTGGATTTTACAAGATGATAAGAAGAGTGTTGGTCATTTCTTTTCCTACCACTACTTGTTCTTAAGGCCACAGGCCTCAGTACTGTCCAGATAACTAATGGAATCACTACTGGAAACAAAGTACTGAGGAGCATTTTATCACATATCCAGTCTTCCAAACTCTTAATTAGCAACAAAGAACATCCCTCAATAATCTTCATTAGAATTCAAAAGTCATCTACTTATGTCTGTCTTCTTTTGTCCCTGGACATTGTAATTAGCGTATTATAAAATTATTCATTTTTGGAATAGCTGCCACCCAATACAGGAGATAATATGAAAAGAATCTGATTAATTCCTACTTTCAACATTTTCTGTGGACCTTAAAATAATCCTAACAGATAAAGAGAAAAGGAATGAAGCACTAAAAAAAGGGACTTCAATAAAAAAGTAGGCATAGGAGAAGATAGTAAAAAATAGACACATTAAAATATATAGCATCTGCTATGTGCTAGTGCACTAGATGTGTTCAATTAGGATACATACAGCCCTCTTGTAGTTCAAAAAAGAGGAGGCTATATCCTTAAGACAAAACACCTAGAGGCAGGATTATAGATCAGAAGGCCAATAAAAGGAGAAAGGTTTAGGGCAAAGAATTTTACTGGGTCTCAATCCTCAGAAGGGATGGAGAAAACTAGATCTCAGTCACTAAAGTGGAAGTGGATAGATCTAACAGAGGGGTCTGAGAGCTAGAGTGTCTGCTGGAGTAGGTAGGGTCACAGCAGGAAGACAAAGGGAGTCAACAACAATCTTTTAATGGCATTATCCATGGTCTTGTCACACCTAGCTCTGCCAAACTCTGACATTCCCCATCACCAATGAATTGTTACCTATTTCACAATCACCTTTATGCCAGGAAGCTTCCTGAGTGAGGTAAAAGTAATGAATCATAAGGGAACAATCTTTTCACTGATGCGTGTCTGGTTGATTTCTCATTTCTGATGTCATAGGCAGGGTATGCTAGGTATTGGCCAGCAAACTCAATTTGGAATACAAGCACCAGTTGTGGAAACTGAGGAAATGACAAATAAAATATGGTTTATATTATCAAGGAACGAGAGGAGACCATGTCTTACAGATTAAACAAAAGATACATGCACATAATATACATAAATACAAATATGCATAGATCCAAATATTTTTTTCCTATAGGAGAACCAGGAATACAGTGAGAATCAAAAACCCTCCTCCCCCAAGAAATTATATTTTAAAATATGGGAGATGACTCATTACTTAAGTGGGAGTTAGTCCTCCATTAGTGGTATATAATCAGACCACTAAGTTATTAGAGTACAGATAAAAAGTAGTAACACTAAGGAATAAAAATGACCAGAAGATATGGTATGCAATTTAAAGCAAATTTAACCTGATTTGAGCAAGTTATAGATGGAAAAGAAAATGTGAAATGGAACTGTGAAAAAAATGACACTGATTATAAAAATTTCATTGAAAATAATAATGATAAGAACCAATTGTCAAAGTGAGGAAGCCGAAAGAATCTAGAAATTTTATCAGATGTGGAAGCCAAGGAACAAGGTTGAGAATATAAACTCGTGTAAAATCTTGTGGAGAGGGATGGCAGGTGAGGAATAATCGCCTCATAAAAGAGTGAGAAGCAATGGAAGAAGAACTCAGTTCAGAGAAACTTGAACAGAGACCTAAGAAAAGTCATCCCATGAACATTTAAGGATGAAACTTGGGAAGAAGACAGTAAATAAATAAAAGATGCAAAAGATTCACTGAAGTATTGGAGCTTCATTTCTTCATCACTGCTTTTTCCCTTTCAAGCCCTATTTGCTCCCTTTTACCTCTAGGATCAAATAAATTTCTATATTTCTCATTTAAAATGCCTCATAACTCTCCTCATTACTACTCTCCATTTCTTTTAATACATTCATCCTTTCCACATATTCTATTACTGTTGTAGTGCAGTCTTTCCATCATGTGTGACTCTTCATGAACCCTATAGCACACCTGGCCCTTCTATCTTCCATTATCTCCCAAAGTCTGTCCAGGCTCATATATTTTGCCTATTGACACTATTTATCTACCTTATCCTTTGCCATCCCATTTTCCATTTGCCTTCAATCTTTCCCAACATCGGGGTGTTTTTTTCCAATGAGTTCCATCTTTTCATTATGTGGACAAAGTATTTAAGCTTTAGCTTTAGTATTTGACCTTCCAATAAATAATCCAAACTAATTTATTTAAGTATTGACTGACTTAGTCTCCTTTCTGTCCAAAGGACTCTTAAAAATCTTCTTCAGAACCACAATTTGAAAGCATCAGTTCTGTGGCACTCAGCTTTCCTAATGAACACTCACAGTCATATACCGTTATTGGGAAAAGCATAGTTTTACTTAAATAGACCTTAGTTAGCAAGGTTATGTCTGATTTTAGTAAGCTTTCCAGATTTGACACAGCTTTACATTCAAGGAGCAAGTGTCTTTTAATTTTACAGCTGCAATGACTGTCTGCAGTGATCTTTGAGACCAAGAATATAAAATCTGACACTGCTTCCATTTCTTTTCCCTCTATTTGCCAGGAAGTGATGGGACCAGTTGCCAAGATCTTAGTTGTTTTTTTTTATGTTAAGCTTTGAGACAGCTTTTACACTCTTCATTTTCACCCTCATCAAAAGGTTTCTTAATTCCTCTTCATGTTCTGCCATCAAAGTAGTATCATCTGCATATCTGAGATTGCTGATATTTTTCCCAAAAACCTTATTTCTGGCTTTTGATTCATTCAGCCTGACATTTTACATGATGTACTCTGCATATAAGTTAAATAAATAAGGTGACAATATATAGCCTTGTCATACTCCTTTTCCAATCTTAAACCAGTCAGTTGCTCTATCTCTGGTTCTAACTGATGCTTCTTGGCCCACATACAGGTTCCTCAGGAGACAAGTAAGATGATCTGATACTCCTATCTCTTTTAGGACTTGCCACAATGTATTGTGATCCACACAATCAAAGTCTTCAGTATAGTCATTGAAGTAGAATTAGATTTTTTTTCTGCAACTCCCTTGTTTTCTCCATAACCCAGTGAATGTTGGCAATTTGGTCTCTAGTTCCTCTGCCTCTTTGAAACCAACCCACCCTTCTGGTATTTCTCAGTTCACATATTGTTGAACCCTAGCTTGAAGAATTTTAAGTATAACCTTGGTGGCATGTGAAATGAGTGCAATTATTTGATAATTAGAATATTCTTTGACATTGCCCTTCTTTAGGATTGGCACATAAACTGCTCTTTTCCAGACTGGTCATTGTTGAGGTTTTTCAAATTCATTGGCATTTTAAATGCAGCATTTTAACAGCATCAACTTTTAGAGTTTTGAATAGCTCACATAGCCTTATTGTTAACAGTGCTTCCCATGACCCACTTGACTTCATTCTCCAGGATATCTGGGTCTAGATCAGTAAACACATCCCTGTGGCTTATGGTGATGTTAAGATCTCTCTCTCTCTCTCTCTCTCTCTCTCTCTCTCTCTCTCTCTCTCTCTCTCTCTCTCTCTCACACACACACACACACACACACACACACATGCACACACAGAGTAACATATTCTATAGGTGGTCAACCATTATGGCCTACTTTCTGAAATTTTCCTTCCATTTCTATGTCTTGGCACTGCCTGTTCTCCATGCCTAGAATATTGTTTTCTAACCTCCAACTTTCGTGTTCTTTTACTTTTTTAAAGACTAGCTCAAGGGTCATCTCCTCCAGGAGTCCTTTTTGGTTTCCCTCTCCCTACTGCTAATGTCTTCTCCTTAAGATTACTTTCCATCTAATCTGTATTTATCATATATGCATCATTTTTATGAACACATGGTTTCCTGCATTAAAATTTATGTTCCAGGAGGGCAAGGAATGTTTTTTTTTCCTTTTCTTTGTATTCCCAGTGCTAGGCATTTCATAGGGAGAGAACATGACATTGTGTACCTTATGTAGGACTTTAGGTTTGAAAGGCCAGCTAGGTGGCACAATGAATAGAGGACCTGAATTCAGATGTGGAACCAGACACATACTAGCTCCGTGTCCCTGGGCAAGTAATTTAACCTTGTTTGCCTCACTTTCCTAATCTGAAAAATGATCTGAAGAAGGAAATGGCAAAGTACTCCAGTATCTTTGCCAAGAAAACCTCAAATAGGCCACAGAGACAGACATGACAGAAATGACTGAACAACAGTACCAACATTTGCAAAATCTTTTCAGTGCCTTATGTTCTTTGATCTTCACAATAACCTCATGAGATAGATGCTACAACATATTATTATTTCTGTTTTACAGATGAGGAAACTGAGGCTGAAAGACTAACACAACTGTTCCAGAGATGAAATTTAAACCCATGTGTCTCCTAATTGCACCCCCACTATTCTATCCAATATACATGCCTCAAAACTGTGCTTCTATGATACCCCATCAAAACAATTTAGGAAAACAATATTAAGCAAAAGATTACATCCCAAATGGACACTGTTTTCCTAGTATAGTATAACTTCAGTGATGAATCATCTTCTCAAACACTGGATAGTAATATTCCATAGCTCCCTTCTTCACTGTTTTCTTTCCTTATTCTTAATGCTATTTTACAAGGTAGCAGAAAATGCTATATTCGTGGACTCTTATGGGAAGTCAACAGTCAATCTTCTGCATAGTTCTCCTGGAAAGTCAGAGGGGAGCAGATGAAAAGGTCTCACTGCAATGGTTCAGCTTTTTCACCTCAACAGTCCCTTTGGTCTGATACATAAGCTTCTCAGCAGGGAAATGAATGCAGAGTTAGTAGCTGTTTCCCTAGCAGTTCTGGCAGGGACTGGTAGAATAAAAGAATAGAAATATCTTTGAATAATACTTTTGGAGCTTTAGAATGTTCTCACTCACACAAAAAGGATGGGATTAATGTGCTATATACAACCCTATCTCTCAATTTTACTTCAGAAAAAATAAGTTTTACTTTTCCCCTTACTGGAATGTGGGGTCCATGTCCCAAATCATAGAGAAAAATGTGATAGCAATGTTAAAATGAGTTCCTAGTATTTCTCCCACAGGAAACATCACTCTATATGTATATTAATCAATATGAAAATAGTCCAATCATGGCAAGAAGGAAAGCAAATGAAGTCAAATCCATACAAATTTCAAAGCCACAAATAGTTTTGGAACATTTAGAATTATATAGTAATAGAATTCCAATACTGTAAGGCACGATGTCCCAAGACTCCAGAAGAATCTCAGCTACCACATAGCCAATAATCATCTATTTGGTAAGAAACATAATCTAAGAGATGTAAAAAAATAACAAATTAAGAAATTTATAGTAAAGCAATAGTGACCATCCTGGGAACCTAGAGGTACTCTTATTTTCTGCTATATATCCCTCCAAACTAAGGTTTTAATTAATGCATATAAAGTCTTTGCTCAATTTGGTACAACCTGAAAATAGAACACATTAAGCTCTACATAAAAGTCAACTTAAATTGATACTTGTAATGTCAAACTGTCATATACAGAAAAAAAAATGAAGTATTGTGCATGAGAATGGAGTAGAATCCAGTGCAGTTATCTCTGAGAAAAAGTGACAAGTTAAACTGAAGAGTCATCTCATAAAACTAACCTATTGGTCACAGAGCAGGTTGGATAGCCCACACACAGCCACAGGGCAGCTGACACACTGAATATACAGATGATATACATTTGGAGTTTCTAACAATTCACAAGTTTCTGGAAGCTAATTTTGCATACTGCCAGATAATGTAGGAAGAAAAGACTATTCCTATATATACTTTGTCCTGGGGATCCCATCAGCATCCAGGGATTTAATTATCATCTCTATTTTGTGATTCTCAGATCTGCTTATCCAGTCCTATCTCCTTATTTCCAGTTATATATCTCAAAATAACTTTTGGACCTCTCAACCTGGATGTCCTATAAGCATCTTAAACTCAACAAGCCCAAGCATGAACTCATTCTCATTCCCCTAAAAGCTTCCCCTATTCCTAACTTCCCTATTACTATGAAGGGTACCACTGTTCTCCCAGTCACCCAGGCTCACAAATGAGGTATAATACCCAAATCCTCACTACCTCTTAAGTCAAGTTCTATCAATGCTACTTCTACAGTTTTGTTTTGGTTTTTTTTTTGCGTATTCCTCTTTTTCTCCCCTTACAATACTACTTCCCTGATTCAGGTCCTCTCTGTCAAATGCCTTGGCTTTTAACAATAGCCTTCTAATTTGTCTCCCTATCTCAAATCTTTCTTCAACTCCAGTCATCAAAATGATTTGAAAGCTCAGAACTGACCATGTCACTCCCCTATTCAATAAAGTCCCATTGCTCTTTATTACTTCCAAGATCCAATATAAAGTCCATGCTTAGTTTTTGAAGTCATAACTTGGCACAGTTTCCTTGTACCTTACTCCCCTCCAGGTATTCCATGACCTCATGACTAGCGTCTTCACTACTTCTGGAAGGTCACTCCATCTTTTGACTTCTTGTCTTTTCTTTGGCTATCTTCTATGCCTACATTTATTTTCCTCCTGGCTTCCCTGGTCTCTGACAAGTAGTAGATTAATATTCCACCTTCTGTATAAAAGTCTTTGCATTAATGCCTTGCCTCTGAGATTACCTTCACTTTTCTTGTATATATCCTGTTTTTATGCAGTTTGCATGCCCCTCCATTTGACTGTGAGTTTCTTGAGGGCAGGGATTGTTTTGTCTATTTTTGTATCCCCAGAACTTAGCACAGTTCCTACAACATAGGAGTTGTTTAGTGAATGCTAGTTGATTTCAACTATCTTGACAAGAAGGCAAATATAGTGTGCCCCATTTCCATCTTAAACAAGTCATAAATATATTACTCTGATAATAGTGACCAGTGCAGGAAATATTGATGGCCATATATAAATGTAATTGGGTACCTCAATGCACATACATTCTTAATATCTATAATATCAGGGTTACTGTGCCAACACCATGAAAACCTACCACAGAATTGCAACAAATAGTAATGGTTAGACTATGCTGAATCCTGTAAATATTTAAGGCATATAGATTTTTGTAGTAAAGAATATTTTGAAGAAGAAAACATGCTTAAAGCTAGTTTGTGTAAAAAAGAAGCTAATCAGGGGAACAATTATAATATTGTACCAACAAAGTATTGGGAACTCATAATTTAAACTTCCCTATCATATTTTTAAAGGATTTATGTTATCTCACATGTTTTAGTACATGTCTATTTTCTTGCCAAATTAATGTATCCTAAATATTCAAGTCACATAATCATGAATATCCCTCATTTGAATAAGGCTTGGCCAAACGTTTTCCTGGCAGATAGTCAGCCTCTAGGATACTAGAATCTTACAGAGAGCCAAAAATTAATTGGCTACCAGCCACACAAAAAAAAGTATGAAAGGATTTACTAATGTTAATAGGGTTTAAAAACCCAATCAATGTAAAATGCTAAATTATCTGGCATGTGTCTTTTTCAGAATCATCTTTTGATACAAAGGTTACATTTAGCAAAATGACCTAAAAACTTTATTACCCCTCTTCATTTGATTGGTGATGAAGAGAAAAATTTAATCTAAAATTGTATCCAGAGGTGGAGAAACTGTGGCCTTCTAGGTCCTTAGGTGAAGAATTTTGACTGAGTCCAAGTTTTATAGAACCACTTCTTTTATTAAATGGAGATACTCCCCGAAATTTGGATTCAGTCAAAAGACCACACTTGAGGGCCACATGTAGCCTCGAGGCCATAGGTTCCCCAGCCCTGGTAGACCAACATGATGTTCAACTGAACTGAAACTGATGATGGTTTCACTAAACCAGAGAGAGCATTTGCAGTGCCTTCTTTTAGAAAGAATTTTGCTTCTGAATTGTAAGTTTTCTAAAATACCTCTCTTTCTTAGATCGATTTGACCTGCATTCCATTCATTGGATTTAGCCACTAAGATAGTAAAAGAGTCTCACAATGTAACAGAAAATATGTCCCAAGAAATCACCCCTTAAAGACAATGTGAGACTCCAAAGAAATAGTTTTTAAGATGTTTCATATCATATCTGCCTTTGGCAATCTGGTGAAGCTTATGGGCCCTTTCTCACACTAATACTTTCAACTGCATAAAATAAATAGGTTTAAGATTGAAAAGGAAACCAGTTATCACTAAAATGTATTTTTAAATAACCACAAACCCGAGGTTAAGAACTTTTGTAATATTGTCACCATTTCTCCTAACAAAATTCCTAGTGAAATATTGTTCCAATTTAACTATAATTAACTTTTCTATGCCAATTGTGCTAAATAAAATGTTGCTCTTAGAGTCAAAAAGAAATCCTAACTCTCATACTTACTAGCTATGGACTTGGACAGGTCACATTACCAGCAACATCCTTAGGCAACTCTCTCCAGTACTGTGGCACCCATCATTTGTGGGAATGTTGAGAATTCTCTCATACCAATGAAATTATAAGTCTTTTGTATATGGATGTATAGTTTTATTAATCTGATTTTTAATGTCAAATGAGGTATTCAAAAAAGGGAAATGGATGCTTGACAAAAAGTCTTTAGAGAGCATATCGTTTGTGGATGAAACAATGATTGTATAAAAACCACGACAATCATAGGGCCTCCTTCATTAGACTAATGATCACTCCTAATAGGTTAGCTTAAGAATTCATGCAAGGAAAACTAAATGGATGAAAAAAGTCTATTGTCTAAGCAATTGGACAATATGACAAGCAATTGTGTGCTCAAACCATTGGCTTTCTAGGCAGAATGATTGACCTAGAGCTAGAGGAGAATATGTCAATACACATATTTGGGAAAGCATTGCAAACGTACAAGTTGGTCCAAGTTCTGAAAAGATGTAAGAAGAGAAGACTAGATTTCTTTGGGGAAATTGCATAACTTTTTTTTAATTTGAATATTTTTTCAGGCACAAAATATTTGTAATAATATTGAACAGTCTCCCATATATGCAAAATGATTGAAGCACCACAGAAGAATCAAAATTCCACGTAACCCAAAAATGTCAATGGAGAGAGACAAGGAAGAAATAGCATTTATCCAATGATAATCTACAGTGTAGACATAGGTAATGATGAGGAGGATTTCATGGAGAAAATATATGATCAAGAGCTGAGGTAGGCTGGTAACACAGCAAATAATAGCTCAAGTGCAGCTTTGATACTCATGAAATATCAAAGGAACTAAAGGAATAGGAGAACCTGTATGACAATAACACAAATTAAGAGGGCATGAAGAGTTAGGACGAGGAGAAAAAGAACAAAAAATGGAGAAGAAAGAGGATGACAAGAAGGACAAGGATGAGGAGGAGAAGAAATAGGAGAACAAGGAAAAAGAAGAAAGAATGAGGAACTGCAACAATAACTGTAACAAAAAGAACAAGAAGAAACAAACAAGACACGAAAAACAAATGAGAACAAGATAAACAAGGGAAAAGAAGAAACAATGAGGAACTGCAACAATAACTGTAACAAAAAGAACAAGAGGAAACAAACAAGACACAAAAAACAAATGAGAACAAGATAAACAAGGGAAAAGAAGAAAGAATGAGGAACTGCAACAATAACTGTAACAAAAAGAACAAGAGGAAGCAAACAAGACACGAAAAACAAATGAGAACAAGATAAACAAGGGAAAAGAAGAAAGAATGAGGAACTGCAACAATAACTGTAACAAAAAGAACAAGAAACAAACAAGACACGAAAAACAAATGAGAACAAGATAGATAAGGAAAAAGAAGAAAGAATGAGGAACTGCAACAATAACTGTAACAAAAAGAACAAGAGGAAGCAAACAAGACACGAAAAACAAATGAGAACAAGATAAACAAGGGAAAAAGAACAAACAATAGCAAGAAGAACAAGAATAAAAGGAAGCGTGGATGAAAGAGAAAGAAAAGGAGAACAACAAGAAGCACACATAGCCTATAAAGTTTGCAAAGGGCTTTAAATACATTATCTCATTGGGATGCTCAATATTATTATCATTCCACTTTTACTGATGAGGAAACTGAGGCTAAGTTAAGTGATTTGTCCAGAGTCAAAGCTAAGAAATATCTAAAAAAGAGCTCAAATTCAAGTCTTCCTTGCTCCAAATCCAGTGTTCTACCCCCATCTCATTAGATTATACACTATACTATTTATTATTGATTATCATATAATATTAATATTTATACTATTACTATTGGTTAATAATTATTCCATTTATTTCATGAATATAGGCAATAAATTTAGATGACCCAAATGGTCTGGTTTTTCACTTTAAATATCTGAGATTGCCTGGATAATTGGAATTTCAATTTGTGTTTGATAGACCTAACCACAGTTAAGTAAGCTATCTACTACATTAATTCCTCTTTTAAACAGAAATGCCCTTCTTTTACCTTGAAGCTTCAAAATACTGGTCTTAAACAGACTGCCCTAAGAAACTAACCATTTGGACACATGATTAAAGTCTACTTAATTTAATTTTTCTTTTGATCATAAGGAGTTACAGTTTTATCTATCACTGTACAGATCATTATTGTTCTCAAACACATTTAAAACATACACCCAAGATTTATTAATTTAAAAAGATATACAAGTAAATTTGATTTCTAGAGACTGGAAATATAGTGTCTGTGTTAATTACACAGAGAAAGCTCAAATGGGTCCTCTGAAATTAAACTGACTCGTATTATTTGCAGATATGATAAAAACATTATGCCCAGGCTGTAACAGGTCTAATTCTGATTGTGTTATTGAACAAAGTACTGCTGAATCATGTGCACATCATATGTATGGAACTTGTGAAGAAGCCAGTTATAGAATAGTAACAAGCACTATCATTTCTTAATAGAATTAATGTGAGATATGGAATATTGCTATCTTCTAAATGGGGACAGCTAGGTGGCACAGTAGATAGAGCCCGGGGTCAGAAAACCCAGAGCTCAAATCTGAACTCAAACATGCACAAGCTATGTGACCCTGGGCAACTCACTTTACCTCTGCCTGCATAAAAACGAAGAAGGAAGTGGCAAATCACTCCAACATCTCTGCCAAGAGAAGCCATGGACAGTTAGTCCACAGAGTCCCGGGACATGACTGAATGAATAAACAACAATTTTCTGAATGTACAAAAGAAGAAAGGTACAGTAACATTTAGAAGATATTGATAAATGGATTTTTTTGGTGGCTCATTCTTGGATTAACTTGGGACATGATTAAAAGGAACCGGTTTAACTACTGATTAGACAGTAATTTCCTCTTTGTAAAGTTCAAGGAAGTGAATATGGAATGACTGTTCTGGTTTTAATTCTGAGTCTTTATCAAAATGGAATTTATAATATCTTAAACTCTAAATGATCTTCCTTTAACTAATAAAAAGCTGGACTTGGATTCAGTAAGATGTGAGTTGGAATATTGATGCAATTATTTATAAACTGTGTGATCATAGACGCTTAACCTCTTTTGGCTGCAGTTCCTTCACCTGTAAAAGAACTGCTCTGGACTTGATGGTTTCTAAAGTCCCTTTTCAGTTCAGAATGCATGATCCTATAAGAGAATGGTCTAAGAATATTTAATAATATTTTTTCCAAAAAGTACTGGTGGACTACACAGAATGAGAAACCTCCTTCCAAAATTTAAGAAAGGTTGTATAATTTCATGTCAGTGATTTAGTGATGCTGCCTTTAGCAATAGAATAGAAAGAAGAACTGTCTCCTAAAGTATCTAAAAATAAAACAGTCTTAAAATCATAGAGCTAGGAATTACCTTAGTGGTCAAGAAATCAAATTTTCTACCAGGGATAGAAAAGCAACAACTCTCTACAGTTCCTCTAAAATGTGCATACCTGGCCTTTTGGCTAAGTACTTCTAACGATAAGGAAAACAACACTTTATGATGTAACACATTCCCTTTGGGGCTCGCACAAATAGTTAATTCTTTCTTAGGGCTGCCTAAAATCTATCTACTTGTAATTTCTTTGCATTGGTCATGGTTTTGTCACACACACACACACACACACACACACACACAGACAAAGACAGACAGAGAGACAGACAGAGAGAGAGAGAGAGAGAGAGAGAGAGAGAGAGAGAGAGAGAGAGAGAGCACATTCAGAGTGATATATGTAGATTACAGATTTGTGTCAAATTCCACTACTTTTTTTTAAGGAGTATTTAAATCCTCCCCTCCCACCAACTGAGCAATTTTTTTTAAAGTAATCTCTCAATGCATAACCGTATTATAAAGCAAAAATAACTTCTGATGTTAGCCATATCTGAACATATGTCAATTTCTGCATTTTAATTTCATCACCTCTCTATCAGAAAGTCAGTGGTATATTTCATTTTTATTCTTGATGATACTTGTTTTGCAACTGCTTTGATTAATCAGAGTTCTAGAGCCGTTCAGTTGTTTTTGTGAGTAATGTTATTATATGTATATATATATGTATATACATAAATATTATCCTGTAAATATTTCTAATTAATTCTCTCTGCATTCATTCATAAAGGTCTCCCCAGTTTTCTCTGAAATGATCCATTTCATTATTTCTTATAGTATTATAATATTTCATTACCTTTATACACCACAATTTGTTCAGCCTTTCCCAAATAAGAGACTAGTCCAGTAGTTTCCAAATTTTGCCTGCCACAATAAGTGCTTCCATATTTTATACATATGAATCCTTTTCCTCTTTCTTGATTTCTAGGTATAGAATTAGTAGTGGTACAGCTATATAGTATAATCCATATTTGGTAACTTTCTGGACACAATTTCAAAGTGCTTTCTACAATTTCCATCCTTAGAATTACTGCTTATGTATTTTCTCTTTGCCTTACTATGCAATTCCCTAATTATTAATGATTTATAATATTTTTGTATGTGACTATTCGTAACTGACATTTCTTGGATTTCTATATTTATCTGTTGGGAAAGGGTTCTAAGTCTTAGGTATTTGAAGCAGTTCTTTGTATATTTTGGCCATAAGACATTTATCTAAAAAATGTTGCAACATTTTTTCATAGCTAACTGTACCCATTCTAATTTTTCTTATATTAGATTTTTGGAAAAAAAAATCTCAATTTTATCCTGTGCCATCCTCTCTACAATTTGATGAGTTATGAATATTTCTACCATTCATAGATTCAAAAGGTTAATTCTTCCTTTCTTTTCTAATTTGTTTATGATATCATATTTCATATGTAATTCATATGTCTGTATATATTTACATATACTGGGAACTTGGTTTATATTGAGGTGTTGGTATAAGTCTGATTTACTTCACATTGCTATACAAATTCCATAGCATTTTTTTGTTTTGTACTTTTTTTTCTCCCACTAACAGGGCTCTTCGTATTAATCAAACAGTATCCTAGTGTGTTTGTTTTCTTCTATATGTCGTATACCTAAACTTGTTCCACTAATAAATCTTTTTTTCGTCAATACCAAATCCTTTTAATAATTTCTGCTTTATAATACAGTTTGAGCTTTTGTATTAATAGACCCCCTTTCTTCACTCTTTTATGTTTCATTCTTACCCTTGAGATTTTTGAACTTCTTCTCCTCCAATGAATTGTTATAGTTTTCTAGTTTAATAAATATTATTTTGAGAGTTTGATTAGTACAGCACTGAATTACTGAATTCATTTAAGTAGTATTAGTTTTGTTATTTTGGCTTGACCTATCCATGTGCAACTAACACTGTGTTAAATAATAGTGATCATAATAGACATCCTTGCTTTACCCCTGCTCTTGTTAAAAAGATCCTTATTTTATCTCATTATATATAATGTTCTTGATTCAGATAACTATTGTTTACTATATTAAGGAAAAGCCAACTTAGTCTTAAAAGTGCTTTAGTCAAAAAGTTTTTTTCACCATCTATTGATAGATAGATACAGACAGATTATTTATATTACTAATACAGTTTATCATATGAATAGTCTTCCTTGTGTTAAACCAATCATACAAACTCGATTATATTGTTAATCCTTCAATGTTACTGTGACCTAATTGTTAATATTATATTTTAAAATTTTATATCAATATTCATTAGGCATATTGGTCATGAGTTTATTTTATTACTTTTTCTCTCCCTGGTCCAGGTATCAAGACAACATTTATGTCATTAAAAGAGGTTGGAAGGGTGTCCTGTCTTCTAATTGTTGCAATTAATTTATTCAGTGTTGCATTTAATTATGATTTCAATGTGTGATTAAAGTTATGTGCAAATAAATCTAGTACTGAAGGGATTTTTATTTTCTTTGAAGGATTATTTATGGTTTGTTATATCTCTTTTTTCTCATTTTTAAGTTATAGTTTTTCTTTTGCTCATCTGGGAATTGTACATTTTTGTAAGTATTCATCTATTTAATTTGTTATCAATTTTATTAAAAGATAATTGAACAAAAAGTTTCAAATTTTCCTTTATTCCCTCTTCAATTGTTTCAAGCTCGTTTTTCATTTGTGATATGAATAGTTTGATTTTCCTTTCTTTTTAAAAATTAGGCTAACTTTTTATACTATTAGTTTTTCATCCTCCTAGAGCTGAGTTTTATCTATCAATAAAATGGTTTTAATTGTTGTAAACACTTTTTAAAATTTTTTAACTTTTATTTTATTATTTAGTTAGGAATGTTTTGCTTCTTCAAATTTCAATGTTGTTGCTGCTGCATACTCAGTTGATTTTAGCTTTCTCTCTTTTGTTGGTGAATGTGTTTAAAGATATAAAATTTCCCCCATAATTATTTTAGTTGCATCCCTAAAGACTTGGTATATTGTCTGAAAATTGCCATTTTTAATGAAATTTCCCATTATTTCTATATGTTATTTTTTCTTCCTTTAGTTCATTAGAATTATGTTATTTAGTCTTTAATTTTTTTAACTCTTTCTCTATGGTACCTTTATTAAATATAATTTTATTCCATTATGATCAGTTTATTATATGTTCAACATTTTGCTTTCTACTTTTTTGATGGGGTCTTTATGTCTCAATTCATTGTCAATTTTTATAAAGGTGCAACATACAGTAGAATATTATCTTCTATTCTTATTCGACAATTGATAAACATTCATCATCTCTGTTTTTTCTGTTATTTAACTTCTTTCTTATTTATCTTTTGGTTAAGTTTGTCTAGGTCTGAAAGGAGTGCATGAAATTACCCCATTGTTAAACTTTTACTATTTTCCTCTACAATTCTTTTTTTCTTCCTTAAGTATTTAGATGCTATATTATTAGGTACCTATATATTAAATATTGGTGCTGACAATTTATTTGTGGTACCTTTAATCCTAATGTATTTTCTTTGATTACCTCATCTTTTCTTATCCATATTTAACATAGCCTTATCTGAAATCATGTCTGTTATCCCTTTCCTTTTTAAGTTCAGTTGAAATCAATACATTTAGCTCCTTCTTGTCATTTTAAGTTTATGTGAATCTTAGTGTTTCAAGTATGTTTCTTGTAAACAATGCAATGTTGGATTTTGCTTTCTGATCCATGCTAACATATTCTTCCATTTTGTGGATTAGATATTTCCTTTCATATTTACCTTTATGATGGTAAAGTGTGTATTTCCTTCCCTCCTATCCCATTGTGCTTTTATCTTTGCTTCTATGTCCTCCCTACTGGAAAACATTGGTAGAAGATAAGTAGATTGACTGAATTTTGTGATAATACAAATGAAACAAACTTTTTCCCCCTTTGTGATAATCTTTTCTCTAATCTTGTCTGATTTCAGGTTTTAGTCTTTCTTTTAGTACTTCCTTCACATTTCTCCCTCCAATATTTTGGTTAGTTTTGTTTATGATTGTTTCCTTACTGATACCATCTGCCCTCTTAGAGTCCTTTTTCTTGTACCTGAACGTATTTCCTTTTCAGTCTTAATGTCTTTCCATGGCTAAGTTTTCTCATTACTTTAAGTTACCATTTTAATACATCACAAATATATCACAATAAGCATTGGATTTTGGTCCCATTAATATTTCCATATCAAATGACATAGGATTGATATGTTTTAGAATGAAATAGTTTAAAATAATGGTCTTCTAACAAGAAGTCTCCAAAGTATGGAAAGAACCTGGCCCAAAGCATGTACTCAACTAATGGGAGGTAGAAAAATGGGTCACACCCTACTCTATCCATGATAGCCAAACATGGAGATTTCTCCAACTTACCAACAAACCACATCTACCCTTATCCGCAAAAATTTATCCATTGCACATCATTAGTCTTTTGCAAGCAGTTAGTCCCTCAGGTCAATTATAACCTAATTATTGTGGAAACACTCATAGTAGTAGATGTGTCGGTACCATTGAAAATGCCCACCTGATTCTCCAAATCACCTTCTGGGTTTTTCAGGTGCCCTTCAGGAGGCAATGATCCGTGTCATTGAAGGAAGAGTAAGAACCCAAGCTTTCCTCTTTTTATTTTGACAGTCAATTTTACAGGATGAACAGGCAAGGGTAAGTTACAACAGATTTCAGATCTAATTACATTATCTTATACACATTATTCATATGCATTAATATTGTGAACACCATGATTCTTAAAGTCACCCAGATTCACCTAGGGGTTATCTTCAAGTCCTTTCCCTCCTTCACCCCATATGTCTGAATAGCTGCCAAATCTTATCATTTCTACTTCCACATTTGTTACATCTATCCCTTTATCTCAACTATTGCCCCATTATCGACCAAATTCAAAGTGATTTTCCTAAAACACAAGCTTGATCATGTTACTCTCTTACTCAGTAAACAACAATGATCTCCAATTGACTTGATGACATTTTTTTAACCATCCCAACATTTAAAATTGATACCTTATATGTTTTCTAAATGTGTATAATCATTAGTAAAGCAATATATATGCATATATACATATTATAAATAAGTATGCATATATTGGGTGTGCATACTATCTTCACTGAGAGATGAACCATCAAAATATTTAGAAATTACTTCCTCCCTTCTTTAATTTTGAGTGGATCATTTTGTCCCTCACATATGACTTTATAATTAGAATACTCCCATTCCTGATATTCGCATTTCATTTCATGACCATAAATATACCAGGGAATGTCCCACTAATTTTAAATTGAAACTGATTGTAACCTGTGTGCCACATCCACTCTTCCCATCTGGAAGTGCTGATCAGAATTAGTTCTATGACAAAATGCTTATACTCTGTGCTAGAGCCCCTGACTTCCCTGGGAAACTGGTTGTATTCTCCAGGGAAACAGATGCTCAAGCACCCCATTCACAGCATGCACCCTGGGGCCTAAATATGTTATCTGTTTGCTGGTAAGCAAAAGAAACATTAAATATTACTGACTATGATGAAGTACTTTGAGAATAACTTTTATCACAATGTTTTGCATTTTTCTTACTTAATTCAGTGATAGTGAGATTTGTGTGATGAGATGGAACTCTTACAGTTTACTTTTAAATAGTCTGTTAATATCAGTATCACACTTAGTGAGGTAGAAACACTTGCTACTCATCCATGAGTAGAAGGTTCAGTGAAGACTTGGTAACCAACTAATATTTCACTTACATTATAAAATGAATAGTAGCAGTGCCCTACCCAGTGTGTTGATAAGATCCCAAAGGTTTGGGGCAACTTGAAAGTCATAGCATATTTTCACAGTATCCCTGATAACCTAGAGAAGAGGAAATTTAGCAGGGACAATACAATTCCTCTTCAGATATGTGATGGGCTATCATATGGAAGAGAGACATTTTTTATTTTTTTTACTCCAGAGGGCAAAACAATGGTGAATTGGAAGAACATGTAGATACAAGAAAACAAAACAACCAAGCCAAAAACAAAAAACAACTCCAAACATTTTGAGCTAAACAAAAGAGAAGTAGATTGCCTTGGGAGTTAACGGACAAAGACTGTACGGCCACTGGTTGGGTATGCTGTGTAGGCTTCTTTGTACCAGGTATAGGTTGGACTGGATCATTTTTGAGATCTTTTGTAACTCTGATTCTATGATAAAGAACATACTTAGAGGGCCTATTTATCATATTGTTCATTGTTCTTTATAAGAGTGTTGTGTCCTTGTCATGATATTATAATACTACAGCAGCCACAGATGGCTAAATAGCTATTGAGATGAGAAATATCTTATAAACTAGTTTTTTCCCCACTAATTTAGCATTCACACAATGAACATAGAATGTAGTTTGCAAAATCCTCTGAGGAGAATGCAAACTCCTTGAGGCCAGGAGTTGGCTTCATGGTTGTTCGTTCTAGAACTTAGCATAGTACCACAGTAAAAAATCTAAGAAAATGTTGTTTAATTGCATACCACACTTGCCTCCTGGTTCTGCCTAATTTTGCTCTTCATATGAAACAATCTGGAAGCAGAATTGCTTTTTGATTTAAAAAGTATTTCTCATTTTCAAGATTTATCGGAATAAGCTTCTGCCAGACTCTAATGCTCCTGATTAGGAAAATTGTTACAGAAAGATGTCTTTGGTGAAGCATTCTGCATTTCCTCTGGTAGGAACCCAGAAGATCCAACTCAAAGCAGTTCTGTTTATGCCTTCATATTCTTCACGACATTGTGTTCATTCCCAACACTGTCCTTTCACTTTTCTTAAAATAATAATGCTGGTGTGGACACTGTCATCAGCACTATCAGTTTCACATATGCTACATTCAGCATGTCTGCTGCTCTTGCTTTCATCTCCTTCTTTTTATGATGTTTTGCCCAAGATGAAAGGGAAACTATTTGAGGGTTGAGAAAGTGTACCTGTCTAAGTTCTTATTGGGCTTGACACAGGTGCTACTACATGGAAATCTTTCATCAAAAACCATTTGTGCATGAGATAACAGCCCAAACTTCTCAAAAAGTCTTAAAGGTCCTGCATTATCTTAGTCTACCTATCCAGTCGGATCTCCCTATATATTCTTCAAATAAACTTTCTATTTCAGGCAGGACAATTTTCTACTGTCCATGAATATTCCACAAAGCTAGGTGGCTAAATGGATACAGTGTTGGACTTGAACTTAAGAAGACCTGAGTTCAAATATTGTCTGAGATTTCCCACCTGTGTTTCCATGAACAAGTAATTTAGCCTCTCTCAGCCTCAATTTCCTCATCTGTACAATAGGAATGATAGCATCTACCTCATAGGGTTGAGGTGAGAATTAAGTGAGATAATTATATATATATATATATATATATATATATATATATATATATATATATAGAACACTTTATAAACAAAGTATAATATAAATATTTTGACTGAATTTGTTGTTATAATTATGATTATTTCTATTTCTTTAGTCTTGCATGACTGCTTCCACACCTATGGTGGAAGATATATTCTAACCCTCTTCCAATACAAGTTAACCTAGTTAATCCTTGGAAGGTAGTAAGACATCCCTTAGTTAACTCTGGGGACTAAGGGCTCACTTCCTCATTGCCAGACTGCAAAGAAGTCACTTTAGATAAGAGACTCTCAAATGCTTCTTGTCAGAGAATGTATCTTCATGATACTTTCACTCAGTTAAATCAACTCAAGGAGTTCTCAGTGTTAACTTTGTTAAATATCTTCCTTTTGCTATGGCTAAGTAAATGTCATTTTAGTAAATGTTGATTGACCTATGAGTGTCTCATTTAGTTTCAGTATTGAATCTAAACTATGAGTGGACTAGCCTGAGTTAGCCCCAGTCTTGGGTAACAGCTATTTAAATTCTTCAAAGTACAACTCAGCTATGACTGAGATCAATCCTTCCCTTTCCACTCCATCCTTATCAAATAATTCTCTACTCTTGCATTTTACTGACAAATTAAGTGAATTTAATAAAAACTCTAGTGCAGAGATGGAAAATACATAAATTCTCTCCATGGATACTGAAATACTTTAGGACTCAGAATCTAGAACCCTGGCAAAAAGTGAAAGGCATAGAATATGACCAAAAGTCCATTAAAAACTTTTCACATTTAAAAGTATTGTGAACTGGTAAAAAAACATATTAGGTAAATAGATACTGGCCCACTGTGTGGGCTCATTGATAAACACTGCTCGTATATAGATTATTATTGGACCAAAAATTTACAACTTTAAAAGAACTTAGAGGCCAATCAGCTCAATGTCTTCATTTTACACATGAAGAAGTTGAGGTACTCACCTACTGTCAGAGACAGAATATAAGCACCCACCATCTCATATAATTAACTAAGATTTAATACATGTAAGTCTTGTCTCTCAAGTGAGACAATAAGCTCCTTGAGTAAGGGGATCATAGGGATCACTTCTTTAATACTCTCTCCCCTTGAAAACCAATAATAATATACATGCAATAAATGTTTGTTGATTAACTCAAATAAAAACCAAGATCAATAATCTTCTGGAGTTGTTATAGTTGCCTCTTGTCCATTTAACACTTTTTCAAAGAAGTCTTATCAGGATCTCTTTCCCTCTGCACAGTCATTTGGTTATTGGCACCATCTGGATGCTTGCTCATAAAATATTCCTTTTATAGAAGATGAAAGTGATCTTCAAATTCGTGGAATTCTGATTGCTGGCAGTTATATTCAGATACAGTATTAATGCTCTTGTTTACGGTATGACCAATCAATGCATGAAATTCTCTCTGATTTAGTTGCATTCTGAAAAGAAACTTGATGTGTGACAAAATGTGAGATTGTCTTTCAAATGAATTTCAAAATATACTCTTTCAAATGAAGCATCACCCAAGACATTATTTTGATTTTAGTGACTTCATCTCACATCTATGTCCAATAACTAATTTTGAGTCAATAGGTCAAGGACCTGTGATTTCCTTAGAGCAGGAATTTGCCCCTTCAGTTGATGACCTAGTAGATAAATCTCAGAATTGACGGAAGCTTCAAATCCAACATTCTGTCCCTTACAACATTTTCCTTCTCTTCTACAACTTGAGTATCATGAAAAAAAATTCTAACATTATCATTTAATTTTATCACTGTTGGAGACATTAACAATTTGGTGTTCAGTTAGCTTGGCTAAAATTGAAAAGAAAAACTTATTAATAACTATAAATAACCCCCCAATACAACCATCAAATCAAATCTATCCATATTACTGAAATGACTTGTTCATTGTGTTTTGAGAAATAATTAAAGCCTCTAAGAGAAATTAATAAAAAGTGGCTGGGAGAAATTTCACAAAAATTATTTGTATATATTTGTGAGTAAAATAAATGATTCCTCTGACATTGGTCACAGAGGGACCTCCTGTGGTGACTATTAAGTTAACAAATACTTCTGTCACATGCAGAATAGAAAGTTAGCACTGATTCTTTGATGTCACAAACATGTCATTTGGAAACACCTCATTTTTGTTGGCATTTTACCAATCAATGCTGGAGGAAGATCTCCAATTACGCTTCATCGCTATTTACCATTTGTCCCATTTTTGGCCCACCCATTACCAAGAGTGGTTTACTGTTTAGTCTCTCTTAGAGCTGGTATTCTAGGATCTAAAGCCTCCAGGCAAGTTGTCTCCAATGTTCTCTGTTTAGCCCACTGGCATAATTACAGTATGTGGTTTTAAAAAAGCACCTTTGAATTTTCATCTTTATTCAAACATATATAGTCTTCAGCTAGAGATAGTCTCATAAAGGGACCCTAGAAGTCCCACTTGGGAAAAAATGCACTAAAAGGCAAGTTCCCACATATTTTCAAAAGAAAAAAAATGAAACTTTCTTAATTCAATATTATTTAAAATTATATTGTGCTTGACACATAACTTGACAGTTGTCTCATCTTTACACACACAATCTGAAAGCAAGACATGAAAATTGAATTGCACAGCAGTTATAATGGAGAAATTTTAACTGAACATTAATTATTTAAATACTTTCATTCTTACTCACTCTTAAAAATACAAAGCTATATAGCAAATTAGATTAGGACACAAAATTACCCTACAGGTCAGTAAATATGTTAGTATCATTTCCCATCATTTTGCTTACACATAGCATATGATTTGAAATCCTCCAAAAAATGCTGATTACATTCAAAAGAATACCAACATTTTGTTCCTTCCCCAGCTAGTTATTAAAGATCCTTCTTTAGCCTAAAGGTCCTTCCAGTACGCTAGAAGTTCTCTTGTCAGGAAAACAAAACTCTTAACATGACCAAAAGGAATATGGGTAGAATTTAAGGTCATTAGGAAATAGAATTTCTTTGCTCTGCCCTGAAAGTTTGTATGATATAACTAGACTTAAAAACTTCCAGGACATGAAGGATAGAACTTTTCATTTAGTGCACATTAATTTGGAGATTTCAATACTGCATATATTTATTATGTTACAGGAACTGATGTTATAAGTAATAATATCTGAAAATAGCAACAAAATGATGGAATGTCTATTTGCTGGGTAGCCTATTGGTGGTGGGAGCTGGCAAATGTATGAGATGTGACTTGAGTAATCTTAAAGGCATAGAGTATATGCCAGATCCATTCTATAAACATCTATGATAAAAAAAAATGACTTAATTCCCTAAAAGAAAAAAAATTTGCCTAATGTACTCCTACAAAAGTTGAAATTCCAAAATTAGAGTCACTCTTGGAGTAAAGGAAAACTCTTTGAATGTACATCTGTGAGAAACATAAAGGTTCAATGCCAGTTAACATGTTAAATATTAATTAAATATAAATACACTTAAACATATAAATTTAAATATTAATTAAATGTATTTTGAAATAATTTTAAAGGAAGACTGGAAATGTCTTGGGAATAGAGGAGGCAGGAGACATTGAGCAACTTGGGAACATCATAAAGATAAAAGACAGTTGAGCTAAGGAAGAGAGGTATGAGGGATAGCTGGAGGAGGAGGACACTTCAAAGAAGATATAGAAAGATCATTAAAGGTATATTTCATCTATTTTACAAGCCTCATGTGGACTGGATCATAATATTTTATATAATTTCAGAGCCAGTTGACTATTTTAACCATCAAATTCAATTAGAATTGGGAACATACACTTTGGTCATTTTCTTCATTTTCACTCAAATATTTTCTGTCATTGGGATCCAAGCTTTATTAAATTTCAAACTGAAAACACAAAGAAATATAAAAGCATCATATGAATTCAAAACATAATGAAAATGTTACTAAATATCAGCATTTTAAACACTTTGCAAATGCATGCATATACAATTAAGATGGCCAAAAACATAAAAATTTCAAATTACAAATGACATCTTTTGCTCTTTCTCAAAAAAGGTGCTCTTGAGGGGAAAGTATTTTTAAACAGGACTTTATGTTTTTTCAGCATACTAAAACTACAAAGGATTCAATTTTTAAGGTGTCCTTTACATATGAGATAGCATTTATTAATCATGGAATTGAAATATTACTTTAAAATATAAAAAAATCACAAAAACAGACTTTGTGTTTACATAGCACCTGTCATTCTATAAGCTTAAGGTTGTTGAATAATGTTAAAAGCTTCATGTTATTTGACTTTATGTATTGTTGAATATGAGTGGGAATCAGAGATAGCTTTGGAAGTCATATTTTCCATCATCATAAACACATCCTGAACAATACAGTAGAGATTTTATGGAGAAGAGGTTAACAACAGTGATAGGCAAAGAGGAATAGTAGCTGGTAAGACCAAACTCTAAACTCTTCATAAACCTAGTAATGTGCCTGTCACCTAGCAACAGGCAAGTACTGGATAGACGGATGTCTGAGAGGTCCAGATGCAAGCGTAAACACAATGCAGTTTTCCATTGGTCTAAGCTACATGGTCCTTTGGTTTTCTGGTGTTGACATCCAGGAATCTGATTGGATTGCTTACCCTCCCATGATCTGAAAAAAATGCAGATAGTCTAATATAGATTAAAAAGTGGTTCTTGCAAAAATATTCACTATTTAGATTATGTATAATCTTACTTCTATTGTCATCATTAGCATATTCTGGCATTTGATCAGGGCAGAAACAGTCCTTTAGGGAGAACCATAACTAAGACAGGGTAAATTGCACCAGGTTCCAGGGCATTATCGTGGGGTATAATGCTTCCCCCTAGGAAAACAATGCTTCCATGCCTCTTCCTCATGTGAATACCAAGCTATATCTCACATTCTGCTCCTCTCAGGCCATAGGGTACATCTGAATTCAGAAGCACAGGACTAACCCAGAGATAGGATAATCTTTTATTCTGCTTCCTGCTTCTCCCCAGGGACTGTCTTCTGGGTTATCCCTTTCTTCCCTTTTGCCCTAGGTAAAGTGTTAGCCAATAAGGCCCTGATTGTAGATGAAGGTATGTGTTTATTGAATGGGATTCATGAAATTCTGTTTTTTTGTGCAGGACTCTAGAAAGGGATGTGGATTTAGGGGAGAAAGAGCCACGATCACAGACTAGTAGGAAAAGGACTGCCAAGCTCCCCTCCACAAAACTCATTTAAACAACTACAGAAAATATAATACTAGATTGGATTCTGATGGAAAAATCCAGAAAATGTCACAGTGAGTCATCTGGCTAACTTGATTTGACATAGGAAGAGAGGCAGGAAGGTCTGCAGACACCTGGGACTGAGCATGGGGTAGGGCAGCATGCCACACTTAGAGCACTACCAGAAAGAGGTTGTGCAGGAGGCAAGAAGAGGTCCCAACTCCATCCCAGGTCTCCATCATATCCATACCAGAGTCCTGCAGAAAGGAACAGGTACAAAGTGATAACTTTGTCAACTCCTACCTAGTTCCAAGTCACAGAAAGGTCTGAGAAGGTATCTGATCATGGGAGTGGTATTCTTGGCTATGGAAACCCTGGGTTGTGTACCAAGAAAGGAAGAAATTTAAAAATCCAGCAACAGTAGTAGCAGCAGTCACAGGCACAGAATAGGGCCCCATTTCCCATACATAACCCAGTCTTACAGGAATAACCGAGGCAAAAATTTCAGACCAAACTTAAAATTCTGCCACTCTCAACCAACAGTTTTCCACTTGGCTCTACCATTAGGGGAATATAAAGGAAGTCCAGGCCTGAAAGTGGTTCGATTCTATCTTTAAAAATGAATGCAAAGAGAGGGAAATAATAATATACCGGGAGGAAGGAAGGTTCCTTCCTAGGGAAAGGAATATACTGGGGAGAGGTAAAGGAAATTCTTCTCTCTTAGAAGAAACCTTCCCCATTCCTCCCAGTACATTACTCTTTCCCTAGGTATGGAAATGAAGGTTATGGGAAATTATCTGACATAATATAAAAGCAAGCACCCTGACAGAGGAGGACCTGCTATCACAGGTTCTTTGATCTTTTCTAAAGGGACGCAACTTGAGGAGTCACCGATCATTTTAATCAAGCACATATATCATTCACTTAGGTGAGGGGAAAAAATCATCACCCTGAACTTCAGAGAAAATACAGAGAAATACAAATCAACAGACACTGTTCCAGCTGCCTGACAAAAGTAATACAGATCAACAGACAGATAACTGTCTGACCATAGACACGTAATTATCAGAAAGAGAAGCACCAACATGTGGGTTTTCAAAACGAGGGGGCTCCTCAGTGACTACCCAGTGTCTTGTCTGGTCAAACAAAACACTTCTAATTAGTAAGCCCCAAAGTAAACCCTCACCTCAGAATATGGATACATTTTTTAGAGCCAAAGAGCATCGCAACCCTTGAGAAATAGTGTCTTATTAACAAAAGGTATGGGCTTTCCTATAAATCTTCCCTATTCAAAGTCTTCTTAGAGGACAGGCCCATTAATGGGTGGGGAAGGTCTTCCCACTAAGAAGTAAAATTATATTAACAATAAACAAAAATGCATTATCAACATACATAATCAGATTATACAAGCAGTCATCTACACAAACAAGGAAGATGGTGGGGAGGGAGTAGCTGACACTTCAAACTCACTGAGCTTATCAAAAGATAAAAGAATACACAAGTACACATGGGGTACAGAAACACATTTCACTCAACAGGACATTAGGAAGAATAAAGGTGGGGAGGGGAGTAGAATTTAAGATAGGAGACTAAAGGAGAAGTTAGTCTTAAATAAAACAAACTCTAAGGATATACAAAAATATTCATAGCTCTTTTTGAGGTAGCAAAGAATGGAAATATGACGGGTTGTTCATAAGTTGGGAGACAGATGAACAAGTTATTTGTATAAAAAAGTTATAGAATACTTCTGTGGTGATATCTTAAAGTAACGAGCAACCACTATTCCCAGGTACTAATGATGAAGCACACTACCCATATCTAGATAAATAGATGAAGGACACAAAGTGTAGAATGAGACAAATATTTTATTGATATGATCAATGTTTTGATTGACTCTACATGTTTGGTGTGTGTGTGTGCGAGTGTGTGTGTGTGGGTATGTGTGTGTGTACATGGGATGGAATTGGATTGGGATGAATGAAAAAGCAGAAAATTGTTGCTTAAAATGTGTTTAAACATTTTTAAAAGAAAAAAAATGAACATTTTATTTGATTCAGTGAACTTAAAGTATAGAAGAAGTAGAATATGATTTTAGTCAACTGAAATAATGAGGATATTTTTATGCCATTTCACATAATAAATTAAACCATATTCACATTTGGGATAGGGACATCCTGAAGCTTTGAATTAATCTTTGCAAATGTTATGAAGACAGCACCCTAATGGTTCCCCACAAGTCTTTTATTCCACCTAGACAAAGGAAAATAGCTTTGTCTGGTGTTTTAGACATGGTAATAAAAATCAGATCATTTAAAACATGAGAATAAAAGTTTTATAACCCTTTTCAGCAAGAACATTTTCTCAACAGACTTCATCTTCATGTAGACAATATCCCAATAAATATTAGTGCAATTATGATAAAGTCAATATTTAGTCCTTAGAAAGGTAACATTGTCAGAATGGCAAATAATAATGATAAAAAGACAACGGGATCATGTATACCTCTAACAGCCTTTGGGTAGAAAGGGTTCCTGGATGTTAGACTGACTCTGATAGCCAGCAAAGGGTTAGGCAAACACATCTTCATCCAATGGAATCCAATGCTGGTGCTTTTTACATTAACAAGAGCATTAAAGAAAATGGCAAGAGACCATTGGCTTCAAATAATTAGAATAGTTGAAATGAGGACTCCTACTTTGTCTAAGTATAGTCATATCTAACACCTCTTTTGTACTTCATGGCTACAAAAGTTGCCAAGGGAGATTTCCATGCCATTATATCATGCTGCCTGCTTTGCAAAGAATTGGAATCATTAGTCTGATTCATCTCCTGCCAGTTGCTGATGCTACAATCCCACAGAAAATGACTAAAAATTAACACATTTTTACACAAAGATTTACCACTGAGCAACACTCCTCTTTTCTTAAAATGCATATTTCCCAGTCCTTTATGCAAATTGGTGTTCAGCATCTCACAATAAAGGCCAGAAAGACTATTCTTTGAAATCCCCAAGTTTATGGGCTTTTGGCAAGGAGCGAAGGAAGAAGGCATTACAGTGAGAATGGTGATGAGGCATAGCATTTTCAGTTAATCTCAAGTTAAACAGAAGTGGTTGTTTCCATTGGAAACTGTGACAAATGTTAACCTGAATTTCCTGTATTACTCTACAATTTCTTGAGATTTTTTTATATACACTTAAATTAGGCACAAATATGAATTATAATTTGATCGGAGGCAAATATTGTAGTTCTAAATATTAGTATAGAATTTAATTATTATAAAATAGTTGTAGGAAATCTAAAATTATCACAGAATATGAGTTGGAAAGAAGCTAAGAGACCCTATAGTTCAAATATTTTTAAACTAGGCCAGTGATTTCAACAGTAGTAGAAAACTCCCAGTAAAAAGCATTAGCTAAAAATGTGGATGGGTATTTTCTCTATAACTTTTAGTCTGAGAGACACTAAGAGGTTAAATGATTTGCCTGGAGTAACAGAAATCTGTGTGTCATGGATCTGACTTGAATATAGTTGTCATAATTCTGTGGCCAGCTCTCTATCCACTCTTCCAGGGTGTCTATCCTAGTCCAATCCATGCCTAAACAAAAATTCCTCTACAGCATGTCTGACCAGTAGACATCCTACTTTGTTTAAAGATGTCAAGTGACCTATTACCTTCCAAAGATGCCCATACTTGGATGGATTTGATTGTTAGGAAAGACGATATTTCCTACATAAAGCCTTATTATGGAGTTTCCCAAAAGCTGTACGCATTAAAGCTTAAAATTTCACTAAAACTTTGGGAATGCCCTTTATACTTCTTTGTAACTCCTACCCATTCATTATTCTTAGTTTTTCCCTTCAGGGAAAAACATAACAAGTCTAATTATTCATACAAAAGACAACTCTAAAAATGCTTTCAGATATTTGCCATATAACCCTTAAATATTTTTTTTCTTAAAGACTAAACAAATACCCTGGGTTTTGTCATTTATTTCTCATAGGGCTTGATTCTAAATCCCTACCAAATATAGAGTTCCCTCCTGTGGACTTTCTATAACTTATAAGTACTCTTAAAAAAAAAAAAACATACATGGCAGGTGTGAAGAATGGGGCATAAAACTCCAGATTTACAGAGTAGTAGAGAATGAAGCAAGACTATCATCTCCTTATCATGGACTCTTACGTCTCTCAAAGCAGCCTAAGATTGCCTTAACATTCTTGGATGCCATATCACACTGATGAAATACTGAACTTGAAGTCCACCAAATGCCGCAGGTTTCTTTCATATGAGTTACATCTAACCATCTTATACTTATGCTCCTGCATATTATACTTATGAAGTTGATTTTTACAAAGTGTAAGGATATGCTCATTGCTGTTGAATTTTATTTTCTTTGAGTTGGTCCAATATTACAATCTGTCTATTTCTTCTTGATTCCCAACTGGGCATCCTAGTGTATTTTCGATCCATCCCCAGTTGGTGTCATCTGTATATATAAGAAACATGCCATCTATACCATTACATAAACCATTGATAAAAATGTTCACAAGCATAGAACAAAGCAATAGACCTTTCTTACAAATGAACTTTACTTAACAAATATCAACATGAGCTGTGTAATGTACAAAAAAAGATTTTTAAAAGCTTGTAGAAGAATCATCACTTATGTACAGTTGAAGAAGAATATGTGTAAAATGAACTGAGTAGTAACAAAACTATTACACTTCTTTATGTTCTCTCTATAAGTGGAACAGATGAAAGTGTTCAGACTGGAAGTCAGAGTAACTTTACTCAAGTCATATCTCTGTTATTTACTATCTATGTAACCTTAAGCATGTTACTTAATCTCTTTGGGCCTTGGTTTCCTCAGCTTCAAAATGAGGGATGTGGATGAGACATCTTCTAAATTCTCTTTAATTTCTAAATCTATCATTATACATATATATGTATGTAAATTTATGATTCAGTGTATTCTTAAAATATTTTACAGACTTTTTAGTATCTATCACTAACTACTAATATATCACCCATATATTTCCCCTCTCAGAGTAGAAGTACTATTCCCTTTTAGGGAAGCTTGATGGTGCAGTGGATAGAGCACCAGTGCAAGAATCAGGAGGACCTGAGTTCAAATCTCACTTCAGACACTTGACACTCACTTGCTGTGTGACTTTGGGCAAGTCCCTTAACCTCAATTGCCTCATTCTGAGTCATCTCCAGTCATCCTGATGAATATCTGGTCACTGGATTCAGATGGCTCTGAAGGAGAGGTGAGGCTGGTGACCTGCACAGCTTTCCCTCACTCAAAACAAAGTCAAGTGCAAGTTATGTCATTATTTCTCTGATGACATGGTCTTCTTCAGCAATGAAGGATGAACACATGCTCCCTTTTAACAAACATAGATCGTCTTTAGGGTCATTTCCCCAACCTGCACTCTAAGGTATCCCCAGAGTACAGCTAGCTACTTCTCATCTTAGGGTTCTAAGGTTAACCTGAGGAAATGGAGTTTCTAATACTGTTGCTCCTGAGACTCTACCAGAGCAATTCTCAGCAACAATCAACCCGTTCATTATATTAACTTTTTAGGAAAGAGATTTACTGATAGGTTATGGCAAAAAATACTTGGTAGAAATATTGCTTCTCCACCCAGTTCTATCCCTCAAAAAACTTGAGGAGCAGACATCTTCCCATCAGTCCATATAAATTCTGTAGGAAAAGTGGGTCCACACTTAAAGCACAGTTGTAAAGAGGAATATGTACAAAACAAGCACATGTATCAAAAGGCTACTTTCCAATATTGGTCTTAGAAGTTCTTTTCTCCCTTGCTAAAGTCATCATGAAGATCCTTTGGGATGTAGCCCATGTTGATGGGCTCCCAAGATTCATGCCTTTGTATACTGCATAAGTGGCATTCTTCTCTGGTGCAAGGGATATTAGTCCTTAAAAGTACCACTATTTTCATTGACTATCTTTCCACCCACAACAAAGTGGTAGAGTAGATACAGTCCTGAGTCTGATATCATGAAGACCTGAATTCCAATTCAGTCCTAGGAACTTACTGAATATGAGTCTTGACGAATCACTTAACCTTTGTCTCAGTTTGTTAATCCTAAAATGGAAATGATAAGAGAACCTACTACAGCATTATTTTTAGGGTCAAATAAGATGATATTTGTAAAGCACTTAGCACAGTGCCTGCATATAATGGGTGCTTAATAAACATTTGTTCCTCTCTCACTGTAGCTGAATCTACTGTCATTGATTGCTATCACTTTAGTATCTTGGTTGTTGGTTGTTGTCCTTCATCTTCAAAGAGAACCAAAATGACATCATCATTGTAAAGTGAAATTTCAGTGTGTCCGACTGTGGCTGATCAGACCAACAGGAGCTCAGAATGCTCTACCACAGATGGAGCACAGATAGTCCAGATGAATATCTGGGGTGGACATCTCAAATTTGAGCATCCTGCGTTTACTTTGTGCTGTCGCTATTCTGCTTTGTTCAAAGAGTACAGCACCTTTTCTTATTTGGGAGTTGAGTCATCCTGTGCCAGTGTCTCCCATGTCACACAGTCAAATCCAAAGTTCTTGAGAGAGGCCTTGACAGTGTCTTTGTCTTGTTTCTTTTGGCCACCATGTCATCATGGTTTTTTTTTTATTTGTTTTTGATTATTAGTGATCATAAAAACTTACATTTCTTCCTTCGAAAATGTTTTATTCACATTCTTTGACCATTTAGCCATTATGAACTGAGTGAATGTTACAACTTTTTAGAAACATATATATATATATATATATATATATATATACACACACACACACACACACATATAGGTGTCAAGTGGTTACTTGTCATTTGCCATAACCATTTTCCCAATCTTTCTTTTTTTGTTGTTTTTTTTATTTTTTAATCTATTCATTTTTAATTTTCAACAAACACTTCCACAAGATTTTGAGTTCCAGATTTTCTCCCCATTTCTCCCCTCTGCCCACCCAAAGACAGTGTGCATTCTGATTATCACTTCTTCCAATCTGCCCTCCCTTCTATCACACACCTCTCTTCTCTTATCCCCATCCCCTCTATTTTTTGTAGGGCAAGATAGATTTCTATTCCCTATTGATTGAATATCTTATTTCCCAGTTGCATTTTCAAAACTATTTTTAACATTCATTTTTAAAACTTTGAGTTCCAACTACTCTCCTTTCCTCCTTCCCCATCCATCCTGACTGAGAATACCAGCAATTCAATATGGGCTATACATGTCTGTTATGCAAACGACTTCTATAACAGTCATATTATGAAAGACTAACTATATTCTCCCCTATCCTATCCTGCACTCTATTTATTCTATTCCCTCTTAACCTTGTCCCTCCTCAAGAGTGTTTACTTCTAATTGCTCCCTCCTCCCATTTGCCCTCCCTTGTATCATCCCATAACTCTTCCTTATCCCCTTTCCCACTACCATCCTCTTGTGCAAAGTAGACATTCAAACTAAATTGAGTGTGCATATTATTCCCTCCTTTAGCCAAATGTGATAAGAGTAAGGTTCACTCTTTCCCTTTCACCTCCCCACTCCTACTCTACATTGAAAAAGCCTTTGCTTGCTTCTTTCATGTGAGATAATTTGCCCCATTATATTTTTCCCTTTCTCCTCTCAAAATATTCCTCACACCCCTTAATTTTATATTTTAGATATTATCCCAACCTATTCAACTCACTCTGTGCCCGTTGTCTATATGTATATAATCCCTCCAACTACCTTAATACTGAGAAAAGTCTCAATAGTTACAAATATGATCTTTCCATGTAGGAATGTAAACAATTCAACTTCAGGAAGCCCCTTATGATTTCTTTTTCCTGCTTACCTTTGCATGTTTCTCTGGATTCTTGTGTTTGAAACTAAAATTTTCTATTCAACTCTGGTCATTTCAACAAGAATGCTTGAATGTTCTCTATTTCATTGAATAACCATTTTTTCCCCTGAAGTATTATGCATACTTTTTCTGGGTAGGTGATTCTCGGTTTTAATACTAGCTCCTTTGACCTCTGGAGTATCATATTCCAGGCCCTGGGATCCCTTAATGTAGAAGCTGCCAGATCTTGGGTTATCCTGATTGTATTTCCTTTTTTAAAAATGTTTATTTATTTATTTATTTTTAGCTTTGAACATTCATTTCCACAAAATTTTGAATTCCAAATTTTTCCCCTTCTCTCCCCTCCACCCACATCAAAACATCATGCATTCTGATTACCTCTTCCCCCAATCTGCCCTTCCTTCTATCACATCCCTTACTTCCCTTATTCCCATATTATCTCTTTTCTTGTAGGGCAAGATAGATTTATACACCCCATTACCTTATTTCCCAGTTGGACGCAAAACAATTCTTAACATTTGTTCCTAAAATTTTGAGTTCCAACTTGTCTCCCTTTCTTCCTCCCCATCCATCCCCACTGAGAAGGCAAACAATTCAATACAGGCTGTATATATATATATATATAGATTTTCATACGAAATTGAGTGTGCATTTTATTCCCTCCTTAAGCCTAATGAGAGTAAGTTTCACTTTTTTCCTCTTACCTTCCCACTTTTCTCCTCCACTGAGAAGGCTTTTGCTTGCCTCTTTTGTGAGAGACAGTTTGCCCCAGTCCATTTATTCCTTTCCCTCCCAATACATTCCTCTCTCACCCCTTAATTTCATTTTTTATATAGCATGCTTTCCTATTCAAGTCACCCTATGCCCTCTGCCTATATATACATATGTATGTGTGTGTATACATGTGTGTGTGTCTGTGTGTGTGTGTGTCTGTGTGTGTGTGTAAAATCCCTCCAACTACCTAAACATGGAGAAAAGTTTCAAGGGTTAAAAATATTATCTTTCCATGTAGGAACATAAACAGTTAAATTTTTCTTAGTTCCTTAGGATTTCTCTTTCCTGTTTGCCTTTTCCTGCTTCTCTTGACTCTTGTGTTAGAAAGTCAAATTTTCTATTCAGCTCTAGTCTTTTCATCAAGAATGCTTGAAAGTTCTCTATTCCATTGAATGACCATTTTTTCTCCCTGAAGTATTATACTCAGTTTTGCTGGGTAGGTGATTCTTGGTTTTAATCCTAATTCTTTTTACTTCTGGGAAATCATATTCCTGATTATATTTCCACAATACTCAAATTGTAGCTTTCTGGCAATATTTTCTCCTTGACCTGGAAGCTCTGGAATTTGACTACAATATTCCTAGGAGTTTTCCTTTTGGTACTTCTTTCAGGAGGTGATTGGTGGATTCTTTCAATATCTATTTTACCCTCTGGTTCTACAACATCATAGCAGTTTTCTTCAATAATTTCTTGGAAGATGATGTCTAGTCTCTTTTTTTGATCATGACTTTCAGGAAGTCCAATAAGTTTTATATTGTCTCTCCTGGATCTATTTTCCAAGTCAGTTGTTTCTCCAAGGAGATGTTTCACATTGTTTACTATTTTTTCATTCCTTTGGCTTTATTTTATAATTTCTTGCGTTTTCATAAAGTCTTTAGCTTTCATCTGTTCCATTCTAATCTTTACAGAATTATGTTCTTCAGTGAGCTTTTGGACCTCCTTTTCCATCTGGCCAATTCTGATTTTTAGGGCATTCTTCTCCTCGTTGGTTTTTTGGATCCCTTTTGCCATTTGGGTTAGTCAAATTTTTAAAGTGATATTTTCTTCAGCATTTTTGGGGTCTCCTTTAGCAAGCAATTGACTCGTTTTTCATGATTTTCTTGCATTACTCTCATTTATCTTCCCAATTTTTCCTCTACTTCTCTTATTTGATTTTCAAAATCCTTTTTGAGCTGTTCCATGGCCTGAGATCAATTCATATTTTTCTTGGAGTCTTTGGATGTAGGAGCTTTGATTTTGTTGTCTTCTCTTTGTAAACTTTGGTCCTCCTTTTCACCAAAGTAAGATTCCATAGACTGATTCTTTTTCCAGTTTTTGCTCATTTCCCCAGCAATTTGTTTGACTTTTGTGCTCTTTGTTAAGGTAGTTCTCTACTTTCAGTGGGGATGGGGAGTGCACTGTCAGCTGCTCAATCTCCTCACAATCTTTGGGCCTAGAAACAGTTGCTGCTCCTGCCACTGACCCTCCTCCTCTTCTGGCTCCTCCATTCCCTCCACTTCCCTGGGGCTGGGACCCTACCACTATACTCTCTCTCGAAGGTCTCACAGGTTTTTTCCACTGACCTTCCAATTTATCCACAGCATTTCGGGGTTCTGAAGTCTGGAAACTGCCACAGGTACCCAAGATTCAGTTGTTGCCCTGAGCCTCATATGGCCCACATTGGACTACGCTCTTCTCTCAGCACGTGCTGACAGATACTTCCTGGCCACCTTCTATGCTGTCTTGGGCTGGAGATTTGCCTCAATCCATCATTCTGTGGGTTCTGCAGCTCCAGAATTTGTTTAATCATTTTTTATAGGTTATTGGCCGGGTTTGTGGGGAGAATGCTATCCAGACTGTGCTGTTACTCTGCCATCTTGGCTCTGCCCTCCAATCTATTTTTCTTTTAAGTATTTTATTGAACATAATTTTTATGTAAGGACTCTATCTTATGACCAATAATTAATTTGACTTGTACAACTTAAAAATTATCACCCCAATTTTGATACTTCCATTCATTTTCTTATATTTTTATAGAGTTTGAATTTTTATGCTTAAGTCTCTCATCCAGCTAGAATTCACTAAAGGATATGCTATAAGATGTAGGTCCAAATTCATTTCTTGACAAATTGTTGATCAATTTTCCCAAGTACATTAATTAAAATTAATCCTGTCTCTATGTTTGTTATCTAAGTGTTTCTCAAACATTAATTTTTTCCATATTATTAGTTTGATATATGGTATGTCTACTCCAATTGATTTATTTCTTTATTTTCCTCAGCATTAGTTTTAACAATGACTGCTTTGTAATATGTTTTAAAGTTCCAGTTTGTAGGACCTTGAATCAACTTTTTTTCAACATACTAAATATTTCTCTATATAAGTTTCATTTTGATGTTGTCTAATTGTATATGTCTTGATTTTTTTATTGGTATAGTATTAAGCTTATGAATGGATTGAGAAGTATTGCCATTTTTACAATATCAATCTGATCCATCCAGGAACATATTTCTCAAATTAGTTACATTATTTGTTTTTAAGATCATGTTTAGAGTTGTACCTTTTTAAGTCCTGCATATTCATAGGTAGTTCAACTCTCCACATAGGTTATGGTTTTGAATAAATGGGCTTTCTTTTTCACATAATGTTTTCTTGATATTTAATTCTAATTTTTTAAAGAATGCAGATGATTCCGGGCAGAGGCACTGTATCATGTGTCCTGTTACTTGTCAAAATCTATTTTTTACACATTTTTGGTTGAGGCAGTTGAATTTTTCTTGAAATAATGTCATCTTACCAAAAAAAAAATACTCTAACCTCTTCATTTATAATGTTAATCTCTAGAATGTTTTTCCCATCTTATTACTCTGTGATTGCTAGAAGTTATATGTTAAAAGAAATGGATGGGTTTCTTTATCCTACCTCTTTATATTAAGAACATTTCCAGAGTTACCCAAAGGTCACCATTCTGCTTCCTATAAGTTTCAAATATGGAATACTTGAGTACTTTCCTGACCTTTTGAAACTCTTATGATTGGAGCCTTTAATCCCTTTACCTAGAAAGGAAAAGAACAAGTGGAGGGGCCTAGGACCAGATAGCATATAGCAATACTACTGAAATTTTACTCTAGAGCTTCTATTCAATGATGCTACCTCCAAGTGATTCTGCAAGCCCACTGTAGGGATCACAAATAAGCATTTATTTTTGTGACTTACGTTACAGTTGTAGCAATCCTTTATGTAAGTTCTTCCCAAAAAACTCTGATTCCAGAAGAAGATTTATGCAAGGCAGAAAGCATTGTATCCAGCACACAGAGCCATTCGTTAGAAAGAAACAGAGACTTGAGCCTGAGAGAAAGGGATCCAGAAACCATACTGTTGTCAATCCTCTCCTCCTAGAAGTTAGGCAGGTCAGGGGCTTGGACCCAGCTGATGTCTATATCCCTAACATAAGGGGGCTAAAACTTAAAGAATAAAGCTTTAGAGAAGGCACTCATAAAAACTGTAATATGTAAAAATATAAACCCACACAGAGGATCACAAAGATAGAAGGAAAAACGAATAAAATCTCAAAAAGAAATCAGAGCACTTTGAAGAAAAATGAAACAGCAGTAACTGGCTAGAGAGAATCCTGGAGAGTCCATAGAGATCATAGAAATGCAACAAGACACTCCAGAATTATTCAATAGCAAAATAAAATTCTTAAAAGAAGGAGAAATTAGGATGTTTTTCCAAAGTAAATAGAAACTATGTGAGACAGAACAAGATATTTATTTTTTAATATAAATTTATTTAACTTTTTACATTCATTTTCACAAAATTTTGGGTTCCAAATTTTCTCCCCATTTCTCCCCTCCCCCCACCGCAATAAACCAAGCATTCTAATTTCCCTTATCACCAATCTACCCTCTCTTTTATCCTCCCTCCTTTCTCTTCTCCCCATCTTCTCTTTTGCCCTGTAGGGCCAGATGACTTTCTATTCCCCATTAACGGTATTTCTTATTTCCTAGTAGCAACAACAATACTAAACAGTTGTTCCTAAAACTTTAAGTTCCAAATTCTCCCCATCCCTCCCTCCCCACCCATTCCTTTGGGAAGGCAGGCAATTCAATATAGGCCATATCTGTGTAGTTTTGCAAATGACTTCAATAATAGTCATGTTGTGTAAGAATAACTGTGTTTCCCTCCATCCTGTCCTGCCCCCATTGTTTCTATTCTGTCTTTTGATCCTGTCCCTCCCCGAGTGTTGACTTCAAATTGCTCCCTCCTCTCATTGCCCTCTCTTCCATCACCCCCCCCACCCTGCTTATCTCCTTCTCCCCCACTTTCCTGTATTGTAAGATAGGTTTTCATACCAAAATGAGTGTGCATTTTATTCCTTCCTTTAGTCGAATGTGATGAGAGTAAACTTCGTTTTTTTCTCAGCTCTCCTTTTTCCCTCCACTAAAAAGTCTCCTGCTTGCCCCTTGAATGATAGATAATTTACCCCATTCCATTTCACCCTCTCTCTTCCCACTACATATCTCTCTCACCGTTTACCTTAATTTCTTTTAAGATATGATCCCATCCTATTCAATTCACTCTGTGCTCTCTGTCTCTGTACGTGCGTGCATGTGTGTATGTGTGTGTGCACTCACATGTGTACGTGTGTGTGTGTGCATGGTCCCACCAACTACCCAGATACTGAAAAGTTTTAAGAGTTACAAATATTGTCTTTCCATGTACGAATGTAAACAGTTCACCTTTGGTAAGTCCCTTATGACTTCTCTTTGCTGTTTACTTTTTCATGCTTCTTCTCATCCTTGTGTTTGAAAGTCAAATTTTCTTTTCAGCTCTGGTCTTTTCATCAAGAATGCTTGAAAGTCCTCTGTTTCATTAAAAGACAATATTTTCCCCTGAAGTATTATACTCAGTTTGTTGGGTAGGTGATTCTTGGTTTGAGTCCTTGTTCCTTTGACTTCTGGAATATCCTATTCCATGCCCTTCGATCCCTTAATGTAGAAGCTGCTAGATCTTGAGTTATCCTGATTGTATTTCCACAATACTGGAATTGTTTCTTTCTAGCTGCTTGCAAGATTTTCTCCTTGACCTGGGAACTCTGGAATTTGGCCACAATATTCCTAGGATTTTCTCCTTTTGGATCTCTTCCAGGCAGTGATCGATGGATTCCTTGAATACTTATTTTGCGCTCTAGTTCTAGAATCTCAGGGCAGTTTTCCTTGATAATTTCATGAAAGATGATGTCTAGGCTCTTTTTTTTGATCATGGCTTTCAGGTAGTCCCATAATTTTTAAATTGTCTCTCCTGGATGTATTTTCCAGGTCAGTTGTTTTTCCAATGAGATATTTTATATTATCTTCCATTTTTTCATTCTTTTCGTTTTGTTTTCTGATTTCTTGGTTTCTCAGAAAGTCATTAGCCTCCATCTGTTCCATTCTAATTTTGAGAGAACTATTTTCTTCAGTGAGCTTTTGAACCTCTTTTTCCATTTGACTAATTCTGCTTTTGAAAGCATTCTTCTCCTCATTGGCTTTTTGAACCTTTTTGCCAATTGAGTGAGCTTATTTTTCAAGGTGTTATTTTCTTCAGCATTTTTTGGGGGTGTCCTTTAGCAAGGTATTGACCCATTTTTCATGCTTTTCTTGCATCTCTCCCATTTCTCTTCCCAGTTTTTCCTCCACCTGTCTAACTTGATTTTCAAAATCCTTTTTGAGTTCTTCCATGGCCTGAGCCCACTGGATATCTATTTCAGATGTTTGGGATACAGAGGTCTTGGCTTCTATGTCTTTCCCTGATGGTAAGCATTGTGCTTCCTCATCAGAAAGGAAAGGTGGAAACATCTGTTCACCAAGAAAGTAACCTTTTATGGTCTTATTTTTTCCCCCTTTTCTGTGCATTTTCCCAGCCAGTTACTTGACTTCTGAGATTCCTCTCCACCCCCACCTAGATCAGCCCAGCTAGTGCTTGGGGTCTGAGATTGAAATGCTGCTCCCCAGCCTCAGGGCTTTCAGTGGTGGGGGTGGCTGCTATTCAATGTGAGCTTAAGTTCTGGTGCTCAGGTGGGGGCAGGGCCGCCTCCCAGGCTCGGTTCCCTCAGGGGGTTTATGTGGAGATCTTCAGTAATGGATCTGAGGTCCCTTCTGCTCCAGGAGCCCCTGGCTGCCGCTGCCTCTGCCCCTTCTTCCCAAGGGGGCCCAAGCCATGGAGACACCCCGTTCCCTCTTGGCCAGCGCAAAAGTCTCTCTCACTGACCTGTAGCACCTGTGGGTGGAGGGACCTTCACAGCAGTGGGAGGTTCCATCCCTGAAACCTGCTCGGATCTGCTCCTCTGGGGCCGCACAGCCAGGGCAGGGCAAGGGTGGGCTCCGCTGTCCGATGCGTAATGGACCTTTGGGGTCAGTTTTTCATGGCACTCTGGAATGGAAATATCCTCCACTGCATTGCTGCACGGCTTGCACTGCTCCAGAATTTGTGGGGAATTCTTTTTACAGGAAATTTATGGGCTGTGGGTTCGGAGCTAGCATACGTGAGTCTTTCTACTCCGCCATCTTGGCTCCTCCCCAGAACAAGATATTTATAGCAAAAAATATTGACAAGAAGAATGATTTAGCAGACGAGAAGCAAAAGACAATAGTCTTTAAAACCTCCATGAATTGTATGCAAAACAGGGATCTACTTTGAAGAGAGGCTGAAGAGATAGCATAAGCATGATATTCTTTAAAACAACTACTTAATTTAAATCTATATCTATATTTTCTGCATTAAATGTGTTTCCATTCTCTACTCTTCACTCACACAGCCACCATCTCAGTTGAGTGGAGGCCTTCATTACCTCTCATTTGAGTTATAATAATAACTGACTAATTGGTCTCCTTGATTTAGTCTCCACTTCATTCTCCACACAGATCTGATCATGTTAAAAAAGGCTTAAAAAATTCTAGTGGCTTCCAAATTCCTCTTGAAGAAGTCACAAACTGTTTAGACTTTCATTTTACAGGAGCATTTTATAATCTGATACGAACCTTAACTTTCCAAATTTATTTCACATTATTCTTTTTCATATACTGTATTCCAATAAAATCTACCTAATTGCTATTTACCATACTTCCGATTCCAATCTGCACAATTCTGGTCCATTCCCTCCAACAGGTGTTTCAGAGAGTATCTTCAAAACTCACTGAAGGCCTTCAACCAGGTCTTTTAATATTTTATATGTAGCTACATAACACCAAGAGTGTCTATTTGGTACCTCTATCTCTCATTATATGACTAGTTCATTTTCTTCTTGTCATACGTATTCTTGATGAGGTCTTTTATATGATTTCATTTCAGAAATTTTTATTGACAATATGCTTTAACTTGATTACACCCAACCTAGATCTTTCCATTATCTTTTGGATTTTCAACCTTTTTTTCCTATTCTTCTAAGATTATGATGTTCACATGCAGCACCAGGAGAACCCTGAAGTTAAAAAAATGGGCTTCAGTGTCAGGGAGCAGTGTGAAATTATTGAAGTTGTTGTGGTTTCCTAAAAATAATTCAGTCTTTTCTCTTCCTCATTCAACTTTGGATCTAACTTATTTCCTAAGTAACTTCTATTAAATACATCTAGATCTAGAGTCTGCCTTAGCCACATGCACTAAGGACTTAACTGAATGACTTTTAACTACCTATAATAATCTGGGAAATACGTATTTCCTTTTACTTGTTTTTTTTTCTATTTGTTTTCCTAGAATTCTCTATTTTGAGTGGTTATGAATCTAATTGCAGAATCTCAGTGATATTATGGGGTTCATTAAAATAAGTTCAGAATTATCTACTAATTACCACATCTGGTAGAAGTTCACAATCTATAGAGAATCCTTGATACAAGTACCATTTCCTTTGTAAGATGAAGAAATGGATAACTTATAGCAATATAGTTATACAAGAAGTTATAGTTACTGTACTGATGGTAAATTCTTCAATTTGAAAAAGCTACTAGCCAAAACCAAAGTAGGAGTTCTGGTACATGATTTGCTGTTTGGTGATGATTGTGCACTCAATGCAGCCTCTGAAGCTGAGATGCAACAAAGTATGGATCAATTCCCTGCTGCCTGTGCTAATTTTGGCCTAATAATTAACACTAAGAAAACACAGGTGCTCCATCAGCCACCAGCACACCATCCATATGTGGAACCATTGGTTACAACAATTGGAGAACTTTTGAATGCTGTGGATAAGTTCACTTACCTTGGTAGTGTACTTTCCAGGTTTGTACACATTGATAATAAGGTTGATGCATGCATTGCCAGAGCTAATTCAGTGTTTGGAAGGCTCCAAAGAAAAGTATGGGAGAGAAGAGGTATTAGACTGACTACCAAACTGAAGGACAGAGCCATTGTGCTGACCTCGTTGTTATATGTCTGTGAAATATGAACAGTCTACCAGCGCCATGTAAGGAAACTGAATTGCTTCCATTTGAACTGTCTTAGAAAGTTTCTGAAGATCACCTGGCAGGATCAGGTACCAGAAATTGAGGTCCTTGCTTGAACTAAACTGACAAGCAATCGAACTATGCTACAGAGAGTGCAACTCTGATGTGCTGGCCACGTTGTTATACTGCAAAATGTAAGCTTGCCAAAGAGACTATTTTATGGAGAACTTGCATGGGGCAGGCAATCACATAGTGGTCAGAAGTGATCCAAGGAAACTGTGCAACATGGGAGACACTGGCACAGGACAGCTCAGCATGGCATGTCCGCATCAGAAAAGGTGCTGTGCTGTATGAGTAAAGCAGAATTGAAACAGCTCAAAGGAAATATAGGATGTGCAAGTTTGGAAAATCCACCCCAAATATTCACATGGACTATCTGTGCCCAATCTATGGAGGATTCTGAGCTCCTACTGGTCTGATCAGCCACAGTCAGACACATTGAAACTTCACTTTATCATGGTGATGTCATTTTGGTCCTCTTCAAGGACAAAGGACCACAACCCTTAATTACACGAAAAGAGCCAGAATTTTCGTCATTCTCTAGCACTAATCTCAGTACTCTTGTCATCCCATTATGCTACTTCTCTTGAGTAAGTTTCTCTTAGATGGCCCAGTTTTCCTGTACTGTAATCATGAGGGTAATGATGTAACCAAGAGGACAAAAGTTTTGGAACCATTTCTTTGTAGAATCAATCCCCATAGTTACTTTTGATGAAACATCATCATCATTTTTATTTTTCCCTCTTCCTCACATGTCCTCTGTCCCAAAGAAGTTACAGGGTCCTGTTTATTCTGCACCTGAACTATTCTCAAATCCATTCCCCAAGTTCCCCCTACATTGCAACCATTCTAACTCAAAGCCTCATCACCACATACCAGAGATGTATATCTTTGTATCCCTAGTGTCTAATGTTATCCTACATTTATAGGTAGAATAACATTAAGTGCTCAATAAATGTTAATTTGATTGAAATTGAATTTAACTTAATATTCTTGACCTCTCTATTAGATTGAATCTGGAGATCTGTGTTCAATACTGGATATCACATTTTAGAAAAGATAGAAAAAAGATAAAGTTCATCCAGAAAAGGGTGACCAGAATAGTTAGAGATTGAGACAATATTGTACATCAGTTGAAGGAGAAATGATGGTCAATTACAGTTTCAGAAATTCTACTCACACTTGTTAAATGCCTACTATGTACTGATCACTATAGTTTCTGGGTAGGTGTTGAGAAAACAATCTAAATACTCATAGAAATCTCAATCATTCAATAAGCATTCATTGGATATCTATTATATGCCTACCATTGCATTATGCATGTCCTTTTTATTTTCTAGCATCTTCTATACAACCTCACAAAAATACCACCAAAAAACCTGTCCTTTTCTACCAAATTGACCCATTCCTGCTTTATTCTTCCCATAAGCAGGAAATCATCCTGTTGACTCCTTACTGCCCCTCATGTTTCACACCACTGCCCTGTTGGTATTTTACCTAATTTCTTAATTTAACCCTATAATAATCATAATCATAATATCTGATATTCCCAAAGAAAACTCTGCCTTCACCCCCACCCTTACCGATCTTCTAAACTTCTTTCTACTCTCTAAATACCACCAAGTTTGCGACTTTGGTGTCACCTTTAACTCATCATTTTTTTTTTTGCTCACTCCAACATGTAATCCGTCCTCAAATCTCAAAATTTCTTTCTCTAATATAAGGGTCTTAACAATTCTATATGTGCACATGGACACTTTGGGCAATCTAGTAAGGCCTAAACGTTGTTTATCAGATTATTATTTTTAAATTCATAAAATAAAATATATATGAATTCAAAGAAAAACAAATATGTTGAAATACAGTTATTTTTTTAAAGGTTCATGGATTCTAGCTTAATAAGCCATGATCCAGAACATCTCTTACAACTATCTCTTTCTCACTACTCACACAGCTTCCAGAATGATTTTTTGAAAGGGCAGGTGTAGCCATCCTACTTTCTATGCAATTAACTCCAATAGTTCCCTCTTGTCTCTAGTATCACATATAAGCTCTAAGTTCTTTATAGCCTGACACCTTTCTATTTTTAAGGTTTCTTTTTCTTTAACACAGTATCTCCCTTCATGTATGCCTTAGTCCACAGCCACACCAGGTTTCTTATTGCTTCTTACTGTTCCTCACACGTGATACTCTATCCTTATGCCTTTGAATTGGCTTACTTGAATTGGCTCATTTGGAATATTCTCCTTCCTCACTTTTATCTCTTAGAATCCCTGGAATCTCTCAGTATTCATCTCAGGTGTCAACTCCTCCAAGAGGACTTTCTTAATCACCTCTTCTGCTAGTGCATTATCTTCCAAAGCTACCTGCCTTCTATTCTGTAACTTTCAAGTATGTGGCCATTATATATATGCTGCCCCCCTTATTAGAATGTAAGCTCTCTTAGGGCAGGAATGATTTTTCTATCTCTCTTTTTTAATTCAACTCTTGTTACTCAATAAATGTTTGATGGTCAATTGAAGACATAAGTTTACATATATCATCTTATTTTATTCCAATATCACTTTAAGGAAGGTATTACAAATATCTTTCCAAGTAATTCAGTGAGATAAAGTAACTTACATGGCACCTGGAACATAGTAAGTATTTAATAAATACTTGTTGACTGGCTGCCTAAGATGAAAAAATTAGTAAAGATAAAAAGTGAGATTTGTATTCAAGTCTTCTCATTCTGAGTCTAGTAGTATGTCTACTGCCCTGCATTGTCTATGAGAACTGTAGATATTTTCTATTGCTGAGATTTCTATAATTTCTCTTTTGGGCTTCCTGTATGCAGTTCTATTGTTCGCAAAAGATGAATACATGGACTTCAGTATTATTTTTCTCATACAATTTTTTTTACTTTCACTCTTCTCCATTCATATTCCAAATATTTTGCTGAACATCTGCTACTAAAAGTCATTGTATGCTGTGCTGTTGGGAATGCAAAAATTCACATGAGTCCCTAGTTTCAAAAAACAGTCTATTGAGGGAGATGACATACAAAAATAACTACCAAAAATGACCTGTTCCCTTGATATTACAAATATGCCATCTTACTATTGATTTTGTTTTGTTTTACTGATGTCTTTATGATTTTTTTATATCACAGTTATGTTGAGTAAACTTTCCTCCTTCATCAATTTCCCTTGTAATAAAAAAAATACAATTTAGCAAAACAGACCACTAAAGACCATGTTGATTGCAGTTGCCACATTCACACCTATAGTTTTCCACTCATGCCAAAAAGAAGGAATACTTTAGCATTGATCTTCGGGAATCAATATTAATCATTTCATTTAATCTGGGTTCACTTGTTTTACGGTTTTTACATTTACATTGCTGTAATCACTGTGTATATTAGTCTGTGGTTCTGATTTCTATCCTTACCATCAGTTCATACAGGCCTTCTCCTGTTTCTTGAATTTCTGACTTGTTAAGGCTCAATCATATGGGCACATACTATAATTTGCTCATTCATCAATTAAAAGGTATCCACTTTGACACCAGTGCATTTCTACCATGAAAAGCATCACTATAATTTTTTTGGAATAGATGGGTTGCTTTTTAAAGAGTTAGAACCTTAGACCTTCATGAAGTTTTCCTCGATTAAGGAGAAACAAAGTGCTCTTTTCCTTCTTCACATCTCAACCTCAGAGATAAGCAAATGAATTCATCTATTAAAATATTTTAATATTATTGCTGCCTCATCAATGCCTACATTTTATGTGGATCTTTAGTAATCTAATTGCTAAATTAACTTCAAAAAATAAGCTTCTGAAAAATACTCATCAATGTGTTAGGTAAGTCCTATGTAACCCTTCAGTTGCAAAATTCTTTAACATTATATTGTAATTAAGATGAGTAGTCCACAAGAATTATGGAAGAAATTATATTTTAGAGAGATGTATGCCCAGAAAAAATGGGCAGGTCATGTTGGGACCAAGGATAACTGATGGACATTTTGCATATTTCATACACATCTACAAGTATTAGGAGAACAAGGAGGAGGCTCCCAGAAAATTGAATAGACTGTTCATGGAAGATTATGGGAGGACATGGGCAAAGAACATAGCATCATAGATTTAGAGCCGGAAGAAACCTCAAAAGCCATCTAGACCAACCCTCTCATTTGGGTTTCACAGAATGAGAGGACACAGATGGATTGTGATGTGTGTGATTAGAGAAAGTACCCACTAATTGAGATCATAGAACTATCAAAGTACCAAAGAAATGATTGGTGGGAATGGCACCATTTCTCTCAGTGGGAAAGCATGTGACCTATACAGTTATATTGCATACTAGAAAATCATCTATTTATTATGTAACATTACTCTGTTCATTGATTTTTGGTATTATCAAGTCATTGGAAAGAAGCTGAATTCTAATATTTGTGATAACCAAGCCTTTGAAGAATACTTGCTCTGGATCTGGGTTTCCCTGCTAGAACCACATTTTCCCCTGAATGTTTCCTCATTTTATAAGAGTCACTGACAGAAAAAAAATGCTCCTCTAAAGAGTGTTTTCCTTTGTTTGTCAATCATGTATTTAGGCACATGCAGTGAAAATGTTATGAAGAAAAAATCCCACCCAAATGAATTCTGCGTCAGTTCTACATGCATACCCTAGAACATGCAGATGTTTCACTTTTGAATTCAGAAAAATGTAGGACAAAAAAAGGGGGGAAAAACAGGAAGACTGGAAGTTACTTCAAATAAAAGTCCACAGCTCAAAGGCAAAATATTTGAAGACAATGTATAATAAGGAATTTTTTTCAAGCCATAGAAAAGCTGTTTTATGAAATTAAGCTGGAAATATCCTAAGTGGGAAATGACCACAGAATAAATAGGAACCTTTTAGAAAGACAGCAAACATGTGTTATTTATTTTCCTGGTAAATAGAAGTGGCAGATTCAATCAGCAAGAAGCATCAGATAGTTATGACCATTTTAATCATGTAAAAAAGTTCATGAGATTTGTTTATGGTGCATTTAACAGCATTTTCAGTTTAGTATTAAGGAAAGTGAATAACTTCTATTTACCAATAAAGAGGAGATAAGATAGGACTCTTTCTTTTATGTGGCAAGTAATACAAAAAACATAGAACATTTAAGGCATTACCACAGCTATCTTTTTTTTTCTCTCTTTATAAACATATGGAATTAGTTACACCCAATTGCATAAAAAATATTTTAAACTATCAAACTGTTCCAAAGCATGTTCTGTGCCATGTTCCATGAAGAGAGGGGCTCCCTTCAGTTCCATTTTGAAAGACCTAAAAAGTGCCGAGTGGTAGTACTTTCTGTATTTATATCTGCTTAGAATCTCTAATGTTTTAAAGCCATGTTCAAAAATGTTAATTTTAGATGTTAATTATAGAGCTGGAAAAAAAGCAATGGTTATAAAATAGCTAGCTGAGGTTAAGTCCTTCCATAATGATCAGTTTTGGGTACTCCCTGTTATTTAAATGACTACTAAAAAATACATTAAAAACACGAGCATGTGGCAAGCATATCTCTTGACTTGGAATTTATATGAATGATCACACTGACTCCAGCAAAGGAAATCAAATATTTATTTGGTCCCATAGCTTTTTCCCTAACATATGATAAATACAAATTTTACATTTTGTTTTATGTGGAATCAAAGATTAAAGCTAAAATCCTTCACGTTAAGCAAAGATAGAAAATATTTTCTGAAGGATGCACCCTCAGCTTTCCACAAATCTTAAGTTCACTTCATTTCTGCCTCCAAACATGGATTATTAGTTAGCTAAGGAAGGGAAACACGAATGAGGAAGAAAAAGAACAGTCTCAAAACTTAGCCAAATACCACAGGAGTCCCGTTGTAAGTAAATATTTTATCTAAACATCCAACACCTCACCCTATCAGACAACCAGCTAGCAGGATTCAGCAATATTGTGTTTTCTAATAGTTCCCCAGTGCAATAGGGGCTACAGATTTTTTCTGGCCTCATCTCACCAAGCACAATCAATTGATAGAAAGCAACATAGAGAGGGAAAAACTTTCCTTGTTCAATGTCGTTGGAGGCTTAAGTTCAGAAGGCCAAATTTTGTGAAATATGTGGAAATCATATTCATTTTTCTAGAGTAATCTCATATATTATGATGCCAGAGGTGGCTTTTAGGTTCAGCTAATTTATAATCAAGGTTGACTTTAAGTCTCCTGCCACCTTCTGCTTCTGTGGCTTCTATTTCTTCTTTTGGCATTGAAATTCTCCAATTCTCTTAAAACCCCAGGGATTTCCATTTCATTCCTCCAACATAAACTGTCCATTCAGAGAAAAAGTGTGGAAATTTTCTATCTACCTTCTCCATGTCCAATAATGCCTGTCTTGTGCATTTTTCTTGTCCCCAGCTATTTACTGGCAGCCAACCAGTTCCTTTGCATTCCTAGATCCACTTCAAGTCTAAGAAGTTTTATAATTTTCAAAATTCTTTTACATCCATTTTCCATTGAGAAAGCAACATGATGTAGGGGAAGGAATCTTGGATTTGTTATTAGAGACCCAGGTTCAAACCCTGATTCTGTCTCTTATTTACCTATGTAACCGTAGACAAGTCACAACTGGATGTCAGTTTCTTAATCTTTTAAAAGAGAGGGACTCAATTAGATGATCTCTAATATTCATTGAAGCTCTAGATTGATGATCCCACATTCTCAGAATCCTTATAACAGTCCTATGATCCTTTATCCTCAGAATTCTTATAACTAGGCAAAACAGATATTATTCCTATCATACAGAGGAGGAAATTTATGTCAGAGGAGGTAAACTGACTTGCCTAAGATGACACAGTATATATCATACTTGAGGAGAAGCTAGGTCTTATTCCTGTGACTGTTCCTGTTTATATCCTGCTATGGTATTAATGGATTATAGTGGCTTAGTGTCTTTTGGCTATTTGATTTTTTTTAGTGAGATCGTTAAGATATAAACATAGAATCCTGGAGAAGTCCTATTATGGTAAGCATCACTTATAACAAAGAATCAGCAAATATTTAAGCATATGCTATTTGTTAGATACTATGCTAGGCATTTCAGATAGGAAGAAAAAAATGAAAAGATCTGCTCCTCTACAAGGTGAAGTCTTTTTTTATCTTCTTTAATATACAATTTATCTTTCAGTTTTCAACTTTCACTTCCACAACAATTTGAATTCCAAATTTTCTCCACATCTCTCCCCACCCCCCATCCCAGGACAGCATGCACCCCATCCACCCCTTTCCCCAGTCTGTCCTCCCTTCTATCACCCCCTATCTTCCATCCCCAGTAATGGCAAGGAAAATAAGGATCTTTTGCTGTTTTTGTTTTAATATAATCAAGTGCCTGACTGAATCTTGCCTTTATCAATCAAGAGTCTTTACTAGGAATAAAGTAATAAACAAGAGTTTCTTCAGCTAGGAAGAGAATGTGTACTTGTGTTGTATTGTATTTAATGTGATTAAAGATCTTTCCCATCCATTAATGGGCCTCCTCATTAAGAAGAGTTTGATTAGGGAAGATTTGTAGGAACACCCATAGCTTTTGTTAATGAAGCACTGGTTCTCAAGGGTTGGTATGCCCTCTGACTCAAAAAAAAAAATGGCATAAATACTCTGAGGGAGAGGTTTTACTTGGGGCTTAGTTTTTGGCAAGAAGGTTTGAGTGCCAGATGAGGACTTTGGGAAGTGGCTAAAGAGCCACCAGCTTTGAGAACCCAGGTGTCATGTTTATGTCTCTGGTAATAATGGTCTGACAGCTGTACCTGTCTGTTGAGTTGTGATCAGAAGAGGAGAAGCCATGTCTGTTGATTACATTGGGGATTGCTGCCTGGAAGTGTTTGTTACACCATATGATGATTTGACATCCCGTTAACTGACTTGTCTAAGGTTACATAGGTAAATAAGAGACAGAATCAGGATTTGAACCCAGGTCTCCAATAACAAATTCAAGATTCCTTCCCCTACATCATGTTGCTTTCTCAATGGAAAATGGATGTAAAAGAACTTTGAAAATTATAAAACTTCTTAGGATTGAAGTGGATCTAGGAATGCAAAGGAACTGGTTGGTTGCCAGTAAATAGCTGGGGGCAAGAAAAATGCACAAGACAGGCATTATTGGACATGGAGAAGGTAGATAGAAAATTTCCACACTTTCTCTCAGAATGGACAGTCTATGTTGGAGGAATGAAATGGAAATCCCTGGGGTTTAAAGAGAATTGGAGAATGTCAATGCCAAAAGAAGAATTATAAATCTGGAAAGCTGCTAAGGAGCCTCCCAGCTTTGAAAATCTAGATGTCCTGCTTCCCTCTCTGACATTATGGTCAGACATTTGGGGTTCAATTGTCTGTTGAATTCAGGTAGGGCAAGTCTGTTTATTGATCTTTTGATTTCTCTGTATTTTCTTTGAAATTCAGGATGCTGACTCCCTGAACTAACTGAATGATATATGTACTTGGTTAAAGGAATGATGCATGTGTTTGTTTAAAGTGATTGCTGACCCCTTGAAAGTTGTTTCCCTTTTGTGAATGCAGATCTAAGAACTTGTGATAGCAGGCCCACCTGTGCATGTTGGGATGCTTACTGGTACATCCCTTCCTCTCTATTTTCTTGTAGGACAAAATAGATTTTTATACCCCATTTCTTGTACATTGTATTTCCCAAATTGCATGCAAAAATAATTTTTAACATTCATTTTTAAAACTTTGAGTTCCAGGTTTTCTCCCTTCCCCCTCCCCACCCACCCTCATTGAGAAAAGGAGTAATTCAATATACATCATACATGTGTAAGCATGCAAAACATTCCTATAACAGTCATGTTGCAAAAAACTAACCGCATCTCCCTCCATCCTGTCCTGTCCTCCATTTATTCATTTCACTCCCTTGACCTGTCCCCCAGCAATAATGTTTTCTTCTGATTATCTCTTTCCCCAATTTGCTGTCCCATCTATTACCTTCCCTCTCGTATCCCCTTTCCCTCACCTTCCTGAAGGATAAAATAGATTTCCATACCTAAGTGAGTGTGTTATTCCCTCCTTAAGCCAAATCCGATGAGAGTAAGACTCACTTATTCCCTTTCATCTCCCTCCTCTTCCTCTCTATTATAAAAGTTCTTTCTTGCCTCTTTAATGTGAAATGATTTGTTACAATCTACCTCTCCTTTTCTTTTTTTTCTAGTGCATGCCTCTGAACAGTAAATTTTACTTTTTAGGTATTCTCCCTTCATATTCAGCTCACCCTATACTCTCTCTCTCTTTCTCTCTCTCTCTCTTTCTTTCTCTCTCTCTCTGTATGTATGTGTGTATATATATGTATACACACATATATACATATACACATATATACATATACACACATATACATATATGCACATATACACACATATGCATACATATATGTATGTATATATAGATACATATATATATATATATATATATTCTCTCTAACTACTCTAATACTGAAAAAGATCTCATGAGTTACAAATATCATCTTTCCATGTAAGAATTTAAAAGTTCAACTTCAATGAGTTCCTTATGGCTTCACTTTCCTGTTTACCTTTTCATTTTTCTTTTGATTCTTATATTTGAAAGTCAAATTTTCTATTTAGCTCTGGTCTTTTCAACAAGAATGTTTGGAAGTTTGATAAATTTCTTGATTTCTCATAAACTCATTAGCTTCCATTTGCTTCATTCCAATTTTTAAATAATTATATTCTTCGGTGAGTTTCTCCTTTTCCATTTGTCCAGTTCTACTTTTTAAGGCATTCTTCTCCTCATTGGCTTTTTGGACCTCTTTTGCCATTTGATTTAGTCTATTTTTAAAGGTGTTACTTTCTTCAGCACTTTTTTTTGGGTCTCCTTTAGCAAACTCTTGACTAGTTTTCATGATTTTTTGCATCACTCTCATTTCTCTTCCCAATTTTTCCTCTAATTCTCTTACTTGATTTTCAAAATCATTTTTGAACTCTTCATAGGTTGAAATCATTTCACATTTTTTTAGAGGCTTTGGATGTAGGAGGTTTGAACTTGCTGTCTTCCTCTGGTTATATGCTTTGGTCTTCTTCCAGTTGTATGCTTTGATCTCCCTCATCTGAAAGGATGGAAGAAAATATCTTTTCACCAAGAAAGTGACCTTCTATAGTCTTATTTTTCCCCTTTCTGGTCATTTACCCAGTCAATTACTTGACTTTTGAGCCCTTTGTTAAGTTGAAGGTACATTACCCCCAGTTTCAGAGGTTTTGTGCAGCTGTTTTCCAAAATATCTCTATGGACCTGTAAGTTCTCATTTCCTTCAAAGTGGTATAATCAAGGGAGAGGTGTTTACTCCTCTCATGCCCTGTGCTCTGTGGTTGTGAGCAACCACAAGCACTCTTTTCTGCCCTGGACTGTGAATAAGATTCACTTTCCACAGCCTCTACCAGTTCTGCCATGCTAGCACTCCTCCTCACCCCAGTACTGCCATTCAAGACTGAGGCCTAGTTCACTCATTCAATTCCCCAACCATCTGTAGACTGAAATTCCAGGAACACCCACAAGCAGCTGCTACTGCAGCAGTGGTTGCTGCCACCCTTGGCCTGGGACTGTGGCTGGAAGTGGACCATACTCCCCTCTCACTCAGGTGAGAGAGTTTGCTCACTGACCTTTTAAACTGTCTTTGGCATTTGTAGGCTGAGAAATCTGGAGACTGCAGCAGCTGCCTGTGCCCTGAGGTCTGCCTCCAGTCCAGTCTGTGCCCTACAAGCTAAAATTCTGCCAGGAAAGACAACACATTAATAAAATTATATACAAAATAAACATAAGAAAAACTTTTGTGGGAGGATGATAGCTGCTGGAGGAAATAAAGGAAGACTTCATATAGTGGATAACATTTTAACTGAGCTTTAAAAAAAAGCCTAGGGACTCTAATAGGCAGAGGAAAATTGCAAGTCCATTCAAGTCATGGAAGACAGGCTGTATGAAAAGGTCTAGAGATAAAAGACTGAATGCCATATGTGAGGAATTTCAGGAAGACCAATTTGGTTGAACCATAGACTACATGGAAAGAATAATGTTTAGTAAGGCTAAAAAGATAGGCTAGAGTCAAGTTGTAAAGAACTTTAAATGCTGATTCATGGAGAACCTCTAGAATCTACTGAGTATAGTCAGAAATTTGCTTTAGGAATATTATTTGGATGACTCTATGGATAATGGATTAGAGAAGGAAGAGACACAAAGCAGAGAGATTAATTAGGAGGTTATTTCAACAATATGGGCAAGAGGTGATGCGGGCCTAAGTGAATACATCGAGCACTTACTAAGTGTTTACTCTGTGCAAAACACTGTCTTATGCATTGGACATACTAACAGAAAAGTATGATAATCCCTGCTCTCAAAAATCTGTGAGTGATAGAGATAACAATGTAGAACTTTGTAGCTGCAAGTCAGATGGAAAGGCCCAATGGTCCTTAGACTTCATTGGCAAAATAAATGTTAATGCCCCTTCTCTAATGCTCTAATGCCATTTCCACTAATAATACCATATCAGTTTCTAATTGTGAACCACTAGACAATGCCAAAGACTTTGGGGCAAAAATTATTTTTTTTATGCCTCTTCAACAGATGGGGCTGGAGCACCAGGAGGAACAGTTTCTAAGCTACATTTCCATAGGAGTTGCTTCCTAGGATGGTGACTATAGGCACTGGATTGGAAGTATTGGTATTATTCTTGAATTTAGGGTCCTGGGCTATCTCTATGGGATTCTGGGGAGAAATGGTGGTTAAGATGATGGTGGTGGCTTGATTTGTTTGGCATGAGCTGTCTCCTTTCTCTCTTTCGAGGTATTTTGCTACTTCACCTAGGCTTCTTGCCTTCCCCATACTGGAGTTCCTTCTCCAAATGATGACTATAAGTGTTGCATGGAAGCAATACTATTGGCCTTTAAGATTTTGCAACTCCCTTTTCCATGGTTATCTGCCTGTTGACAGCAGTTTGTCAGAAGTTGTTGTTGATGGTGATAAGGAAAATATACCCCTTATCAACAATTATTTCTCTCCTCAGTGGTGTCTATAGGGACTGGGATGGAAAGACTTCATTTGATTTGGGGGACACTTCTAGTCCCAAGACAAGTCTCTAGTCATGATTTGTGTCTGGTGGCTATATTAATTGAGAGGACATGATGTTGTAGATGTTTAATTCATAAAATCTGTCACTTGTTTTTCTATATGAAGCAAGGGAGAGTGGGGAGTCAAGAAATACTCTGGGGCTACAAGCCTGGTTGAGTAGAAGTTGAAGGGTGCTCTCAATGTCAAAGGGAAACTAAGAAAAAGGGTGATTTATGAAAGGAAAGGTCAGTTCTATGTTAGACATATTGGGTTTTCTATACTTGTGGCATATAAAATTTGATTAATAGATAGTGATATGGCTATGGAGCTCAGTATAGACACTAGGTCTGACTGTGATGGTCATCTCCACAGAGCTGGTAACTAAATGCATGAGTACAGGTGATGTCTCCAAGAGAGAGAAAAAAGGTTGTAAGAAAGAACTTTGGGGTATATCCTCATTAGGGAAATGGAGATGAATGATCCAGCATATTTGCTGGATTTGTCCAAGATGCTCTAAGAGTATCCACAGTGCATCTCTCCTCAGCTTTGGCATCAATTCTTTGAATTCCTGCACCCAGGATGGATGGCTCTGCTTTGGTTCAGAGAGTGTTTTCCCCAGATACTCTGGGAACAAATGGCATCAATCAGAGGTTACAACTCATTCTTTATCTAGCAGGAGTATAAAGTTTCTGGATTACAAACACATTTTCATTCACTATATAATTTCCATCTAGATCTTTAAGCCACAGTGACCATACAAAATTAGAAATAGCTTGGCCTAGTGCACCTTTCACTCTCACAGAGTGACTCCAATGGAAGGGGAAACATCTGATTTCAAAGGAGTCCTCACTGTAAGGGGAGTGGATGATTTTCTTCATTGTCTTCTACTTCTGCTTGGTGATAAATCCATTCTGCTTTCTCTGAGGTAAACTTAAGGATTTGTGGCTATCTCAAGTCCTGGGAAGGGCTCTTTACCTTTGATGCACCATCTTCTTTGCCTAGACTCTGCACCTGGAGTTCATCTAACCTAGACTCAGGTGGATATACTTCCAACTGAATATACTAAAATTGGTAGATGCTTCCTGAAGCCTTAGTGCCAGGCTTGAGAAGACACCTCCTAACTGTAGTAGGAACTCATGTACCAGGATCTCAAAATATATAGGATGTTCTGACAGCTGTTCTAACAGCTGAACCAAAGTTGATCATTGACCAAAGCCCAAGTCTTCATAGCTTCAATTTCAATTATTTATCCACTCTAGGGGTGGGGAACCTGCAACCTTGCAGCTACATGTGACCTTCTAGATCCTTGGTTACATCCTTTAGACCAAGTCTGGCTTTTACAGAACAAATCCTTTCATTAAGGGGATTTGTTCTGTGAAGATTGTATTAGGTCAAAGGGCCATACTTGAGGACCTAGAAGGTCATCTCAAGGTCAAAGATTTCTCACTCCTGTGACTAGCCCATCTAGCCTTTTCTATTTTGTATTTAGTCTTTTTTCAAATGTCTCAAAAGAAGTGATTGATGATAGCAAAACAATTCTCTCGTCCTGAACTCCATATCTTTACCTGAATTTTGTCATTATATTTACAACTTTCTACTGCTGTTGACAAGAATACCTGAAGATTGAAATATAATTAATATTATCTAGATTTTTCTAATCCTTGTGTTACCTTTTAAGAGAAAGATCTCTAATTATAATTTGAACTCGAGTGAAAGTATGCATCTACTCCTTCCCCTTCTATCAAAATGTATGGCAATTTCAGAAAATGCAAATTCCCTATTTCCAATGAATACTATCCATTGCTTGATCTTCACAATCATGTACATTTTTGCTAACCCATAATCTGAAATCCACCATAAGAAATTGTGTATTCAGTGAGCACATATATTAGGCTATTTAGTTCCTAACATATTTATCTTTTCCCATGAGAAATCACTGAAGTCAACTGGTGTGAATTTGAGGGAATTATCAAATGTCTCCTCACTAATGAAGATTTATGCCTTATAAGGCTTATGTATTACATGATACATTTAAAATATCTAGTAAATACTGTTTATTTTAACTGTCTTAAGATAAAGGTATAAAAATGAGCTAATTCTGTTTGTCTGGTTTTTTTGAAGATGACCATGATATCAGAGAGGTGAGACCGTATTAGGTAAAGGAATTAAGTGAGGGAAAGCTGTGCAAAGTCAGCAGCCTTACTTTCTCTTCCGGAGTTATCTGGGTCCAGTGGCCAGATACAGATCAGGACAACTGCAGATGGCCCAGGATGCAATGAGGGACCTTGGCCTTTTCAAGCTAAGGTCTTTAACAGGTCTCAGTTTGACTGATGCAGCACACATTTAGTGAAATGAGCTAATATAAATGGATTGTATTAACTGAAAATATTAACATTAATTGTTATCATTATAAGTTAATAGCAAATGAGGAGTAGTATGTTTCTAGCCCAGGTGATTAGAGATAAGACAGATGAAGTCATGAATTCCATTCATACCTGAATGGTTCCAGTTGTCTTTCTTCTGCTTCTTGCTAAAGGGCTTGACTAGGAAAGGCATTGTCATTCTGGAATGAAATAGGGAATACCAGTCTTTTACCAAGGTGGGTGGGGGGTGGTTCCAACTACAAGCATTACTAAAGTGAGAGTAGTTAGGTACTTAATGCTTACTGATAAGTTGATTTAGAGGGAAAAGGGACCACAGAGGTCATCATTTTAAAGATTCATAAACTAAGTTTCATAGTGCTATATCACATAGGAAGTGACAGAACTGAGATTCAAACCTAAATCTTCTACAAAAAATCCAGTACCTCTTCTGCTCTTCTGTACTATCTCCTCATCTGTTTACTTAAAAGATTGTACTCATTTAGCCCTGATTTACAGCATTTGCCAATTTTTAAGATACAAATGCTCAGGCTGAAAATTTCAACAATTACCTCAATGTTTCAGGTGATCCCAACACTCTCCTAGTTAAACCCATTTGAAGACCACCTATCTCAAGTCATAAGATCATACATTTAAGAGCTGAAAAAGAACTTAGAAACACTATCTAGTCCAACACTCCCATTGGAAACTAAGGCTCATAGAGGTTAAGTGACTTACCCAAGGTCACACAGTAAATTTTAGAGGCAAGATTTAAACCCAGGTCATCCTGACATCAAGTTTGCTATGATCCCTCCTATACAATGTCTGTCAGATTTTGTGAACATCAAGCTTATAGATTAGCTTATGTTTTGTTCTAATGATATTAAATCAAAGGCCAAAAATGCAGATTTCCTTTTATAATTCTCGTATTACTTGTTTTAAAATTGAAATCTGCTGAAAGTTCATATACTACTATTTAGCCTATGAGTAAAATTAGAAATATAAGTTCTCTCTTTGACCCCATCCAAAAGGATTTATTTAGTCAAATGGTAAAAATTATGTCTAATTTGATCAAAATATCTATGAGATATTGATCTAAGGACAGTGTTAATGTAAGTCTCCAGTTAAATGGCACTAACCCCTCAGCTAGCAATTCCACTCTTTATTTGAGAGCATGCATCTGAGTAAATGCAGGCCAGATAGGGTGCTATAATAACATATAGCATTTATATGATGCTTTAAGGTTTACAAAGTGCTTTACAAATATCTGATTTTAACCTCAAAAAATGGTGAGGTAGGTACTGCTCTTATCCACATTTTTACACGTGAGGAAACTGAGGCAAAGAAATATTGTGCCTGGGTCACTCAACTCATAAGTTGTCTGAGGCTGTATTTGAATTTGTGTCTTCCTAATTTTTAATATAGTGTTCTATTCACTATACTATCTAGTTATCTTTTTGGTAATGGGCAAATTTCTCCTCTTTTAGCATTTTGGCTCTAAAAATACCAACTTGGTCTGGGTGAAATTCTATGGGAAAATATTACTCTCCTTGACTGAGAATTTGAAAGCCACATTTAGATCTGGTCTTAACTCTCTGGTCAAGTGATAAATTCAAGAAATAGAAGCTTATTATGGAAATGCTGACATAATCTTAACCAGAGCAGTAGAAAATACCCTATTATTATCTATTTATTTTCATGTATGTAGTCAAATAGATTCATACTGTACTAACTGAGAGACTAGAAAAAGTTTCATGAAAGTTGAACATACACATTATACATAGTACTTCTTATAGTGAAGAATCTATATAGAATCAGAAAATCATTATAATTCACAAATCTACATGTATATTTTTATTTTAAGTTTATTTTTAGTTTTCAGATTTTACTTTTATGATGTTTAGTTCTAAATTTTCTTTCATTCATCCTTTCTTCCTTCCCCAAGATGTCATGAAATCGAATATAGGCTATACATGTACAGACAATTAAATATATTTCCATACTAGTCATGTTGTGAAAGAAGAATCAGAGTAAAAAGGAAAAACAGTGAGTAAGGAAAGAAAAACAAAAAGAGAGAGAAAAAATAGAATGTTTCCATCTGCAATCAGCCTCCAGAGTTCATTCTCTAGGTGTAGATAGCATTTCTATCATCAATCCTTTGGAATTGTCTTAGATAATTACACTTAATTCTAACAAAGTTGATCATCGCACAATGTTGCTGTTACTATATACAATGTTCTCCTGGTTCTGCTCACTTCACTCAGTATCAGTTCATGCAAATCCTTCCAAGGTTTTCTTAAATCTTTCCTACTCACTATTTCTTATGAAACAATAGTATTCCTAGCCATTCCCCAATTGAGAGGCATCCTGTCAATTTCCAAATCTTTGCCACTACAAAAAGAGCTGCAATATTTTTGTACATGTGGGTCCTTTTCCCTTTTTATGAGCTCTTTGGGATTACAGTCCTAATATGCACAGTTTTTTAACCCTTACAGCACAGTTGCAAATTGCTGTCCAGAATGCTTGAATTAACTCACAACTCCACCAACAATGCATTAGTGTCACAATTTTCCTACATCCTCTCCAACATTTATCATTTTTGTTTTTTGTCATATTAACCAATATGATAGGTGTGAGTTGATACCTCAGAGATGTTATAATTTGCATTTCTCTAATCAATAGTGATTTAGAGCATTTTTTCATATGCCTATAGATACCTTTAACTTCTTCATCTGAAAGCTACCTGTTTATATCCTTTGAACATTTATTATTTGGGGAATGACTTGTGTTCTAATAAATTTGACTCTGTTCTCTCTATATTTTAGAAATGAGACCTTTATCAGAGATACTGGCTGTAATTTCTTCCCCCATCTTTCTGCTTCCCTTCTAATTTTGACTGCATTGGCTTTCTGCAAAAGTTTGTAATTTAATGTAATCAAAATAATCCATTTTGCCTTTCATAATGTTTTTCTATCTCTTATTTGGACATAAATTCTCCCTTTCTCCATAGATCTGACAAGTAAATTTTCCTTACTTTCCTGCTTTGCCAATACACTTTATGTCTAAAACATGAACCTATCTTCATCTTATCTTGGTATACAGTGTAAGACGCTAGTCTATGCCTAGTTTCTGCCATACTGTTTTCCAGTTTTCCCAGCAATTTTTTTGTCAAATAGTGAGTTCTTATCACAGAAACTGATGTCTTTGGGTTTATCAAATAGTAGAATACTATAGTCATTGACTACTGTGTCTTGTGTACCTAACCTATTCCACTTATCCACCACTCTAGTTATTAATCAGTGCCAAGTAGTTTTGATGATTGCTGCTTCATAATACAGCTTTCAATCTCATGCAGTTAGGCCAGCTTCCCTAGTTTTTCTTTTCAGTAATTCCCTTGATATTCTACACCTTTAGTTCTTCCAAATGAATCTTATTATTATTTTTTCTAGCTCTATGAAATATTTCTAGTAGTTTGATTGGCATGAGACTGAATAAGCAAATTAATTTAGGTAGAAATGTCATTTTTATTGTATTAGCTCCGTCTACCCATAAGCAACAAATATTTTTGCAGGTATTTAGATGTGACATTATTTTTTTTAATAAATTAATTTATTTATAATTTTCATCATCCATTTCTACAAGATTTTGAGCTCCAAATTTCTCTCCAGGTCCCTCTCCTTCCCACCATGAGACGGCATGTAATCTGATTACTCCTTCCTCTAGTCTGCCCTCCTTTTTGTCATCCCTCCCTCTTATCCCCTTCCCCTTTTGTTTCTTGAAGGGCAAGATAGATTTCTATACACTATTACCTATTTATCTTATCTCCTAGTTGCATGTAAAAACAGTTTTTAACATTTGTTTTTTAAAACTTTGAGTTCCAAATTATCTTCCTTCTTCCCTCTCCAACTCCCTCATTGAGAAGACAAACAATTCAATATAGATTATGCATGTGTAGTTACACAAAACACTTCCATAATAGTCATGTTGTGAAAGACTAACTCTATTTTTCTCCATTCTATCCTATCCACCAATTATTCTGTATTCTCTTTTGATCTTGTCCCTTTTCAATAGTGTTTGCTTCTGAATACTCCCTCCCAAAATTGGCCCTCCCTTCTATCACCCCTCTTATCCCTTTCCCCCTGATTTCCTGTAGAATAAGATACCCAATTGAGTGTGTATATTGTTCCATCCTTAAGCCAAATACAATGGAAATAATGTTCACTCATTGCTTCTCACCTACCCCCTCTTCCCCTCCATTGTGAAACCTTTTTCTTCGCTCTTTTATGTAAGATAATTGACCCATTCTATCTCTCCCTTTCTCCTTCTCCCAATATATTCCACCCTCACCCCTTAATTTTATTTTTAGATGTCATCCCTTCATATTCAATCCTCCCTGTTCCTTCTAGCTATCTATTTCCACTAACTGCCCCAATACTGAAAAAGGTCTCATGAATTACAAATATCATCTTTCAATACAGGAATGTAAACAGTTCAACTTTAGTAGATCTCTTACGATTTCTCTTTCCTGTTTACTTTTTCATGCTTCTCTTGATTCTTGTACCTGAAAGTCAAATTTTCTCTTCAACTCTGGTCTTTAGAGCAAGAATGCTTGACAGTCCTCTATTTCATTGAATTTCCACTTTTTCCCTAAAGAATCGTACTGAGTTTGACTGGGTAGGTGATTCTTGGTTTTAATCCTAGTTCCTCTGACCTCTGGAATATCATGCTCCAAATCCTTTAATCCCTTTATGTAGAAACTGCTAAATCTAGCATTATAGTGATTGTATTTCCACAATATTCAAATTGTTTCTTTCTTTGAAATGTTATCTCCTTGACCTTGGAACTCTGGAATTTGGCTACAATATTCCTCAGAGTTTTCCTTTTAGGATCTCTTTCCAAAGATGATTGGTAGATTTTTTCCATTTCTATTTTACCCTCTGGTTCTAGAATACCAGGACAGTTTTTCTTGAGATTTCTTAAAGGATGATGTCTAGGCTTTTTTTTTAATCATGGCTTTCAGATGGAGTAACAATTTTTAAATTATCTCTCCTGGATTCATTTTCCAGGTTAGTTATTTTTTCTAATGAGATATTTCACATTGTATTCTATTATTTTTTCATTCTTTTGGCTCTGTTTTGTAATTTCTTGATTTCTCATTAAGTCATTAGCTTCCATTTGCTCCATTCTAATTTTGAAGTTATTATTTTCTTCATCAAGTTTTTGGACATATCTTTCATTTGGCCAATTCTGCTTTTTAAGGCATTTTTCTGCTCATTGACTTTTTTGACTTCTTTTGCCATTTGGGTTAGTCTATTGTTAAGGTGTTATTTTCTTCAGCATTTTTTTGGTCTCCTTTGGCAAGCTGTTGATTCAATTTTCATGATTTTCTTCAATCACTCATTTCTCTTCCCATTTCTTCTTCTACTTCTCTTACATGATTTTCAAAATCCCCTTCTATGCATTCTTCGGCACTCTTCCATGCCCTTCAACTAATTCATATTCCTCTTGGAGGCTTTTGACATAGAAGCTTTCACTTTATTATCTTCTTTTGTTTGTATGTTTTGATCTTCTTTGTCACCAAAGTAAAATTCTATAGTCTGAATTTTTTTTAAAGATATTTACTCATCCTCCCAGCCAAATACTTGACTTTTTGACTTTTTGTCAAGGTAGCACCCTGCTTCTAATGGGGGTGGTAGTGGTGGTGGGTGTACTGTCCCAGGCATTAGGAACATTGTATCAGTCACTTGATCCCTCACATTCTATGGGCCTAGAGCTTCAGAACCAGCCTCTGCTGCTGCTGTTGACACCTCTGCACCACCACCCCACCTCTACCACCCTGGGGTTTGGGAAAGACCTGACCAGACTGCATGCTCCTCTTTTACCCAGGTCCCACAGAGATTTCCCACTGGCCTTTTTGGCATTTATGGGGTGCAAAGTCCGCAAATTGCCAGTGCTGCCAATGATCCAGTCCCTGAGGCCTGTTCTGGTCATCTGTGCTGGTATAACCCATGGCATACTGTGTCCCACACCCTGTATGGTACAAAAGACCCTTCCAGTCAACTTTCTAGGTTGTCTTGGGCTGGGGATTTGTTTCACACTGTCATTTTGTGGGTTTTGTAGCTCTAGAACTGGTTTAGAATAATTTTTACAGGTATTTGTAGGGCTTTGGGGTAAAGTTCAGAGAAATCCCTGCTTCTTCTTGTCCATCTTGGCTCTGTTCCCTGATCTTATTTTATTTTTGTGAAGAGGGTTTTGTAATTTGCTCATATAGTTACAGAATTTGTCTTGGTATGTAGACTCTTAAATATTTCATATTGTCTATAGTTTCTTTAAGTGTAATTTCTTTCTTCCTCTTGATGGTGACCTTTGTTAGTAATATATGGAAATGCTGATGATTCTCATGGGTTTATTTTATATCCTGCAACTTAACTAAAGTTTTTAATTATTTCAAGTAATTTTTTATAGTATTCCCTAAGCGTACCATCTTATCATCTGCAAAGAGTGATAGTTTAGTTCCTGTATTGCTGTTCTAATTCTTTCTATTTATTTTCCTTCTCTTATAGCTAAAACTACCATTTCTAGTACAGTATTGAGTAACAATGATGATAATGAACATCCTTGTTTCACCCTTGATCTTATTGGATGTGCTTCTAGCTCATCCCTATTACATATAATGCTTTCTGATGAATTTTGATAGATTCTAACTATAATTTTAAGGAAAACTCCATTGATTCCTATGCTCTCCAGTGTTTTAAATAGGAATGGGTGTTGTATTTTATGAAACTGATCTTTTTTATGAAATTTTATGAAATCTATTTTATGAAAATCTATCTACCTTATTGCTGTTTTTTTTTCATAAAAGCAGCCCTTAATTTTATTTATTAGTTCAATAGATTTCTTACTTTCAATTTTATTAATCTCTCCTTCGATTTTCAGAATTTCTAATTAAGGATTTAACTGGAGATTTTTAATTTGTTTTTTTCTAGCTTTTTTTTAGTTACATGCCCAATTCATTGATCAACTTTTTCTCAATTTTATTCATGTAAGCATTTAGAGATCTATAATTTCCCATAAGAACTGCTTTTGGGGGAAACTCATAAGTTTTGGTATGTTGTCTCATTATTGTCATTCTGTTGATGATTTATATTCTATGATTTGTTGTTTGACCCACTCATTCTTTAGGATTAGATTATTTAATTTCCAATTAATTTTTGTCTACATTTCTATGGCCATTTATTACATGTAATTTTTATTGCATCATGATCTGAGAAGCATTTATTTAATATTTTCTTTCTTTCTGCATTGCATTATGAGATTTTTATTCCTTAATACATGGTCATTTTTCATGTAGGTGCCATGTACTGCTGAGAAAAAAAAAAGTATATTCCTTTGTATCCCCATTCAATTTTCTCTAAGGGTCTACCATATCTATTTGTTTTTCTAAAGTTCTATTCACCTCCTTAACTTCTTTCTTGTTTAATTTGTGGTTAGATTTATCTAGTTGTAAGAGGAGATAGTTGAAGTGCCCCACTGGTATAGTTTTGATGTCTACTTTTTTTTCTTGTACTCACTTAACTTTCCCTCTAAGAATTTAGATTCTATACCACTTGGTGCATATATGATTAGTATTGACATTACTTTATTGTCTATGGCACCTATCTATGACAGTATGTAGTTTCCATCCTTATCTCTTTTAATTAGATATATTTTTGCTTTTACTTTGTCTGAAATCAGGATTGCTACTTCCCCCTTTTCTTTTACTTCACCTGAAGCAAATATATTCTGCTCCAGTCTTTAAGCTTTACTTTGTGTACATATCTCTGTTTCAAATGTGTTTTTTTGTAATCAACATATTGTAGGTTCATAGTTTTTACCTCACTCTGCTATCAGCTTCTGTTTTATGGGAGAGTTCATCCAATTCACATTCTCAGTTATAATTACTGTGTTTTTTTCTCCATCCTATTTTGCCCTATTTATGCTTTCCTCTCTCCTTTCTCCCTTTCCCTCTCCACCACTATTTTTCTTCTGTATCTCTTCCCTCAATATTCCCTCCCTTCTATGAGCCCTCCTCCCTTTTCTTTCCCCTCCTACTTCCCATAGGGTAAAACAGATTTCTGTACCCAATTAAATGTGTATGTTTTTTACCCTCTTTGAGCCAAATTCAATGAAAGTAAGGTTCAAACAATGACCAATTCTCTCTTCTCTTTCCCTCTACTGTATTAGATCTTTGCACCTTCCTATGATTCAGTTGAACCTTTTCTGCCTCCTCCTTTCCTCTTCTTCCAGTACAATCCTTTTTTCACCCCTTAACTGATTTTGTTACCAACACATCAAAGTCAACTTCTACCCATACCCTCCCTCTATGTATACCTCTTCTGAATGCTACAATAAAGATACAGTTTTCAAAAGTCCCTCTTCCATATAGGGATGTAAACATTTTCCCTTCTCTTTCCCTTCTCTTATGCTTCTCTTGAGCCTTTCCTTTGAAGATCAAATTTTCTATTCAGTTCTGGCTTTTTCATAGGGAATGATTGAAAGTCCCCTATTTCACTGAATGGCCATATTTTCCTCAAAACGATTGTATTGAATTTTTATAGATTGTTTACCCTTGGTTATAATCCAAGTTCCTTTGCCTTCCAGAATATCATATTCCAGGCCCTGTGTTTCTTTAATGCAGAAGCTACTAAGTGCTGCATAATTCTGAGCATGGTTCCATGATATTCAAATTGTGCCTTTATGGTTGCTTGTAGAACTTTCTCCTTGACCTGATAATTCAGGAATTTGGTTACAATATTCCTTGGAGTTTAAATTTTTGGATTTCTTTCAGGAGGTGATCCATGTATTCTTTAAATGACTAGATTTCCCTCTGGTTCTAAGACCTCAGCACAATTTTCCTTGATAATTTCTTGAAAGATGCTGTCCAGGCTCTTTTTTTATCACATTTTCAGGTAGTTCAATAATTATCAACTTTTCTTTCCTGGATCTATTTTCCAGGTTAGCTGTTTTTCCAATGAAGTGTTTCATTTTCTTCTATTTTTTCATTCTTTCGATTTTGAGTGATCCTTGATGTCTTGTCTGTAGCATCCACTTACCCAATTCTAATTTTTTTAAAATGTATTTTTTATTTTGTATTTCCTTTTCATTTGGCCAATTTTACTTTTTAAGGAGTTGTTTTCTTCAGTCAATTTTTGTCCTTGCTTTTCATGCTATTGAATGTCTCTTGCACATATCTCATTTTTCATACCTCTTATTTGACTTTTAAAATCCTTCTTGAATACTTACAAGATCATTTTTTGGACTTGAGACCAATTCATATTCCCCTTTTGGGTTTCCAGGGTAGGTATATTAACAGTGTTGTCCTCTTCTGAGTTGGTATTTCAATCTTCCCTATTCCCATTAGAAAAAGTCTATGATCAAGGTTCTTTTTTGCTTCTTACTCATGATGTTTGCCTATTTCCTGTCTTTTAAAGTTGTGTTCTCTTGCTGGAGCACAAGAGTTACTGTCCCAAACTTCTTGTGCTGGGGGCCAAGGGCCTGGTCACTACATTTGTGTGCTGAGGCCTCAGGTGCTGTCAGATAGAGGATAAAAGGGTCTGGCAGCTTAACTGGTGCTGTTATGGGGTCCTAATGGTGGTGTCTGAAATGTGCTGATGACATGTGGTATTTTCTGCATTTCCCTGGGCTCCATGAATTACATGGAGGTCCACTGCTGGAGGATACCTACCCACTTGGGGCTGCATGGAAGCATGGGGAAATGTGGCTGCTGAAGGATATCTGCCTGCCCGGGGCTAATCTAAAGCATAGGCAGGTACTCTGCTGGAGAACACCTGCCTACCTCTCTGCCTAGAGCTACTCTGGGGTATGTGGCAGTTCTCTGAGGTGGAGTCTGCTGGTTCCCTTGGATGTGCTACAATATGTAGGGGGTCCTGGTGTTGGTGTTTTCCTGACCCATCACTCTGGGAGTCAGGATCTTTTCCTGGCTTGGTGAGGTGGAGGTTGCCACTGGCTTAGTGGGAAGCCTCCTGCTTATACCTGTTTATTGCTGATCTTCTAAGTCTCCTGGACCAAAAGATTGCTCCACTCCATCTTTCAGTTTGTTCCCTTGTTCCAGGATCTGTTGTGGAGCTATTTTCTGGGTGTTCATGGATGAGAAAGGGAGAGAGACAGCCATCTTGACTCCCATATATTTATATTTCTATATTTAAAATACCACAATTCTAAACATTTACAACACTTTACATTTGGTTCACAAAATTATTTCATAATAACAATCTTGAGAAGGATAAGTGTTCATCTTATCATTTTACAGATAAGAAAATTAAAACTTATAAAAGTTAAATGACTTTGTAAAGATCATGTTGTTTATAAACTGTGGAACTAAAATCTAAATCCATGGTTTACAACTCCTGTGTCAACATTGTTTCAATTATAACATGCTGTCTCTCCATCTACTGATTACTGACAGTGTCTTAAAGTTGGGAGAGTCATTACAGATCATATATTCAAGCTCCCTTATTTTATACATAAACCAAAGCCCACATTTGAAGTGACTTTCCCAAGATAATACTGCTGATACATGTCAGAGTGTAAATCTAAGTCTTCTATTCTAAGTTTAGTATAGTTTCTCATTTTTGATAGCTCAAGGTCTTTTAAATTATACAAATATATAATTAGACATGAAATCAGTTCACTTGAAGAGCATAGATCTTTAACCTAAAACATCCCAAGTCAATGATATCATACAATATTTGATCTTTTACCTATTTAGCAACCATCACTATCAAATGAATGAATCATCCACCACTAGAAAGGAGGATGAAATTCTTGCTGTTTTGAATGATTCAACTATATAATTCCATTAAATGTTGTTGCAAAAACATTTTTTTTATTTTTGTAGCATTAATTATAAAGTATTGGTTTCCCATTTAAAAAGTTAAAAATGTCCAGCTTTCTACTTAATTAGTTTGTATGCTTCACTTTTTTTTAAATTTCAGGATTACAGATCATTATTAGATATTCTTAATGACATTATATTTGGTTGTTTGAAAATTATGCAAAATTTTTATGACTAAAAATATCACTAAAGCAGGAATTTGAGTTCTGGAAGTCTTTTAGCCCAAAGAAATCAAAACTATTGCCATAAAAGGCACAGCCTCTGGGAGCACTAGCTTTTAATGACATTGGCAGGGAAACTGCTGCTTCTACTTTTTCCCTCTCCTGGTCAGCTAGTTAACCTTGTCCAGCAGTTGCCTTGACTAAGTTTTTAGGTTTTCTGTCCTGATGTACATACCTTCTTCTTCTGCTAACAACTACATAGTATTTCCTACTTATCATCCTCTACTTCTTGATTTACCTACTCTGGTAAGTTCTTATCTATGTAACCCCTACTTATCTGGCCTGTTCTTGACTAATCCACAGTTCTGACTCTTCAGTTTTTCCTCCTGATCTGTTTAATCAAACTGTTTCTCTAATTAATTATCTTGACACTGTAGTTATCTAACAAAGCCTAAAGGCTTCATGTTCTTTAATTGTTCAGCCTTGCCTGACTTGCATGACACCATGGAGCATAATATACCAGGCTCTTCTATCCTCCACTATCTCTCAAAATGTGTCCAAGTTCAATTGGTCCTAACAAATTTATAGACTATTCCTATAAAGATTTTACATATAGCACTACTGGGTCTATAACACCAAAAGATTTTTTTTAAAAGGAAAAGGATCTGTATGTATAAACATATTTATAAAAGCTCTTGTTATGAAGGCAAAGAACTGAAAAGTGAGGGGATGCCTAGAAATTGAGGAAAGGCTGTTTCTGTGTGGTTTGTCTTTTGTTCTCAAAGAGAATCATGACCTAAGAAAGATGACACCATGACTTGAAATTGAATTGGATTAAATGAGGGAGGGCTGTACAATTCACTTTGGAATGGCTAAATGAGTTGTGGTATATGATTGTAATAGAATATCATTATGTTATAAGAAATATTGATGAGCAGGGTGCTTTCAGAAAAACACGGACTTACATATACTAATACAGAATGAAATAAGCAGAACTGTGAGAACATTACATGCAGTAACAGCAATATTGTACAAAGATCAACTGTGGATGACTTATCTACTTTCAGCCATTCAATGATTTAAGATATCTCCAAAGGATCCATGATGAAAACTGCTATCCTTCTCTGAAGAAAGAGCTGATGAAGTCTGAATGCACATGAAAGAATAACATTTTTTATTTACTTTGCTTTTGTTGGGTTTTTTGGTCTGAGTTTTCTTTCACCATATGACCAATGTGAAAATATGTTTTCCATGACATCCCACACATAACATTTGTCAAATTGCATGTCTTTTCAATGATGGGAGAAGAAAAGGGAAGGGGGGAAGAAAGAAGAGAATTTGAAACTCAAAATTGAAAAAAGTTAAACATTTTACATGTAACTGGAAAAATATTTTTAAAATATTTCATAAAATCAAATAGACTGGTTAATTAGTAGTTTATAGTGTATAAGATTGTCTTTTTATTAGAGCATCATATGTTACATTTGTTTCCTTATCATTTACCATTTTGCCTTTTTGTTTCTTCTTGTGATAATCTCAGTTTTATTTATAAATGCTCTTGAAATTATCTCAGTTACTAGGACTCATACCAAGGTTCAGTGAACTCCTTGTAACTATACTCTTTCTTTTTTATTTTTGAGGTGATGCTGTTGAGAATAATGTGCCATCACACTCTTCATCATGAGATCTCTGGAATGGTCCTGGATCAATGTATTGATCAAATAGCTAAGTCTGTTACAGTTGATCACCACTACAACATTGCTGTTACTGTGGACAGTGATATCCCAATTTTTCTCACTTTTCATTTCAATTTATATATGTTTTTGCAATATTCTTCTGAAACCACTCCCTCATTATATCTTACAACACAATAAAATCCTATCACAATCATATGTCACAATTAGTTCAGCTATTTCCCTGCTTGATGAATATCCCCTCAATTTCTAATATTTTGCTAGCACTAAAAGAGCTGCTATAAATGTGTGTCTGTGTATCTGTGTATGTATTATTTTTGGGGGATATAGACCTAGTAGTGGCATTGCTGGGTCAGTGCTATACTAAATATATCCTTGAGAGATGAGAACTTTATCAGAGAAACTTACTATATATTTTTTTGCACAAGAGACCACATGTATCATATTCCTATGTGGGAATGAAAACAGTTTAACTCTACTGAGGACCTTAAGATTACACTTTCATGTTTACCTTTTTAAAAATTTTTAATTAATTTATTTATTTTCAGTGTTTTACAGTCACTACCATACAACTTAGATGTTTTTCCCCTCCCTCTCTCCTACTTCCTCCTTCCCTTCCCCAGACAGCATACAATTTTATATAGGCTCTATACATACATTCCTATTAAACACATTTTCACTATAATCATGCTGTATAGAAGAAGTAAAATGAGTGAGAGAAATCATATAACAAACCAAAACGTAATACATACACACAAAAAAATGATCTCCTACATTCTGTGATTGAATTCCATAGTTCTTTCTCTGGATGAGGAAGGCATTTTGTCTTAAAAGACCATTGGGAATTTTTTTAAGTCCATGTATTGCAATGAAATTCCAAGTCTACCAGAAAAATTCTCTCACACTGTGACCTTACTGTGTACAAAGCTCTCCTGGATCTGCTCCTTTCACTCAGCATCAGATAATATAAGTCTTTCAAGGCCACACTGAAGTCTTCTTGTTCATCATTTCTTATAGGACAGTAGTATTCCATTACATTCATATACCATCATTTATTCAGCCATTCCCCAATTGAAGGGCATCCCCTTGACTTCTAGTTTTTGGCCATCACAAAGAGTGCTGCTATAAATATTTTGGGACATGTGGGACCCTTTCCCATTTTTATGATCTCTTGGGCATATAGTCCTAGAAGCGATATTACTGGATCAAAGGGCATGCTTATTTTTGTAGCCCTTTGGGCATAGTTCCAACTTGCTCTCCAGAATGGTTGGATCAGCAGATCAGCTCACAGCTCCACCAACAATGAATTCGTGTTCCAACTGTCCCACAAACTCTCCAACATTTATCATCTTCCTGTTCTGTCATGTTTGCTAATCTGATAGGTGTGATGTGGTACATTAGAGTTGTTTTGATTTGCATCTCTCTAATCAATAGTGATTTAGAGCATTTTTTCATATGACTATAGATATCTTTAATTTCTTCCTCTGAAAACTGCCTGTTCATATCCTCTGACCATTTATCAATTAGGGAATGACTTGTATTTTTGTACATTTGATGCCTTTCTCCCTATATTCTAGAAATGAGGCCTTTATCACAGACACTAGTTGAAAAAACTCTTTCCCAGTTTTCTGCATCCCTACAAATCTTGATTACATTGGGTTTGGTTGTGCAAAAACTTTTCAGTTTAATGTAATCAAAATTATTCCACTTGCACTTCATAATGCTCTCTATCTCTTCTTCAGTCAAAAATTCTTCCCTTCTCCAAAAATCTGATAGATACACTATTCCTTGCTCCACCAATTTGTCCATAGTATCATTCTTCATACCTAGATCATGTACCCATTTGGGTTTTATTCTTGTGTATGGTGTCAGGCATTGGTCTATACTGAGTTTCCACCACACTGTTATCCAGTTTTCCTAGCAATTTTTTGTCAAACAGTGAGATTTTATCCCAGAATCTGGGGTCCTTGGATTTATCAAACAGTAGATTGCTATATTCATTGCCTACTGTGTCTTGAGTACCTAGCATATTCCACTTCTCTACCCTCTGTTACTTAGCCAGTATCAGGTGATTTTGATAATTACTGCTTTATAACACAATTTGACATCCGGCAGTGCTAGGCCACCTTCCCTGGTATTCCTTTTCATTAATCCCCTTGATATTTGGACCTTTTGTTCTTCCAGATGAATTTTGATATTATTTTTTCCAGCTCTAGAAAATAATTATCTGATAGTTTAATTGGTATAGCACTAAATAAGTAAATTGGTTTAGGGAGAAATATCATTTTTATTATATTGGCTCTGCCTACCCATGAGCAACTGATGCTTTTCCACTTACTTAGATCTGACTTTGTGCAAAAAGTGTCTTGTAATTGTGTTCATATAGTCCCTGGGTTTGTTATGGCAGGTAAATGCCTAAATATTTTATAGTGACTACCCTATCCTTAAATGGGATTTCTCTTTCTATCTCTTGCTTTTGGGCTTTGTTACTAATATATAGAAATGCAGAAGATTTGTGCAGATTTGTTTTGTAACCTGCAACTTTGCCAAGGTTGTTTATTATTACAAGTAGTTTTTTTTTTTTTACTTGAATCTCTGGGATTCTCTAAGTATATCATCATATTGTCTGCAAAGAGTGATAACTTAATTTCTTCTTTGCCTACTGTAATTCCTTCAATTTCTTTATCTTGTCTAATTGCTACAGCTAACATTTCTAGTACCATATTGAATTATAGTGGTGATAATGGGCATCCTTGTTTCAACTCTGATCTTATTGGAAATCCATCTAGCTTATCCCCATTGCATATAATGCTTGCTGAAGGTTTTAGGTAGATACTGCTTATTATTTTATTTTAAGTCCCCGTTATTCCTATGCTCTCCAGTGTTTTTAATAGGAATGGGTTTTGTATTTTGCCAAAAGCTTTTTCTGCATCTATTGAGATAATCATGTGGTTTCTGTTAGTTTTGTTGATGATATGGTCAATAATACAAATAGTTTTCCTAATGTTGAACCTGCCCTGCATTTCTGGTATGAATCCTACCTGATCATAATGTGTTATTCTCATGATAAGTTGCTATATTTTTTTTTTTTGCTAAAATCTTTTTTAAAAAATTTTGCATCTATATTCATTAGAGAAATTGGTCTATAATTTTCTTTCTCTGTTTTGTCTCTTCATGGTTTAGGTATCAAAACCATATTCATATCATAAAAAGAATTTGGGAGGGCTTCTTCTCCAATTTTCCCAAATAGCCTGCATAGCATTGGAATTAACTCTTCTTTAATTGTTTGATAGAATTCGCTTGTAAATCTATCCAACCCTGGAGGTTTTTTCCTAGGGAGTTCACTGATAGTTTGTTCAATTTCTTTTTGTGAGATGGGGCTGTTTAAGTATTCAGCTTCCTCTGTTGTTAATCTGGGCAATTTATATTTTTAAAAATACTCATTCATCTCATTTAGATTGTCAAATTTATGGGCATAAACTTGGGCAAAGTAATTTCTAATTATTGCTTTAATTTCTTCCTCATTGGAGGTGAATTTGCTCCTTTCATTTTTGATATTGGTAATTTGGTTTTCTTCTTTTTTTAAACAAATTAATACTAGGTTAATTGGCTTTGTTAGTTTTTTCATAAAACCAACTATTAGTTTTATTTATTGGTTCAATAGATTATTTCAATTTTATTAATCCCTCCTTGGGTTTTCAGTATTTCTAATTTGGTATTACTTGGAGATTTTCAATTTGTTCTTTTTCTAGCTTTTTCAGCTTCATGCCCAAGTCATTGATCTCCTCTTTCTCTATTTTATTCATGTAAGCATTCAAAGGTATAAAACTTCCCCTAAGAATGCTTTTGCAGCATCCCATAAGATTTGATGTGGTATCTCATTATTTTCATTCTCTTGAATGAAGTTGTTGATTGTTTCCATGATTTGTTGCTTAACCCACTCCTTCTTTAGGATTAGATTATTTAGTTTCCAATTAATTTTTGGTTTATCTTTCCATGGCCTTTTATTACATATAATTTCTATTGTATTATGATTTGAGGAGGATGCATTGACTATTTCTGCCTTTTTGCACTGGATTGTGAGGTTTTTGTGCCCTAGAACATGATCAGTTTTTGAATATGTGCCATGTACCACTGAGAAAAAGATATCTTTCTTATCCCCATTCAATTTTCTCCCAAAGATACCTTCCTATCCCCATTCAATTTTCTCCAGAGATATATCATATCTACCTTATCCAGAGTTTTATTGACTTCCTTAACTTCTTTCTTATTCATTTTAAGGTTAGATTTATCAAGTTCAGTGAGGGGGAGGTTGAGGTCCCCCACTAGTAGAGTTTTGATGTTTATTTCTTCCTGCAACTCCCCCAACACCTCCTCTAAGAATTTGGATGCTATACTGCTTGGAGCATACATGTTTAGTAATGATATTGCTTCATTGCCTATGGTGCCTTTTAGTAGAATATAGTTTCCTTCCTTATCTCTTTTGATTAGGTCATTTTTGCTTTTGCTTTGGCTGAGATTAGGATTACTACCTCTGCTTTTCTTACATCAGCTGAAGAACAATATATTCTGCTCCAACCTCTTACCTTTACCCTGTGTGTATCCTCCCGTTTCAAATGTGTTTCTTGTAGACAATATATTGTTGGATTATGACTTTTAATCCAATCTGCTATCTGTCTCCATTTTATGGGAGAGTTCATTACATTCACATTTACAGTTATGATTACAATCTGTCTCCTCTCCCTTCTTTTTCCCACTGTTTATGTTTTTATTTCTCTCATCTCCCTTCCCCTTCTCAGTAGAGTTTTCATTTTTGCCCACCACCTCCTGCAGTCTTCCTTTCCTTCTTTCAACCCCCCTCCCTTTTCCTCCACTTTACCCTTACTACTTCTTCCCTCCCTTTTAGCTCCCCCTTCCCTTTCTTCCCCCTTCCCCTTCTACTCCCTATAGAGCTGGTTAGATTTATATACTTAATTAAGTTTATTTTTCCCTCCTTGAACCAAATCAGAGGAGAATACCTCTCAAACAATGATCATCTCCCTCCCCTCTTTCCCTCTACTATAATATAATTTTGTGCTCTTCTCGTGATATAATTTACCATTTTCTACTTCCTCCTTTTCACATCTCCTGTTACAATTCTTTTGCATGCTTAAATCACATTTTTATCATCACATCATTTACTTTTTACCTATTCCCTCTATGTATATCCCTTTTATATTTTATAATAGACGTACAATTCTCAAGATTAACAAGTATCATATCATCTTCCCCTATATGGGGGTAAGCAGCTTGCCCGAATTGAGTAACAAGTTTTTCTTTTCCCTTGTTTACCATTTCATGCCTCTCTTGGCCTACATTTGAAGAATTTTCTATTGAATTCCAGCCTTTTTTGTCGGAAAGGTCTGAAAATCCCTTATTTCATTGAATATCCATCTCCTTGTCTGAAATGTTATGCTGAACTTTGCTGGGTAATTGTTCCTTGGTTGTAGTCCCAGCTTCTTTGCCTTATAGAATATCATATTCCATTTACTTTGATCTTTTAATATAGAAGCTGTAATATCCTGTGTTATCCTGATTGTAGCTCCTCGATATTTGAATGGTTTCTTTCTGACTGCCTGTAGTATTTTCTCATTCACTTGATAGTTCTGGAATTTGTCAACACTATTCTTGGTATTTTAATTTGGGATCCCTTTTGGGAGGTGAATGGTGGATTCTTTTGATGACTACTTTGTCTTCTGGATCTATCACTTCTGGGTACTTTTCCTTGATGATTTCTTGGAAGATACTGTCCAGACTCTTTTTTTCATCATGGATTTCTGGTAGGCCAATAATTCTTAAATTTTCTCTCCTGGATCTATTTTCCAGGTCAGTTGGTTTTTCAAATTAGATATTTTACATTTTCTTCTATCTTTTCATTCTTTAGATTTTGTTTGACTGATTCTTAATGTCTCATCAAGTCATCAGTTTCTACTTGTCCAATTCTAATTTTTATCAAATTGTTTTCTTCAGTAACTTTCGCATCTCTTTTTCCATCTGTCCAATTACTCCTTTTAAGGAAATATTTTCTCCAGTTAGTGTACTTCCTTTTCCATTTGTCCAGTTTTCCCAGTTATGTTTTGTGCTTTCATTTCCATTTGTCCCATTTTGCCAGTTAGATTTTGTGCTTCCTTTTCCATTTGTTCAATGTTCCTTTTTAAAGAGCTGTTCTCTTCAGTGAATTATTTTTTTCATACTTTTAAAATCATTTTTTTCTTCTATTTCCTTCTTCAGTTGTTTTAGGAGAGCTGTTTGTGCTTGTGAGCAGTTCATAGTCCCTTCTGAAGTTTCAGATGGGAGTACATCTCAATACTGACCTCTTTGGTATTCGTGTTTTGCTCCTTGTCCCCATAAAAAGATTCCATGGTCTTTTTCTGCTTGCTTTGCTTCCTCTTGGTCATGATGGTGAGGCTTTGTGTGTTGTGGCCTTTGGTTCATTCATTTAGAAGCTGGAGAACCTGATGCTGAGCTGACTGGTGTGAAAAATCTAAGGCCTGGTGCCTTTTTTTCTTTTTGTTTTGTGTTTCCCCAGATCAGCCCTAGGACTAGCTTGTTAAATGTGGGAGAGTGGTGGTCTGGTCATGGGAGATCTCCTCAGCTGACTTAGAGCAAAGGCAAGGTCAGGGCTTGGTGATCCTGGCTGCCCTATTGTCTTCACGTTTCCCCTGGAGTTCTGAGGCACCCCAGGTCCTAGTGAAAGTTTTCACCCTCCTGGGGCTCCTGTTCTTCCGGTTCACCTCTGGCACAGTAAGAGGAATCTCCTTTAGCTATTTTCCTAGCCTCAGGTGCTATGAGACAGTTTGCCCCCTCTGCTGGTCCCACTGACCCAGGATTTTTCTGGGGAAATATTTTATGGTTCTTCTGAGGTCAACAAGGGGAGGGGAAGAGATCATTTACCGGTCACTTAGCCATTTTGGCTCCCAAAAGTTCAAGTAGGTGACTTTCAGACATTTACTCTGCGGACTGATAGTCTCAGGAGCTGCTGTGGCTGATACCTTGTGCTCAGCAGTTGTCACTTGCTCAACTCAGCTGGTCTCCTGCCCTGTCTGCCGCTCTGCCATTCCATTGTGCTGCCACTGCCTCAGGACACCCTGGGGCCATCCTACTCAGCCATGCCATGGCAGGATGTGCTCTGCTATGTGCTGTGGGCTCACCTCTAAGGAACAAATCCTTCCTGTCAACCTTCCAGTCTGTCCTGATCTGTGAATCTGCCACAGTCTATCTCCTATTGGTTTATGGATCTCCAAAATTTGGTCAGATTCTCTTTTTAGAGGTATCCGAAGGAGTTTGTCTAAGAGCTTAGGTGAGTAGTTGCTCTCACTCTGCCATCTTGACTGAGTCTCATGTTTACCTTTTTAAGCTTCTTTTGAGTCTTCTGTCTTAATGCGCAATTTTCTATTAGTTTCTGGTCTTTTCCTCAGGAATGATTGAAAGTACTCTATTTCATTTAATATACATATTTACCCTGAAAGATTATATTCAGTTTTGCTAGGGAGCTTACTCTTAGTTGTAATCCTAGTTTCTTTGCCTGCCAGAATACAATTTTCTCTTTTTTCTTTTTTTATTATTATTAATTTATTTGTTTTCAATTTTCTACAATCACTTCCATAAGTCTTAGGTTTTCTCCCCTTTCCTCTCTCTCCCTCCACAAGACAGCATGCAATCTTATATGGGTTCTACACACACATTCTTATTAAACACATTTTCATGTTAGTCATGCTGCATAGAAGAATTAAAATTAATTGGAGAAACCAAGAGGAAAAACCAGAAGGAGGAAAATATTGTGCTTCATTCTGCAATCCAGTTCCATAGTTCTTTCTCTGGATGTTGATGACAGTTTGCCTCAAGAGTCCATTGGGAATGTTTTAGGTCCTTGCATTGCTGTGAAGGGCTAAGTCTACCAGAAAAAAATTCCTCACACATTGGTGTTGTTACTGTGTACAATAGTCTCCTGGTTCTGCTCCTTTCACTCAGCATCAGTTCATGTAAGTCCTTTCGGGCCTCTCTGAAGTCTTCTATTCATCATTTCTTATAGCACAATAGTATTCCATTACATTCTTATACCACAACTTGTTCAGCCATTACCCAAATTATGGGCATCCCCTCAATTTCCAGTTCCTAGCCAACACAAAGAAAGCTGCTATAAATATTTTTGTACATATGGGACACTTTCCCATTTTTATGATCTCTTTGGGATAGAGTCCTAGAAGTGATATTGCTGGGTCAAAGGAATGCATATTTTTGTAGCCCTTTGGATGTAATTCCAATTGCTCTCCAGAGTGATTTCATCTGCACACAGCTCCATCAATGATGAATTAGTGTTCCAACTCTCCCATATCTTCTCCAGCATTTATTATCTTCCTGTTTTGTCATGTTATACAATCTTGATAGGTGTGAAGTGGTACCTCAGAGTTGTTTTGATTTGGTTCTCTCTAATTCATAGTATTTTAGAGCATTTTTCCATATGAATATAGATAGATTTAATTTCTTCCTCTGAAAACTAGCTGTTCATATCCTTTTACCATTTATCAATTGGGGAATGACTTATATTCTTATACATTTGACTCTGTTCTCTATATATTTTAGAAATGAAGCCTTTATCACAGATATTAGTTGAAAAAATTCTTCCTCAGTTTTCTGTTTCCCTCCTAATCTTGTTTGTATTGAGTTTATTTGTGCAAAAACTTTTAATTTAATGTAATCAAAATTATCTATTTTGCACTTCATAATGTTCTATCTATTGTTTGGTCATAAATTTCTCCTTTCTCTATAAATCTGATAAATACACTATTCCTTGCTCCACCTAATTTGTTTATAGTATCAGTGTTTGTACCTAGATCATGCATTCATTTGGACTTTTTCCTCGTGTATGGTGTCAGGCATTGGTCTATGCCCAGTTTCTGCCACACTGTTATCCAGTTTCCCCACCAGTTTTTGTCAAACAATGAGTTCTTTTCCCAGAAACTGGGGTCCTTGAGTTTATCAAACAATAGATTGCTCTATTCACTGACTACTGTGTCTTCAGTACTTAACCTATAGAGGTCTACCCCTCTATTTCTTAGCCAGTACCAAGTGTTTTTGATGATTACTGCTTTGCAATACAATTTGAGATCTGGTAGCACTAGACCACCTTCCCTACCATTTCTTTTCATTAATTCCTTTAATATTCTGGACCTTTTTTTCTTCCAGATGAATTTTGATATGATTTTTTTTCTAGCTGTAGAAAATAGGCATCTGGTAGTTGGATTTGGCACTGAATAAGTAAATTAATTTAGAGAGGATTGTCATTTTTATTATATTTGCTCAGCCTTCCCACAAGCAACTAATTTTTTTCCACTTGCTAAGATATGACTTTATTTGTGAGAAGTGTTTTGCAGTTGTATTGATATGGTTCCTGGGTTTGCTTTTGTGGATAGAATCACAAATATTTTACAGTGGCTGCCATAACTTTAAATGGGATTTCTCTATCTTTTGCTTTGGGGCTTTATTGGTAATATATAGAAATGTAGATGATTTATGTGAGTTTATTTTGTATTCTATTGCACATTTTGTATTTATATTACAAATAAATATATCACAAATATATTTGTAATCTGCAACTTTGCTAAAGTTGTTTATTATTTAAAGTAGTTTTTAACTTGATTCTCTTGGATTCTCTAAGTGTTTTCATCATATCATATGCACAGAGTTTCTTCTTTGCCTATTCTTACTCCTTCAATTTCTTTTTCTTTTCTTATTGCTAAAGATAACATTTCTAATACAATATTGAATAGCAGTGGTGATAATGGACATCCTTATTTCACCACTGATGTTATTAGGAATATATCTAGTTTATCCCCATTGCATATAATGCTTGCTGATGGTTTTTTGTGTAGATATTTATTTTATGGAAGGCTTCATTTATTCTTATGCTTTCCAGGGATTTCCATAGGAATAGTTGTTGTATTTTGTCAAAAGCTTTTTCTGCATTTATTGAGATAATCACATGGTTTCTGTTAGTTTTGTTGTTGATATATCAATAATGCTGATAGTTTTCCTAATATTGAACCAGCCCTGAATCCCTGGTATAAATCATACCTGATCATAACACATTATTCTCATGATAAATTGTTTGTATTCTTTTTGCTAATATCCTATTTAAAATTTTTGCATCTAAATTCATTAGAGAAGTTGGTCTATAATTTTCTTTCTCTCTTTTGGCTCTTCCTGGTTTAGGTATCAGAACTATATTTACACCATAAAAAGAATTTGGTAGACCTCCTTCTTCACCAATTTCCCCAAATATAGTCTTAGAATTAACTGTTCTTTAAATGTTTGGTAGGCTTCACTTGTAAATCTATCTGGCTGAGGAGATAATGTCCTATGGAGTTCATTGATGGCTTGTTCCATTTCTTTTTTCTAAAATGGGGTTATTTAACAATTCAAATTCCTCTTCTGTTAATTGGGGTAATTTATATTTTTTAAATATTCATTCGTCTCACTTAGACTGTCAAATTTATGGACATATAGTAGGGCAAAGTAATTTCTAATTATTGATTTAATTTCCTCATCATTGGTGATGAGTTCATCCTTTTTTTATTTTTTATATCAATAATTTGGTTTTCTTTCTTTTGTTTAATCAAATTGACCAACGGTTTAACAATTTTACTGTTTTTTCATAAAACCAACTCTTACTTTTATTTATTAGTTAAATAGTTTTCTTAATTTCAATTTTATTAATCTCTCCTTTGGTTTTAAGTATTTCTGATTTGGTATTTACTTGAGGATTTTCAATGTTCTTTTTCTAGTTTTTTCAGCTGCATGCCCAAGTCATTGATCTCCTCTTTCTCTATTTTATTCACGTAGGCATTCAAAGATATAAAACTTCCCCTAAGAACTCCTTTTACAGAATCCCATAAATTTTGGTAGGTTGTATTATTATTGTTATTATCTTAAATGAAGTTGTTGATTGTCTCTGATTTGTCGTTTAAGCCACTCATTCATTAGGATGAGATTATTTAGTTTTCAATTGATTTTTGGTTTGTCTTTGTATGGCCTTTTATTACATCTAGTTTTTACTGCATTGTGATCTGAGGAGGATGCATTGATTATCTCTGCCTTTCTGCCTGGATTTTTATGAATTTTTTATGTTCTGGTACATGGTCAGTTTTTGTATATGTGCCATGTACTGCCGAGAAAAATCTATATTCCATTCTGTTCCCATTCAATTTTCTCCAGAGATCTATCAAATCTACCTTATCCGGAGTTCTATTTATCTCCTTTACTTCTTTCTTGTTTATTTTGAGGTCAGATTTATCAAGTTCAGAGAGTGGGAGATTGAGGTTCCCCACTAGTATAGTTTTGCCATCTATTTCTTCCTTTAACTCCCTTAACTTCTCCTCTAAGAATTGGGATGCTATACCATTTGGTGCATATATGTTTTAGTAACAATATTATTTCATTGTCTATAGTCCCTTTTAGCAGGATGTGGTTTCCTTCCTTATCTCTTTTGATTAGATCTAGTTCTGATTTTGTTTTGTCAGAGATTAAGATGACTACTCCTGCTTTTTTTTTACATTAGCTGAAGCATGATATATTCTGCTCCAACTTTTTACCTTTACCCTGTGTGTATCCCCCTGTTTTAAATGTGCTTCTTGTAAACAACATATTGTTGGATTATGGTTTTTAATCCATTCTGCTATCCACCTCTGTTGTATGGAAGAGTTCATCACATTCCTTTTAACAGTTCTGATTACTATCTGTGTCTTTCACTCCATCCTATTGGATTGGAATATGGTATTTTGTAAGCAAAGGAACTTGGAGTACAATCAACGATTAAATACCAACTGGATTTGGAGACAAAAAAACCACAGTTCAAATCCCAATACTCATTACTTGTATAAACTTGGGAAAACACATAACCTCCCTTCCCTTTGATTTCATCCTCTCTAAATAAAGGATTAGAATAGATAGACAGTCCTTCAGTGGTCTTCTCCTCCTTCCTAAGGGCTCTCTCTTATAGTTCAAGTATGCTGATAGTACCAGACAAAAATGACCAAGCATGTCCTACCAGAAACATAGTAAGGTAAAATTTATACCAATAACCTTTAGGGCACCATGAACTCTGACTCAGTCACAGTTCCATATCTTTAGTGTTCATCTACCACCCTCATGACTCAGGATATTCTTTCTTATCCAAAAGTGGGAAGAAATAATAACATATAATGAGTTATTTTCTCTTTTCACTCTTTTACTTTTAAAATGATTATTATATAATATGGCTCTCTGGGAGGAGAGAAATTTGGATGATGTAAAAATAAAAGACATCAATAAATTTACTTTAAAAATATAATCTGTAATATTGAAGGAACACTTACTATGTGGGCAAATCAACTCAATCCAATTGTCAGAAAATACTTCTTAATAACTTCCTAATATCTGAGCATAATATTTCAGGCAAGGAGATGTACATTCAATAAAATAAGCGATTTCCAGAACTTCCTGATGAAAAGGTCAGAGCTCAATAGAAAATTTGATCTTCAAATACAAGCCTCAAGATAGGCTTAAAAAGGCAAACAGGGGAAAAATGTGTTTTTCAATACAGGCAAGCTTTATATCCCTATAAGGGAAGCTGATACTTCTTAATCTTGAGGCCTATATATTTATTAGGACATATAAAAGGGATATAAGTAGATAGAAGGAGTGGGTGTAAATTAAATGATTTGATGATGAAAAATGTGATTTAAGGGTATGCAGGGATTGTAACAGGAGATGTGAAAAGGTGGAGGCATAAAAAGGTAAATTACATCACAAGAAGAGGCACAAAAACATATTACAGTGGAGGGAAAGAGAGGAAGGAGATGAGCACTGTTTGAGATTTACTCTCATCTGATTTGGTTCAAGGAGGGAACAACAAACTCGGTTAAGTATAAAAATCTATCCAGACCTGTAGGCAGTAGGTGGGGAAAAGGGAAAGAAAAGGGAGGGGAGGCTAAAAGGGAAGGAAGGAGTAATAAAGGAAAAGGGGAATAAAAGGGAAGGTGACTGACAGAAGGGAGTGAAGACTGAGGAAGGTGGTGGTCAAAAATTAATTCACTGTTATGGGGGGGAGGGAGAAATAAAAGCATAAATAGAATATTGTTTTCCCTAATCTTTGCTCTTTTAATGTAGATGGCAATAAATCTCTTGTGATTTCATTTCTTGTCTCACTCTCATTTCCTTTTCCTATTTTTCTCTACCACTTATCTTTTCCTTTAACTTTTTTTAAGGAATTCTTGCTGTCCTTGGGTCCAATTAGTATTTTTCTTTAAAGCTTTTTTTTTTTAACATTTTTCACATCTGAGTTTATATCTTGATCTTCCCTCCCATCATCATAGCTTTTTTTTTAATTGAGTTATTTTTGTTCTTTTTGTTCGTCGACTTGTTTTCCCTTTCTATTTAATTACCTTGAACTTTAAGTTAAAATTGGGCTCTATTCACCTGATCGTGAAAAAAAAAAGTCAAGCCTTTCTTGTGCTAGTGTTTTCAGAGGTACTTCTGGGAAGGTCTAAGTTTTTGATGCTTCAAGGTGGTGCAATCCTGGGAGAGTTGGGGTCACTGCTCTCCTGGTCTACACTGTGGTCTTTACCCAGGAAGAACCCCTGGCATCCTGCAGCCACAAGCACTAGCACCCTTCTTTGCTTTGTTACTGTGACCAAGGCTTCTACTCTCTGGTGACTGACCACTAGCATGACTTTCTGACCTGAAACTGACCCAGAACTGCTTGTGGAAAATAGGATTGCCAATCAGCACCATCTTTACTGACTGCCAGCAAAAGATTTCCTGTAACCTACTTCTCATCACTTGTCCAACATCCTTCCTGTCTCTGTGCTGAGATCTCCCCAAATCTGCTGTTGCTACTGTTGCCACTGCATGTGTGGGCTCTGAAACACTTCCATCCCAATGATACAGATTTCTCCTGCAAACCTCTTAAGTTAACTGAGGCCAGAAAAATATCTCACCCTACACTTTTGTTGGCTCTGCTACTCTAAATTTTGATTTGAGGTGTCATTTTAAAGTTGTTTGGAAGGGAATGTGGGGAGAGTTCAGCTAAGTGACTGCCCCTCATCTGGCATGTTATCTCTGCCCTTTCCAGGCCTTTTCTGAGAAATAAATAGTGGCACGGTCACAAGGACAAGCCCATCCAGATCTGTTTCACCTCAAATTTGAGCTTCTTCAACAAACCCACAACCAACACTACAAAGCCAGCAGAGCAAAATGGCTCCTAGCCCATGGTAGGAGCAGCAGAACAGTATACAGTAAAGCAAAATTTTTAACAGTGTGACTACAATATTTACATGGCTTTCAAATTGCCATTTTTTTGTTTATGCAACTTGAATAATAGTATGGTGTTTTTGTTTCTACATCAGAGAGAATGTCTGAAATAGATTCAAGAATATATATATATATATTATATATATATGTGTGTGTGTGTCTGTATGTGTGTATGTGTGTATTATATAGATATGTGTGTATATATATAAATATATATTCTTATTTAGGAACAAAAATTGTGAAATCCAATGTAACTAAGAGAGGCAGCATGGTGTGGTGAAGAAAAGGACAGGCTTAGAGTCAGAATAATCTTGGATCAAATCCTGCCTCTGTCAACTATGGACACCTGAAGAAATCTCCTAATTGCTTAATATTCAAGACAATTATCTAAGAGTATAAACTGTGCAGTAATTTCTGTTCTGTTTTAGGAGGTAAAGTTTGCTCAATAGTGTCCTTCCAATATCATTAAAATCACAGGTCCAAAAATTCCCCAAATTAATCAATGTATTGATTTATCATTCATAAGCTTGAAAGATATATACACTTCAACACAATTGGATATCATTATATTATTGGCATAGAGGAAAAATATAATGGTTTTATAGCGAAATGAAGGGATAAATACATTGAGAAGCAACCTGTCATGAATCTCTCTGAGTTACACTGTAAATACAAATGATTTGCCCATCTTTATCAATGTGATTTCCCACATGTCAAGTCTTCCTCTTTATGTGTTGTCTTTCCATTTGTAACCCCAGAGTTTAGCACAGTGGTCAGCTTATAGAAAGGGCTTAATAAATGCTTATTGCCTTGTTATTTCTTATGCAACTTAGTTAAAAAAACCAACTAGGACACTGAGAAGTTAGTTCTTGGTTTAGAATTTGTTCATGGTCACCTACTAAATATATGTCAGGGACAGGACCTGAATTCATCTTCCCACCTTCAAGGTTTGTCCTCTTTAATGCACCATACTATGTCTCAGAGAAGTAATCGCATGTTTATATTCTTGACTTTAGTTTATTATCGCTGCTGTAGGATAAACATAAGGTACGTAGATCTTTTTGAAATAAAAATAGTCATTTCTTTCTGTTGCATTTAAACTCCTACTTTTCCCTAACTGGATATTCAATTCAAGAAAAAATCAGTATTAGTGGACTTAAAAAGGACAAGTACTGGCATTTATCATTAAATTCCAACTGAAATCATTCATTTGACTCATTGAGCTGCCAACCTATTGTATTAAATTTTTAGTGCAATTTCTAGTTATCTTTTTCAAAGAAGTAGCTATGATGATAATCTATGTATTCCTAAATTTTGAATGCAAGATTTAAAGAGTCATGAATTTGATGTTAACAGATACTTCAGGCCAAACCTATTGTGGACAGTAAGCTTATTTGTATGTATCTTTGAAATGGGTCATCTTCATCAAGGAAGGGACACTTTTTGGCTAGCATATAACAATGAAATTTTTTCAAGTAAATATTTTGCTTGGTATACCTTAGTATATCCAATTCTTCAAATGGGCAATTAATATATTTCTCATTTTCCATCATTAAATTCCACACTTCAGTTTTGTAACATTTGTAAAATGATATAGAATTGAAAATTGTTATAAAATTTAAAATAGGTTAGTAAACAGAATGAAAATCAAATCCAAAGGTTTATATATGACATATTTTTCCTCTTTTTTGACAATACAAATCTAAAATGATAATGTGATAATAGTACTTTTTCTTTAAAAATTATTGGTGTTATTTCGCTTTATACCACAGTCATTTCCTGTTATCACTTCCCCTGCCATTAAGCCCTTTGTTGTAATGAAAGAAAAATAGTTGAATGCCAATCTCTAAAATGAAAATGCTATACTCGTTGCCCTATGCTTTTCTATTTTGATTTAGGAAATATATTTCTGCCTGTGTTTTCCAGCCCCAAAATCAGACATCATAATTAATATGAGATCAACTGTATGTCAGTGGTATTTTCCTTCATTTTACCACAATTATTATTCTGTTTTCTGAGTTTTGTTACTTTACTCTACACAAATCCATACAAATCATCCCCTATTTCTCTGAATTCCTCTTAGTTATTTTAGACTGTTTGATCAATTCTTTAACTTGACCAATAATATATTAGTGTTCCCATGGTCTTGCCGTGTACCCTCCCTCCCAACATGGGATATTTCTTTTATAATTATTTTTATTCAATGGCTACCTATGTAGAAAAACTTCCATGTTGTTTTGATGTGAATTTTTACATTTTCATTAATGATTTGGAACACATATTAATACTTTTTTTGTCTCAAGTGAAATACATACTCTTAAAAAATAATTACAGAAGTCAAATAAATATGAAAAAATCCTTTGCTATTACAGCTATAAAATTCAGAAGGATCTTAGTTTGTGAATTATGTAGTCCATTTCTGAACCAACACCTCTAGATGAAAAATTTACAAAATGACAAAAAGCTATCTTGTCCATAAAATTATCCATACTCTCTTGTATTTGCTTTTTTTCTTCTGTGTTTTACTCTGCTCAATAGTCTCATTTCATAGGAATGAATAAATCTTACTGTAAAATTTCAAAACAATAAATCTTTCCTATTCAGTCTTTTTTCTCTACTGCCACCTATTGTATGTTGATAGACAAGTGAATTATATGTAGTAGAATTTTCTTTTTTAAGCTTGTTACAATTTCAATTATTAAATTGTATTGAATGAGTGAAAATAGTTAATTTTGTATATCACAATATTTAATAGAAACTTTAAAGTATAACAAAAAATTTGCTTATTAGCTATTTCATAAAATTGATGTATTTTAAGCATTTTATAATAAGGTGAAGAATAATCCAAGCAAATGGAATATTGTTTGAACCTATGATAACAAAACCAAATTAAGATATTGACATTGAAACACTTTGAATTTTAAGGAGATAACATAGGAAAACTGTTTCTACTATAACTGGGGTATATCTAGCTGCCCCTTTCAGACTCATAATGTATAGTACATCTTCCATGAGATACAACATAGGCTTAAGGCAAGTAAAAAGGAAGGTTTATTTGCTTCAGAAAATTTAATTTAGAACATATCAAATTTCCAAATATAGATTAGGTATCTTAGGGGACAAAAAAGTTTTTCATCCAGTTTAAAATCTTAAAGAATGGTTAACCTTGGATCAAACAAAAGTGTATCTTACCTCTTTAAAAAATTCTATTTTTTTTTTTGTTATTTCACATCTGACTTCATTCTATCTTTGCAGAGATATTTTTTTTTATCTCAATAGAATGCAAGTTTCTTCAGGGCAGGGATTATTTCGTTGTCATTTTCCTATCCAGTCCCTAGTACATAATTAAGTGCTTTATAAATGCATGTGAAATTGGATCAAACTGACTAGCACTTTGCCTTATGCACTTTATTAGTATTCTCAGAATGAAATTCCATCATCTGCTTTTTTGCTTTTCCCCAAACTATCCCATAAATGTTCCCTCTCACTTCACCATTAAAAATCCTTAGCTTCTAATATATATCTGGAATTTTGTTATGTTCACTTCAAGATGTTAAGGTTCAACTCAGGCACTACTTCCAAAAGAAACTACTCCTGAGCCCTTTAGTTATTAGTGCTCTCTTCCTCCTCCAGTGAGCAAATGCTCATTGGATCTGTGGTCCCATTCACATGGATGTTCAGCAGTTCAGATCACAACACTTCCACACCTGCCCATCCTAAACAATTCTCATACATGTTCTTCCATGACTTCACCAACAGTGGTCCACTCAATGATCGAGCACAGGGTGGGAACCTGCAGCCTCCAGACAACGTATAGCCCTCTATGTCCCTCAAGTCCTTTGACTTCACAACTTGTTCTGTACATGCACACAGAACAAGTGCTCACATAGTGGTCAGAAAAAAGTAATATAAAAATACTCTCAAGGTCTCTCTTTAGAACTTTGGAATTGACAGTGTGACATAGGAAACATAGGCAAAGGACTGCCTAGCACAGTATATCCATATCAGAGAAGGTGCTGTGTTCTATGAACTAAGCAGGATTGAAGTAGTTCAAAAGAAATATGAGATAAGCAAATTTAGAGAATCCACCCCAAGTATTCATATGAACTACTTGTGCCCAACTTGTGGTAGAGCAATACAAGCACATATTGTTCTGATCAGCCACAACTGGATACACTGTAACTTGACTCTAACATAGTAATGTTATTTTGGTCCTCTTCGAGGACAAAGGACAACTTTTTATATACATTATTATATGTCATATATTGAGGGCTGTTTACATGCACCATACATTGCTTCTTTGCCTTTCTTATGTTATTCAAGTTTTATTGCTTAGAACTTAATATTCTAACTCACAGTCATATAGCAATGCTAGAAGAATATTGGTATTAAAAAGATAGGCCTTTATTTCAGAGAAAAAATTTAGTTCATTTGCAATCACCTACAGACAATTCCCCCCATTTCCTTTCTTTTGTTTAAATCTATATCCATCACCTTATCAATTTTCACTACCTGACCAATGAACATATAGTGACAGACAAGCTCTATAATTTGCTCCTCTGATTACATTCCATAGTCTAAACAATAAGTATTCATCATCTACAAGGTTTTCCTGAAGAGTTGACAAAGTCATACTCTTCAGGGTGATGATGGATATTGCCCTAGAGGCTCATCGATTTTCTGGATCTTAATAAAACAAGCATAATGTCATCAACAAGAAGGAAGATATGGAGGAATTTTACATCTAAAGGAACCATCCTCAACTTGGATTATATATTGGATCTCCTTCAGGACAGAGGTGGACAGCTTTATCAAGCATGTTTCCCTGATTTAGGCTTCATTTAAATTTAATTATCAGAGAGTTTTTGAACAGAAAAATTTCTGTTACCATAGCTTTCAAAGATTTTTGGAAAATTTTTGAAGTATGAATGGGAAATATTTTCTTAGAAAAGATACTCTAAAGTGTCATTTTGCTCTAATAAAGCAATTATTTTTAGTCAAAAAAATCAATAAACACATCAGGGGTTTGTATTCTTTACATGTTTGACACAAGTAGGTTATTTGAAAGATTACTATTATTGTTGCTCATGAGAATATTGGCCTTGTTCTTGTTTCATTACAATTACTTAAATAATGCTTTAAGAATTACAAATTGCTTTAGATATGATGTTTTCTCAATTGAGAGAAACTTCCTTCTTTTTCCTAATAATTTCATCAAAGAAATCTCTAATCTATGTATAAATTGTTTTTTAAAAAATATAGGTAGCCAGGTTGTTCACTTTCTCTTGGTAACCATCTTTTTGGAATAATTAAAGTCTGAGATTTTATTCAAGTTTTTGATAGCTTTGTCTTTTAAAAATACTTTATGAATGAATCTTTCAATATCTTCACAAATGTTTCACTTACAGAACAGATCTTTATAAATACTTGGTCTGATCTATCTTTCCCATTTTACTCTTTAGTGTTATTTCTACTTCTTCTATAAGTATATCTGAGACTGTGATGTTATATAGAGCCCAAGCATGATAGTTCAAGTATACTTAATGTAGAAAAAAATTGTTCTAAAAAAATCTGAAAAGTTTCTCCACCTTTTTTTTCTGTTTGTTGTTGATCTCCGAGTGTTATCCTTAAATGCCCTTGGCATAACTTTGCTAAGTTGGGTCTCCTGCCAAGTTAGTGATTCATTTTTATGAGAAGTTTAGTTGTTTAGTCATGCTTTCATTCACTGGAAGTGAGTTGATGGCTCAGTGGATAGAGCACTCAGGCTGGAATCAGGAAAAACTGACTACCAATATAGCCACAGACACTTGCTATCAGTTTGACCGTGGGTAAGTTGTTTGCCTCAGTTTCCTCAACCACAAAATAAGGATAATAGTATCTACCTTCAGAGTTTCAGGATGAAATGGGATAATATTTGTAAAAAGCACTTTGCAAAGTGCCAGGCACATATTAGGTATAAATGTTTATTAGGAATAAATGCTTATCAGCTCTTTTTGCAGTGGCAAAGAAGTGGACATTAATGGGATGCTCATCAATTGGACAGTGACTGAGCAAGTTGTGGTATATGAATGTAATGGAATACTGGTATGATATAAGAAATGATGAGCAAGTACATTTCAGAGAAACTTGGAAAGACTTACATGAACTGATGCTGAATGAAGTGAGTAGAACCAGAAATACATTGTACACAGTAACAGCAACACTGTGCAATGATCAGTTTTGATAGACTTAGTCCTACTCAGTAATACAATGATCTAAGACAATGTCAAAAAACATGACAGAAAAAGCTATCCAATTCAGAGAAAGAACTATGAAGTCTGAATGCAGATTACAGCATACCATATATTTTTTGTTTTTCTTTCTCATGGCTTTCTCTTTTGTTCTGATTCTTCCTTCACACCATGACTAATGTGGAAATATGTTTAATACAATTGTACATGTATAGCCTGTATGATATTGCTTGCTGTCTTGGGAAGGAGAGAAGAGGAAGGGAGGGAGAAAATATTTGGAAATCATATTCTTGTAAAAGAGAATGTTGAAACTATCTCTACATGTAATTGGAAAAAATAAAATACTGTGAAGAAGAATAAGTATTTATTCCCTTACCTTACTCCCCAACCCTCATTTAGCAAATATTTAATAGCCCTGTGCTAAATTCTGAAGGGAAACTCTAGTTCTCCAATCACAAAGGTTACAACATTATGAAGATAAAAGACTCATTCAAATGAAAATTCAATAACAAAGCAAAAATTAAATTGACTCCAAGATAAAGTTCAAGTTTCTTAGATTGGCAATTAAGGCTCTTTGACACCTAGTTCCCAATTTTTTTTCCAAACTTCTATCTCTCTGGTCTTATACTTTTAACTGTCACCAATGTTATCAGTTCACCATTGACCAAATATGACTTCAGACTTTTGTTCCAGCTGTTTCCCCTATCTGGGAATGTCTTTACCTTCACTGATACCTATATAAATTTTAGTTACTCTTTAAGAGAAAATTCAACATTTGAACAATAAAATAAATAAAAAGAACATGAAGAGAATAATTAAATATAGGGAGCACAGCCAAGATGGTGGAGTAAAAGCAGGGACCTCCTTGAGCCCTCCCCCCAAACTCTTACAAATATCTATAAACAAAACGACTAAAACAATTCTAGAGCTGCAGAAGAAATAAATCTCCAGTGCAAGACAGTCTGGCAGGTCAACAGGAGGCATCTATTGCATCTGACTGGAAGCACTGCTGTGCACAGTCAAGCAGGGGCTGTGCCAGCAGACCGGGGTGGAGGATGCCACAGGTGACTGAATCATTGGCAACTCTGGCAGTTTTCAGATCTCTCAACTCACAAATTCCAGAGACAGCATGGAAGGTCAGTGGGAAAACTCTGTGGGACCTGGTCTGGCTGGTGTCCAGCTCCTGCAGCAAAGGAGGAAAAGTTGGTTAGTGGTGGCAGCTGCTCCTAAAGCTCTGAGCACATAGACAGTGATGAATTTAGTGGCTGATCCTAAAGGCTAAGGCAGGACACCCACCTCCACCACACCCCCACTGGAAGCAGATTGCTACCTTGACAAAGAGGTCTGTATGTGACTGGTAACATGAGCAAACAGTACTAAAAATCTCAGACTACAGAATCTTATTTTGGAGACAAAGAAAATCACAGTACACATCCAGAAGAAGACAGAAAAGTCAAAGTAGCTGAATCAAAAGCCTCCAAGAAAATATGAATTGGTTACAGACCATGGAAAAGCTCAAAAAGGATTTTGAAAATCAAGTAAGAGGAGAAGAGAAATTGGGAAGAGAGACAACATGCAAGAGAATCATGAAAAACAAATCAACCACTTGCTAAAGTAGACCCCCCCCAAATACTGAAGAAAATAATACTTTAAAAAGAAGACTAATTCCAGAGATTGGGGAAAGGTATAATCAAAAGCAAACATTCTTGTAGGAGGACAGGTCAAAGGAGAGAACAGAATAAATGGAGGGTAGGACAGGATAGAGAGAAATGTGGTTAGTCCTTCACAACATGACTGTTATGGAAGTGTGTTGCATGGCTACACATGTATGACCTGCAATAAATTGCTTGCTTTCTCAATAAAGGAAGGTGGGGAGAGAGGAAGAGAATGTGGAACTCAAGTCTTTAAAAATGAATGTTAAAAACTGTTTTTGCATGCAACTGGGAAATAAGATAGATAGGCAATGGGATATAGAAATATATCTTGCCATACAGGAAAATAGAGGGAAAGGGGATGGGAGAAGGGGGAGTGATAAAAGGGAAGAAAATTTGGGGGAAGGAGTGGATGGGATGCACGCACTCCTGTGGTAGGTGGTGGAGAAGGATGGGGAGAAAATTTGGAATTCAAAATCTTGTAGAAGTGAATTTTGTAAACTGAAAATAAATTAATCATATTTTTTTTAAAGTAGACTAACTCAAATGACAAAAGAGGTCCAAAAAGCTAATGAGGAGAAAAATGACATAAAAAGCAGGATTGGTCAAGTGGAAAAGAAGGTCCAAAAGCTCACTGAAGAAAATAATTCCTTCAAATTAGAATGAAGCAAATGGAAGCTAATGACTTTATGAGAAATCAAGAATTTATAAAATAGAACCAAAAGAATGAAAAATAGAAGATAATGTGGAATATTTTATTGGAAAAACCACTGACCTGGAAAATAGATGCAGGAGAGAGAATTTAAAAATTATTGGACCATCTGAAAGTCATAATCAAAAAAAGAGCCGACATCACCTTTCAAGTAATTATCAAGGAAAACTGCCCTGATATTCTAGAACCAGAAGGTAAAATAGAAATTGAAAGAATTCACTGATCACCTTGGGAAAGAGATCCTAAAAGGAAAATGCCTAGGAATATTATAGTCAAATTCCAGAGTTCCCAGGTGAAGTACAAAATATTGCAAGCCAGAAAGAAACAATCTGAGTATTAGAGAAATGCAATCAAAATAAAATAAGATGTAGCAATTTCTACATTAAGGGACTGAAGGGCTTGGAATATAATATTCCAGTGGTAGAAGGAGCTAGGATTAAAACCAAGAACCATCTACCCACAAAACTGAGTATAATCCTTCAGAGGGGGAAATGGACATTCAATGAAATAGAGGACTTTCAAGCATTGTTGCTGAAAAGACTAGAGCTAAATAGAAAATCTGACTTTCAGATACAAGAATCAAGAGAAGCATGAAAAGGTTAAGAGGAAAGAGAAATCAGGAGGGACTTACTAAAGTCAAACTGTTTACATTCTTATATGGAAAGATGATATTTGTAATTCATGAGATAGTACTTAGTATTAGGGTAGTTACAGGAAAGATAGATAGATATAGGAATATATTGGGAGAATGAGAAAGGGAGAAATAGAATGGGGTAAATTATCTCACATAAAAGAGGCAAGAAAAGGGTTTCACAATGGAGGGGAAGAGGGAGGAGGTGAGAGGGAATGAGTGAACCTTACCTTAGCTTAAAGAGGGAATAACCCACACACTAAAGTGAGTATCTTACCCTACAAAAAAGTAAGAGGGAAAGAGATAAGGGCAAAGTGAAGATAGAAGGGAGAGTAGAATGGGGAATGGGATAGTCAGAAGCAAACATATTTGAAAAAGGACAGGGTCAAAGTTGAAAATAGAATAAGTGGGAAGCAGGATAGGATAGAGGTAAATATACTTAGTCTTTCACAATATGACTACAATGGAAGTGTTTTGCATAAGTACACATGTATAACCTATATAGAATTGCTTGCTTTCTCAATGAGGGGGTTGGAGAGGGAAGAAGACAATTTGGAACTCAAAATTTTAAAAACAAATGTTAAAAATTTTTTTAAGTGCAACTGGGAAATAAGATATATAGGCAATGGAGTATAGAAATCTATATTGCCTTACAAGAAAGGAAGGGGGAAGGGGAGTGAGGGGTAAGGAGATGAAAGGGAGGGAGTGACAAAAGGGAGGGAAGACTAGGGGAAACGGTAATCAGAATGCATGCCATCTTAGAGTTGGAGGAGGAGAGATGGGGAGAAAATCTGGAACTCAAAATCATGTGGAAATGAATGTTGAAAGCTAAAAATACATAAATTAAAGAATAAAAAATAAATGTAATGACCCTTTAGAGAAAAATGAATAGGAATATAAAGGAGTATGCCTTTTTCCTGGATATACATGCCACCTTCACTAAACCTGACCATTTTTTAGATCATAAAACCTTCAATACCAAATGGAAAAAAAGGAGGAATCTCAAATGCACCCTTTCTAGACAATAATACAACAAAATTTACTTTCAGTAAAGGGCTGGGGAAGCATAGATTGGAAATTATTGGAAACTAAATAACTGAGTCCAAAAGATGAGTAGATTGAAGAACACCTTAGAAACAATCAATAATTTCATTACAGAGAATGACAAACAATGAGACAACATATCAACAATTGTGGGATGCAGGAAATGTAGAACTTAGGGGAAAATCTGTATCACTAAACACATACACGGATGAAAGGGAGAAAAAGCAGATCAATTAATTAGGCATGCAATTAGAAATGGAACAAATTGAAAATCACCAATTAAACACCAAAATTGAAATCCTGAAAAACAAAAGAAAAATTAATAAGATTGAAAGTAAAAGACATTGAACTAATAAACAAAAGTAGAAGCCACTTTTATAAAAAAAATCACCGACTTTTTTGTTTTTTTAAAAAGAAAGAAGAAAATTAAATTACAAGTATCAAAAATTAAAAGCTTGAATGAACCACCAATTAGAATGAATTTAAAGTAATTGTTAGAAGTTTTTTTGCCCAGTTATATGCCAGTACAACTGGCAATTTAATTGAAATGGATGAATATTTACAAAAATAAAACTGTCCAGATTAACAGAAAAGGAATAGATTACTTAAATAAATCTATCTTAGAAAAAAAGAATCCAAATCAACCAATAGTGAGCTTCCTAAGACAAAATCCCCCAAACCAAATGGGCTTATGATTGAATTCTACCAAATATTTAAAGAATAAGTAAGCCTAATACTATATAAAATATTTTTAAATAAGTAAAGAGGGAATCCCATCAAATTCCTTCTATGATACAAATGTGATTTTGATTACTGAAGTAGGGAGACCTAAAACAAAGAAATAAAGCTGTGAGCCTAGTTTCCTGATGAATATGGCTGCAAAAATTTTAAATAAAAAACTAGCAAGATTATAGCAATGTATCAAAAATAAAGAAAAATCTAAGCAACTGGAGAAATATTAATTGCTTTGAGTAGGCTGCACCAATATAATAAAAAATGAAAATTCTACCTAAATTAATTTAGTTATTCAGAGCCTTAACATTCAAACTACCACAGAATTATTTTATAGTGCCAGAAAAAAAGGTAATAACAAAATTCATCTGGAAGAACAAAAGGTCAAGAATGCCATGGGAATCAATGAAAATAAATGTGAAGGAATGTGGCATAATTCTATCAGATTTCAAACTACATTACAAAGAGTAACCATTGAAACAAACTGGTATTGGCTAAGAAATAGTGTGGTAGATCAGTGGCATAGAGTAGGTACAGAATGTACAATGCAAATGACCACAGTAATCTAGTGTTTGGTGAACCTAAAGAATATTTTTGATGCAAGAACTCATCATTTGACAAAAATGCTTGGGAAAATTGGAAAGCAATTTGGCCCAAACCAGGCATAGGCCAACATGTCATTCCATATAACAAAATAGGGTAAAATGGGAAAAGGATTTTGGCATTAAGGGTGATATCATGAGTAAATTAGGAGATCATGGGAAAACATACTTGTCAGATCTATGGATAAAGGAAGAGTTTATGAGCAAACAAGATATAGAGAGGATCATGAGAAGTAAAATGAATAATTTTGATTAATTATATCAAATTAAAAGGTTTTGCTCAAACAAAACCAATGCAGCCCAAATTAGGAGAATAGAAATCTGGAATTGAATACAACATGGAAACTCTCACTAAAAATGTAAAAGAGAGATAGACTTATTGAGAACATAAAAATATTGAAGAAAAGAAAAATCTGGCAGAAGAGAAGCAAAAAGAAGGAACAAAAACAGAAAACATGAATTTTATGCAAGTTAAATCAATGAACCCTGAAGACAGGATATACAGAAATAATTTAGAAGTCACGTTTCCCATGAACACAACAAATTAAGATAAAATAACAAATTGAAAACAGCTCACAACCACAATGCAGGAAATAATACAAGAAATTTATCCAGAAATGAAACATCAAATTAAGAAAGTTCAAATATTTTCTTAATAAGATAATCAAGAACAAATTATTCTTCCAATTCCAAGATATATGGTGGTTGAATTTAATAATTTTTTCAGTAAATAACAAATTCTCTAAGCAGAAACAATAAAGACTTTCAATTGTAAAGGAAAATCAAATAATACAATTTTTTCAGAGCTGTAAGAAACAGCTAAAGAAAAGGAAAGAAGGAGGGAAGGAAGGAAAGAAGAAAGGCAAGCAGGCAGGAAGGAAGGAACGAAGGAACGAAGGAACAAAGATAAAAGAAAAAGAAAAAAAAGAATATTAAATTACAAATACCTCAAGCAAAACAGAAAGGGAATATTAAAATTTCAAATACCCCAAGCAACAGAAATATAATATAGGTAAATAAATAAAACTACAAAGTAAAAAAAATTAGTAATGAAATAAATCGTGCCATATTTAGAGGTCAGTCAGTGAAATCAAGCACCTATTATGTTCCAGGCACTGAAATAAGCACTAGGAATAAAAAGGAAGATTAATTAAATAACTAGATAAATGAATGAATGAACAAATAAATAAACCATTCTTACTCTCAAGGAGTTCTTTCAAGGAATTAAGAGAGACAAAGAGAAAGGGAGATAGGTTTAATCTGGTAATAGTTTGTACATTGAGAGATGACCTTCTTTGAGAGAGTGTTGTGCCACCTAACCCAAGAGAAGTAACGTATGAGTTTGTAGTGGAAATTAACACCCAAAATGATAGAGAAGACACATAGACCCAAGGATGTGATAGTATCATCTTTGGAAAAGAAAAGGAACTTAGGGAGGTTGCTGAATCTTATAACTTGGTACAAAGGGTAATTCAGACCATATGGAGCTGCTTCTATCAAACTGTGCTTCTAATGAAATGATTTTTTTCTATGAGGGAGAAATAACATTAAAAAGGGGAAGAAGGGGAAAGATCTCTGAAGGCAGTGACAAAAAACCTAGCTAGAAGGGGAAGCACAAATTTGATAGTTTAGAAGCTTTAACTTCATGAGGAGCAGAGAGAAGTTACAGATGAAACAAATAATAATATAAGTAATAAAGAAAAGAATCAGAACATAATAGAAAGGGGGGATGATTAATGAAGAAAACAAAGCAAAGAAAAATTTCTTAGAAAAAGAAGTAGCAAAAAGAGAAAATAACTATATGAAAGACAATTTTATTGACACAACATGCCAAAATTGCTGTGATGCAGTTAAAGCAATTTTCAGAGAAAAAATTGTGTTTTTAAAAACATACATTAACAAAATGGGAAAGGAAAATAAATTAACTGAATATGTAATTTACAAAATGACAAAGCCCACAAATAAGCTCAAAATAAGTACAAAGGAGGAAATCTTGAAAATTAAGGGAGAAACATATGTATTAGAACACAAAAAGATCATAGAGCTAATAAGTAAAACTAAATTCTAGTTCTTTGAAAAGATTAACAAAGTGATATATCATAAATGGTCTTAAAAGAGTCATCTATGCATGAATTAATGGCAATCTTAATGAGTGCATTAGTAGGAAACACTGTTGTAAGTAATATGAAACAATGGACCATATTTTTACAATTGTACAATTAACTGAAAGATGCAGATGGCATCAAATTCAATTCATTTATTGTTTGTCCATTACCAAAAATATATATGACTTCATGGAACAGAAGACAACCTTATAGGCTCTTTTATAGCAAGATATCCCCCATTCATACATCAAAATAATGCAAGATTCTTTGGATGACATAGCAACAGAAATAGTCCTATTCAATGAAGCTCTGATAATATGCATAATGTAAGATATTAAAAAAGGGTGGGGGAAATGTATTTTCACCAAAAAATTCTTCATTGTGATAGAGCATATCAAAGGCACAGTCATGAATGAATTCTCAGTGAATAGTAAAGTCTTCTAGATGATTCTGTTTAAAAATGACAATATGTCGGGGAGGAACCAAGATGGCAGAGTAGAAAGACACACATATGCTAGCTCCTAACACACAGCAAATAAAATACCTGTAAAAAAGAACTCCCAACAAATTCTGGAGCAGTGGAAGCCACAGAATAATGGAGTGGAGGAGATTTCTGTTCCAGAGAGCCCTGAAAAACCAACACCAAAGATCCTGGAGCAGAGCCCAGCCCTGCCTTGGCCACACAGCACCAAGATGAGCAGATTTGAGCAGGCTTCAGGGATGGAATCTCCAGATGCCTTGCAAGTCCCTCCACCTACAGGCACGGGGTCGGTGGGAGAGCCTGTTTGGCTGGCCAAGATGGGAGTGGGGTGTCTCCATGACTCAGGCCCCCTGTGGGGGCAGCAGTGGAGGCAGTGGCGGAGGGGAGCTCCCAGAGCAGACAGGGGCTCAGATCCATTGTTGAAGGTCTCTGCATAAACCCCCTGAGGGAACTGAGCCCCTGTGTGGTGGCCCTGCCCCTACCTGAGCAGCTGAACTTAATCTTACACTGAATAGCAGCTCTGCCCCCCACCTGAGCACCTGAATTTAATCTTACACTGAATAGCAGCCCTGCCCCCACTGAAAGCCCTGAGGCTGGGAAGCAGCATTTGAATCTCAGCCCCCAAGCACTAGCTAGGTGGATCTGGAGTCAAGGTGGGTGTGGAGAGGAATCTCAGAAGTCAAGTAACTGGCTGGGAAAATGCCCAGAAAAGGGAACAAAAATAAGACCATAGAAGGTGACTTTCTTGGTGAACAGATATCTCCTCCCTTCCTTTTGGATGAGGAAGAGCAATACTTACCATCAGGGAAAGACATAGAAGTCAAAGCTCTGTATCCCAAACATCTAAAATAAATATTCAATGGGCTCAGACAATGGAAGACCTCAAAAAGGATTTTGAAAATCAAGTTAGACAGGTGGAGGAAAAACTAGGAAGAGAAATGAGATGCAAGAAAGGCATGAAAAAAGCAGGTCAACACCTTGCTAAAGGAGACCCAAAAAAATGCTGAAGAAAATAACACCTTGAAAAATAGGCTAACACAATTGGCAAAAGAGGTTCAAAAAGCCAATGAGGAGAAGAATGCTTTCAAAAGCAGAATTAGCCAAATGGAAAAGGAGGTTCAAAAGCTCACTGAAGAAAGTAGTTCTTTAAAAATTAGAATGGAACAGATAGAGTCTAATGACTTTATGAGAAACCAAGAAATCATAAAACAAAACCAAAAGAACGAAAAAATGGAAGAGAATGTGAAATATCTCATTGGAAAACAACTGACCTGGAAAATAGATCCAGAAGAGACAATTTAAAAATTATGGGACTACCCGAAAGCCATGAGCAAAAAAAGAGCCTAGACATCATCTTTCATGAAATTATCAAGGAAAACTGCCCCGATATTCTAGAACCAGGGGGCAAAATAAATATTGAAGGAATCCATCAATCACCGCCTGAAAGAGATCCAAAAAAGAGAAACTCCTAGGAACATTGTGGCCAAATTCCAGAGTTCCCAGGTCAAGGAGAAAATATTGCAAGCAGCTAGAAAGAAACAATTTCAGTATTGTGGAAATACAATCAATTGTATTTCCACAATAAACATTATGGAATAATGGATAACACAAGATCTAGCAGCTTCTACAATAAGGGATCAAAGGGCGTGGAATAGGATATTTCAGAAGTCAAAGGAACTAGGACTCAAACCAAGAATCACCTACTCGGCAAAAGTGAGTATAATACTTCAGGGGAAAATATGGTCTTTCAATGAAATAGAGGACTTTCAAGCATTCTTGATGAAAAGATCAGAGCTGAAAAGAAAATTTGACTTTCAAACACAAGAATGAAAAGAAGCATGAAAAGGTAAATAGCAAAGAGAAGTCATAAGGGACTTACTAAAGTTGAACTGTTTACATTCCTACATGGAAGGACAATATTTGTAACTCTTGAAACTTTTCAGTATCTGGGTAGTTGGTGGGATTGCGCGCACACACACACACACAGCACAGAGTGAATTGAATAGGATGGGATCATATCTTAAAAAAGTGAAGTTAAGCAGTGAGAGAGAAATGTATTGGGAGGAGAGAGAGTGAAATGGAATGGGGCAAATTATCTCCCATAGAAGAGGCAGGCAGGAGAATTTTTAGTGGAGGGAAAAAGAGGGGATTTGAGAGAAAAAGGTGAAGTTTACTCTCATCACATTTGACTAAAGGAAGGAATAAAATGCACACTAATTTTGATATGAAAACCTATCTTACAAAACAGGAAAGTGGGGGAGAAGGGGATAAGCAGGGTGGGGGGGAGGATGGAAGGGAGGGCAATGGGAGGAGGGAGCAATTTGAAGTCAACACTTGGGGAGGGACAGGATCAAAAGACAGAATAGAAACAACGGGGGGCAGGATAGGGTGGAGGGAAATATTCTTGCACAACATGACTATCATGGAAGTCATTTGCAAAAGTACACAGATATGGCATATATTGAATTGCCTGCCTTCCCAAAGGGAATGGGGGTGAGGGAGGGATGGGGAGAAGTTGGAACTCAAAAGTTTTAGGAACAACTGTCGAGTATTGTTCTTGCTGCTAGGAAATAAGAAATACAGGTAATGGGGAATAGAAAGTTATCTGGCCCTACAGGACAAAAGAGAAGATGGGGACAAGGGAAGGGAAGAATGATATAAGAGAGGGAAAATTGGTGACAGGGAAAATTAGAATGCTTGGTGTATTGGGGTGGGGGAGGGGACAAGTGGGGAGAAAATTTGGAACCCAAAATTTTGTGAAAATGAATGTAAAAAGTTAAATATATAAATTTATTAAAACAAACAAACAAAAAACAAACAAAAATGACAACATGTCAGTTGCATCAAACCCCAAGGCTTTTTGGAAGCTCCTGGAAGAAATCTGTAATCACACAAAGGAATAAGATCTGTCCATTCCCAAAAGAAAAACCAAATAAGTAAAAAATTACCTAGATTTCATCATGCATTTGGCCAGACACCCAATAAAGAGTTTCAACAGTATGTTTATCTGGAACAGAGAGCACCTATGGACAATGAATTGAGCCCAGCATTGAAAATTAGGAGGAGAACAGGTTGGATTGCTTTTAGGAAATTCCAGATCTCCTTTATTGATCCCAAGCTTCCCATGAAACCAAATATCCATCTTTTCAATACAGAAATTTTACTGTCATTGATATGTGTAAGCGAAATATGGAACACCACGATCTATGAAAAATGAAGATGATTTATACTTTTATACTGATACTCATAGAGAGGCTAAAATTGGGTGAGTAAGACTTTCATAAATAACTAATGAGGAACTCTAAAGAACAGGAGTAAGGATGTCATTAAGAAATTGCATATTAGGAAATGAAGTGCTGGTCCTATGGCAAGAATAAGATATGACAGGTCAAAAGCCAGAGTATTCCACTGGTTCCCTTATAATATCAGGAGAAAGTGAGTTCCAGCAGGATGGGTGATCCTAGTCTTGGAAACTTTGGGGAGAACTAGACAAGAATCACATAGGGAGACCAGGAAGAGATGAGATGTGATCTTTATTAATAGAGGATACACCTAGATCAGTAAGATCAGAAATCTATACAAGTATTCAATATTGAGCAAGACCTTGTATAACTGTACAATTTTTGCTTCTAAGACCACTTGCCTAATTCCAGTTTCATGATGGATATATTGTATTATGCTTGATATAAATGTCACTCTTTATTTTGGTAAAGTTTTTAAAAATAGCTGATTTATATTTTTAAGAAATACATTTTAGGGAAATGGATATATTTATACATAGAAAATATGAGTTAAAATATTTTTATGAAAGCTCTGTATGTGTATGTACATCTGTGTATATATATATATGTGTGTATGTGTGTGTGTGTGTATTTATGTACATATTTAAGTCAGGATTTTGTATAGAAGAAAAATAGCAGGAAGTATTGCCTAGGTCAGCAGACTTTAACTCTAGGTCAGGGTGGGGAACATGCTGCCTCAAGGCTTTAATAAAAGGATTTGTTCTGTGCAGTTTAGATTCAGTTATGTACCCCACCTAAGGACCTAGAGTGCCACATGTGGCCTTGAGATCACAGGTTCCCCACCCCTGCTGTAGGTCCTTCTTTGTCACTAACCAATTGTATGACCCTTGACAGGAAGGAATGAAATAAAAATTTATTATGTGAATACTATGTGCTAGGTATTGTGCTAAGCAGTTTAAAAAGTATTATTTCATTTGATCCAATAACCCTGAGAGGGAGATGTTATTATGTCACTCATCTTGTAGAGGAGGAAACTGAGGCAAATGGAGGTTAAGTGACTTGTCCAGGGTCACACAACTAAGAAGTGATTGAAGTCAGATTTAAACTTAGATCTTTCTGACTCCAGGCCCAGGTTCTATTTACTATGCCACCTAGCTATCTCAGTGACAAGTATGTGACAACTTACTTATCTTCTCTGAGACTCAGTTTCATGACAGAAAAGAAAAATGATAAATGCTAGAGGGGATGTGGGAAAACAGGTACACTAATGCGTGATGTAGAGCTGTGATCTGGTCCAACCATTCTGGGAAACAATTTGGAACAATACTCAAAGAGCTAGAAATTTGTGCATAATGTGGCAAATCACTTATTCTCTCTGAGACTCAGTTTTCTTGTAAATGAAAGGGCTGAATGACAGTTTCTAAGATCCCTTCCAGTACTTTGATTTTAAGTCTATGGATGATTTTGTAACTGATTTTTCCTCAAAATATTTTGGTAATTTTATTTATGGAATTTAAAATGGTCTATTCCTCTAAAATATTTTTTTATCATTTCAAAAGTTGGCACATGCAATTAAGTGATACTTTTTATTCCAAAATTCAAATATGTAGTATTATAATAAAATATCTAGACCGTGTGTGTGTGTGTGTGTGTGTGTGTGTGTGTGTGTGTGTGTGTGTACATGGAAGAGTGGGGCATCTGGAGTCTATTTGCATAAAGAATGCCCTGGTATGGAAACTCCTAGTATAGAAACCTATCCTTTCAATGTAGATCACTAAGTTGTCTACAACTTTTGTAATCAGAAAAACACCTAAGGCACCAAAAGGTTAGATTATTATCTCCTGGTCACACAGTAGGTATCAGAGACAGGATCAAAGTCAGTCCTCTATTCACAATGCCACCCTCCCAACATACCTATACATACATATACATGCATATATCTATGAGGCAGGGTGGGATGTGTGTATATATATAAATATGAGTATGTGTGAATAGATACACACACACACACACGTATCTATTACAAATTGAATAGATTTCTGGTACTAGATAGTTCCTTAAAAAGCTTCCTCTCATAGTTACGTATTGATTCATATATACAAACTGAGAAGAGAATTGTTCAGCTCTGTAAAGATGCTATAGAGATGGAAGAACACATTCAAGAAGCGTGAGCTATTTGAAATGCTTCAGTCAAATAAGATGTAATTAAAGTTTACTTAGTCCCTTCTCTTATGATGCATAAACTTTCATGTGGAAGCCTTGAATAAGAAAAAAAGAAACCATATTAACATTAAATGTGATAGAGATGACTATCCCATCTCTAAATTGGACAGTTTTCTATGCAAACAGTTTTCTATGCATTAGGTCAAGTACCTAATGCTGCATTAAAGACAATTCTATTTTTTTTTATTATTTAACTTTTTACATTCATTTTCACAAAATTTTGGGTTCCAAATTTTCTCCCCTTTTATCCCCTCCCCCGACCCCAATACACCGAGCAATCTAATTTTCCCTATCTCCAATCTGCCCTCTCTTCTGTCATCCCTCCCTTCTCTTGTCCCCTTCTTCTCTTTTGTCCTGTAGGGCCAGATGACTTTCTATTCCTCATTAACTGTATGTCTTATTTCCCAGTAGCAACAACAATACTAAACAGTTGTTCCTAAAACTTGAGTTCCAAATTCTCCCCATCCCTCCCTCTCCACCCATTCCCTTTGGGAAGGCAGACAATTCAATATAGGCCATATCTGTGTACTTTTGCAAATGACTTCCATAATAGTCATGTTGTGTAAGACTAACTGAATTATCCTCCATCCTATCCTGCCCCTCATTGTTTCTATTCTGTCTTTTGATCCTGTCCCTCCCCAAGTGTTGACTTCAAATTGCTCCCTCCTCCCATTGCCTTCCCTTCCATCATCCCCCCCCCTTGCTTATCTCCTTCTCCGCCACTTTCCTGTACTGTAAGATAGGTTTTCATACCAAAATGAGTGTGCATTTTATTCCTTCCTTTAGTCAAATGTGATGAGGGTAAACTTCTTGGTTTTTTTTTCCCCTCAGCTCTCCTCTTTTTCCCTCCACTAAAAAGTCTCCTGCTTGCCTCTTGAATGACATATAATTTACCCCATTCCAATTCACCCTCTTTCCTCCCCCTACCTTTCTCTCTCACCATTTACCTTAATTTCTTTTAAGATATGGTCCCATCCTATTCAATTCACTCTGTGCTCTCTGTCTCTGTATGTGCGTGTATGTGTGTGTGTGCACGCATGTACATGTGTGTGTGTATGTGTGTGTGTGATCCCACCAACTACCCAGATACTGAAAAGTTTTAAGAGTTACAAATATTGTCATTCCATGTAGGAATGCAAACAGTTCACTTATGGTAAGTCCCTTATGACTTCTCTTTGCTGTTTACTTTTACATGCTTCTTCTCATTCTTATGTTTGAAAGTCAAATTTTCTTTTCACCTCTGGTCTTTTCATCAAGAATGCTTGAAAGTCCTCTGTTTCATTGAAAGACCATATTTTCCCCTGAAGTATTATACTCACTTTTGCTGGGTAGGTGATTCTTGGTTTGAGTCCTAGTTCCTTTGACTTCCGGAATATCCTATTCCACGCCCTTCAATCCCTTAATGTAGAAGCTGCTAGATCTTGAGTTATCCTGATTTTATTTCCACAATATTGGAATTGTTTCTTTCTAGCTGCTTGCAAGATTTTCTCCTTGAGCTGGGAGTTCTGGAATTTGGCCTCAATGTTCCTAGGAATTTCTCTTTTTGGATCTCTTTCAGGTGGTGATCGATGGATTCTTTCAATACTTATTTTACCCTCTGGTTCTAGAATGTCAGGGCAGTTTTCCTCAATAATTTCATGGAAGATGATGTCTAGGCTCTTTTTTTGATCATGACTTTCAGGTAGTCCCATAATTTTTAAATTGTCTCTCCTGGATCTATTTTCCAGGTCAGTTGTTTCTCCCATGAGATATTTCACATTCTCTTCCATTTTTTCATTCTTTTAGTTTTGTTTTGTGATTTCTTGGTTTCTTGTAAAGTCATTAGACTCCATCTGTTCCATTCTAATTTTGAGAGAACTATTCTCTTCACTGAGCTTTTGAACCTCTCTTTCCATTTGGCTAATTCTGCTTTTGAAAATATTCTTCTCCTCATTGGCTTTTTGACCCTCTTTTGCCAATTGAGTGAGCCTATTTTTCAAGGTTTTATTTTCTTCTGCATTTTTTTGGGTCTCCTTTACCAAGGTATTGACCCTTTTTTCATACTTTTCTTGCATCTCTCTCATTTCTCTTCCCAGTTTTTCCTCCACCTGTCTAACTTGCTTTTCAAAATCTTTTTTGAGCTCTTCCAAGGCCTGAGCCCACCTGACATCCCCCTGGGATGCCTGGGGTACCGAGGCCCCGCCCTCCACATCTTTCCCTGATGGCAAAAATATATCCTCGTCCTCAGAACCGAATGGCGGGAACATTTGCACCTGCTCAAAAAAGCTCTCTATAGTCTTATTTTTCTTCCCTTTTCTGGGCATTTTCACAGCCAGTTACTTGACTTCTGAGATTCCTCTCCACCCCTGCCTAGATCCACGCAGCTAGTGCTTGGGGTCTGAGATTCAAATGGGCTTTCAGTGGCAGGCATGGCTGCTATTCAATGTGAGCTTTAGTTCTGGTGCTGGGGTGGGGGCAGGGCCGCCTCCCAGGCTCAGTTCCCTCAGGGGCTTTATGCAGAGACCTTCAGTAATGGAGTGGGTGGGGGCAGGGCCACCTCCCAGTCTCAGCTCCTTCAGGTGGTTTATGCAGAGACCTTCAGTAATGAAGATCCTGCCTGCTGCTCGGGGAGTCCCGGGCCGCTGCCTCCGCCGCTTCCTGCCCCTGCCTCTGCCTCCGCAGCTTCCTCCCGAGGGGGCCCGAGTCACGGAGACACCCCACTCCCCTCTTGGCCAGCCCAGACGTGTCTCTCACTGACCTGTGGTGTCTGTGGGCGGAGGGACCTTCGCGGCAGCTGGAGATTCCATCCCTGAAGCCTGCTCGGATCAGCTCTTTGGGGCTGCCCGGCCAGGGCAGCGCTGGGGTGGGGTCCGCTTTCCAGGGCGCGATGGACCCTGGGGACGGCTCTCCAGGGCTCTCTGGAACAGAAATCTCTTCCACTGTGTTTCTGCACACCTCACAGTGATCCAGAACTTGTGGGGAGCTCTTCTTACATTAAATCCATGGGCTGTGGGTTCAGAGCTAGCATATGTGAGTTGTTCTACTCCGCCATCTTCGAAACAGTTTCTCATTAAAGACAATTCTTATGACAATTAAAATACAATCAAATTCTCCCTCAAGTGTGTATAGGATATTAGTAGAATGAGAACTTGCAAAGGTATTTGATTAGGAAAAAGATTAAAAGTAAGTGATTTTAAAACTAAAAATAAATCTATGAGTCTATGATAAAATGTTCTAATTTTATCAACAAGCATAATTCTGGGATGGATAAGTAGGAACAGAGTGCATAAGACCCTCGGGTGATACTCTTCACCTGGTAGCACTTATTAAATACTATTGAATTGTTTTGTCACAGCTAAAGCAAACAAGAGTAATGTAGGAAAATGAGATAAGAGAGCAAACAAAACAAGGCAGCTGAAGAAAACCTATTAATAGTCACTTTCATCCTATAAAATGGTGGTAAATGAGTATTGAGCCACTCATAGCATGAAAAGGTCCATCTGGACTTCAACTGAAGCAAGGCAGGGTTAAGTTACTGCATATTAAGGTAATGAGATACTGGGCCATACTAGTTACCAAGGGACTCAATCAAGTTTCAGTGACTCAAGAGGACTGATAAATTCCCCTCTTAGGGGTGGCTTGAGGTAGTGCCACTGATAGCATAGATTTACATAGACCATAGGCTATGTGTGCTAACATACACTAGTACAAGGCTTACTATGGGCCATTCAAATCCTGGAGGGAAATTTTAACAGAACATTGATTCCCAAGGTAAATAGGGAGAGTAAGAAGACTTTGTTTGTCCTTTATGAGTTAACATAAGTTCACATGAATTACTTCCCAGAATGCTAAAATAAAATAAATAAAAGCTTTTATTTTAAATCAAATTCAAGTTTATGTTGAATGGTCTAGATTTTGTGTGTGTAAAATACATATTTAGCTGAATGACAGTGAAGAAGTAGTGCTTTGGAAGGAATGAGGGGGAAAAAGGGAAGGTTTAGAATGGATTCTGGGGTACATGGGATAAAGAACCAATTAGGGAGAAGTACAATGATTACCTTACTACAAGGGCAACTACAAGTTGAGATTAGAGAACATGAAATTTTTATTGGACCAGTCCATAGTCACATGAATTTCTCTAGCTCCATTCAGCAGTATTTGAGGGAAAGAAGGTACCAGTTCAATAATATGCTGGAGCTGACCCATGTCGTTCACTTTCTCCTCCTTTACTCCTGTCTTACATGATGAGGTGGCCTTGCTCCATATCAAAGCTAATCCTTCCACTTGTTCAAGGAATCCTAGTCCTTTTCATCTCATGCAATATATTATTCCCCCTGCCATTCTCATTGCATCATTTATTTTCTATCTCTCCCCATCTACTAACTCAGTCCCTACCACCTAAAAATATGTCCACATCTCCTCCATCCTGAAAAAGCTCTCACTTGATTCCTCCATCCCCACTAACACTCATCATGCATTTCTTTTGCCCTTTGTAGCCAAAATTCTGTGAAAAGGTATTCTCAAGTAGGTGCTTCCACTTTCTCTCCTGTCACTTTCTTCTTAACCCTTTACAATCTAGTTCTTCCTCTTATCATTCCGCAAAATCTTCTTTCCAAAGTCACAAATGATCTCTTAGTTGCCAAATCCAATGGTCTTTTCTCAATCCTTACTCTCTTTGACTACAGACTTTGACACTTCTGATTACTTTCTTCTCCTTGGCATTCTGTTTAATCTATGTTGACTCTGTCTTGGTTCTCACCCTGCCTATCTGACCACTCCTGTCTTCTTTGCTGGATCCTCCTCTAGATTATGCCCTCTAAATGTAAGTGTCTCTCAGGGTTTTGTCCTGAGTCCTCTTCTCTTCTCTCCCTACACAACTGGTGATATCAAGCTTCTATTGATTTGATAACTACCTCTATGCTAATGATTCTCAAATCTACCTATCCTGCCCCAAACTCTATTATGGCCTCCCATCTTCAACTTCCTTTCAGATATTTCATAATAGATGTCCAATAGACATCTTAAACTCAATATGCCCAAAACAACTCATCATCCTCCCCAAGTCCCACCCCTCTCCTATTGTTTTTATTGCTATAGAAGGCAATCCCAATCTCTCAGCCCCCAAAACTGAGTTTCCTCAACTTTTCACTATCTCTCACCCTCCATATTCAAGCTATGGCCAAATCCTGTCACCTTCATATCTACAACATCTCTAAACAGCCCACCTTGTCTTATCGGACAATGCCACCACTCTAGTGAAGGCCCTCATCACAAGTCCACACTACTGCAATAGCCTGCTCCAAGCCTCTTCCCCATGCCAATCTATCTTCTGTTCAGCCACCAAAGTCATTATCCTACATGTCACGTACACACACACACACACACACACACACACACACACACACACACACTGCTCAATAAACTCTAGTGGGCTCCTATAGTTTCCAAAATTAAGAACAAAATCCTCTGGCATACAAAGCCCTTCATAACCAAGATTAGAGGATGCCATAGAATTGGCAGAAGAGATTGCTTAGTCATTGCTAGTAATCTTTGAAAGATCAGAAGAGGATTCTGGGAAGATGGCAGAGTAGATCAGAAAATTCCAAGCTCTAAGAATTTTCCCCCACAAAAGAGTTAAGATAGCACCTTAGGGAGAACAAAGTATGGGTGGAGATAAATAAAAATAGGGGCACAACAGGGACATTTCTGAGACAATTTGAAAAAAATCATAAGATAAATCACAAGAGGAGGTCCCTGGGAAGAGTAAACACCTCCATGCTAGGGTCCATTTTAACAACCAGCTGCAAGACACTTAAATAGCAAGAGGCAATCCCTGGGGTTAGTTTGAGAGGTTGCCTCAGCTCCTGTGGCACCAATATAACAATCACAGTGCGTACCTTGGCCTTGAATATCTAGGAACAGTTCTGAATCTCAATATACCACAGACTCTTCACATGGAAAACAGAACCAAAACATTTATTCAGATACCAGAAAGCCAAATCCATCACAGCAACAAAAATCTGTACACAATCACAATGCAGAGGCCAATACCATTCTCAAGCAATGACTGCCAAGGCTTCCCACAAACCAGCTGCGTTAAATAAATCACAAGCAGTCTCCCTTAAACAAAATGCCCTTCTCACACTCACAGCCAGCTACAGGTTTCCTTGCATCCTTCAGTTCTGATGGCTATCTCACTCATTTCCTCTCAGCTCCACTCTAGCTCTGCCTCTTCCTGTTCTACCTACTCAGCAAACTCCTCCCATCACAGTCTCCATGTGAATCAGATTCATATGACCCAGGCAGGTGACATGGGCTAATCAATGAATATGCAAGATCTCCCCATTTAAATAACCATTACAGCCCCAGTCACAGGAACTTTCACCCCCAGGATAGTGAGGGGAATTGGACATTTGAGCCAGGGAAGATTGAGGGAATCTCTGCTAATAAGGAACACCAGACCCAGCCGAGCTGTGAAGAGTAGTGAGGATGAGAAGGAATCAGCACATGCCAAGTGAGTGCAGAAGCAGTGGAGCAGAAAGCCTCTGACTGTGGGCACTTAGAGGAGCTTGGAGATTTATCTTTGATTCCAGGCAGGAGGTGAGAACTGAAGATCTAGGGCAAAAGGCACCATTTCCCATACCCCAGGGCTAGAGGTGATTACAAAAGTTAAGCTATTACCACAAAAATGCACAGGCAAAGGAAAAAGAATCCAACCATAGAAAGCTATTATGGGAATAGAGATGACTGAGATTCACCTTCAGAGAAGGATTTTGAAGTAAAGAAACCCCTAAAGAGTAATGCCAAATGGTCGCTTTCCCAAAAAGAATTCTTAGAAGACCTTTAAAAAGAGTTTAAAAAATAAATGACAGAGATGGAAGAAAAACTAAAGAAAAAATAAGTATAATCCAAGAAAAACAAGAAGGTTATGAAAGGAAAGTCAATCAATTAGAAAAGGCAATCCAGAATCTTAAGTAAAAAAATAACACCTTGAAAACTAGAATTGGGCAAAGTGAATTCAGCAAAATTATAAGATATCAAGAAATAATTAACTAAAATATAAATGATGAAAAAATAGAAGAGAAAATAAAACACAAGAAAATCAACAGATTTGCAGAATAAGGAAGAGAAAATACGAAAATAATCAGACTGACAGTTATGATAAAAATATCTTGATACAATAATACAAGAAAAATTCAAGAAAATTGTCCTGAAACATTAGAACAAGGGGGGAGGGGGGAGTAGAAGTAGAAAAAAATTGATCACCACTTAAAAGAGATCCAATGAGGAAAAGTCATAGAAATATCATAGTCAAATTCTGAAACCCTTAGCTCCAGGATAAAATATTAAAAGCATAAAGATTAAAATAATTTGAATATGGTGGTTCCACAAATAGACTCAAACAAGAACTAGCAGCAGAGACATTAAGGGACAGCAGGTCTTGGAACATAACATATCGAAGAGCAAAGGAACTGAGACTCCAGCCAAAAATATCATACCCTGCAAGGTTAAGTATTATGAATGAAAAAAAAAGGACATTTAATAAACTCTCAGACTTTCTTTTAAAAAATCCTGAACTTAATAGAAGATTTGATACACAAGAACCAAGAGAAATATGAGGCACATACCAAAGAGTGATTACAAGGGACTCATAAGGACAGACTGTTTACTTTTTATTTTTTACATATATAAAATATATGTCTAAAATTCTTATTAGTAATTGAGTAGTTTATAAGTAACATTGGGGAAAACCGGGGTAGGATATGAATTTAAAAAGTAAAACCATTTAGGAACAGCTAACAAGAGTATTTATTTTATACAAATGAGATGCAAGAAGAATTGATACAGAGGAATTAGATGGAGGAGTAGGGTTGGTAGTTTTGGTAACCTATGTTCAATGGGAATGGGTTTAAGAGAGTATAATAGTAATTTAAAATGGAAAGATCTTTCTCATTAATTAATAGGCCCATATGATCTACTTGGATCGCCTGGAAGCCTGAGTCACATATGATGGGAGGAGCTTCCTGAAGAGGCAAAACAGGAAGGGTGGAGTAGAAGTGGAGGAAGTGAGTAGGATCAGAACAGAGGGAATAGAACACAGGCCAGCTGACACATTGTGACAGTTGATAGTGAGAAGGCCCTGGCTGAGGGAGAGGAGGTTTAAGAGTGGGTTTGCCCTCTGCTGTGATCATGTTTATTAACTTCCTGGTCATCATAACCAATTTTGCTTTCTGGTTCTGGGATCTGGCTTTCTGATGTTTAAATAAATGTTTTTCTTCTGCCTTCTATATAGAGTCTTTTACATTTTGCCATTGAGAGCTACGCTAGTATATTCATAATTACTGCTGGTGCTGTGAATATTGCCTTGGTGATACAGTTGGCATCATGAACAGGATCACAAAGTAAAAAATCTCTATTTGGAGGCAGAAATGATTTAGAGGATGACATTAATATCCCACGATGAGAGAATTTATCATATTCCTCACTAGCAAGGGAATGGGCTAAAAGCACTGAACCCTGTGAAAACTGGGAAGCAAGGTTATAGGAGGGGGAACCTGGAGATTTGGAAAGGTGTTTGCAAGGAATGCCAATAAGACCAGGGAAGGAGATGGCAGGGGTAAATAGGAAAGGCTGGATTTTACTAACAGCTTACTATATTATGTGTAGAAACAGAGATGATCTGCTTAAGGAAAAAATTCAGATGGAAAAAAAGTACAAGAGCAGTCTGGGGGGGTGGGGCCTCAGGCGAAAATAAAGGCTGTTCATTTAACTCAGAAGAAGCTGAAGGCTAACAAAAGGAATACCTATCTGACCTTTATACAGACCCAATCTACTTGCCACAGTGACAAAGGAAGTGAAATAATTTTAGAGGAAGAAGTTTCTCAGTCAGAAGCATGCCCAATAGTGAGGCAGAAATAGCAGAACCAAGTTGGTAACTCAGTGTTTAAGGAAATAATTGAGGATTTTGCTCAGCAGGAGGTCATAGAAATTCTCCTACAGTCTGAGAGAATCTTTATTATCTTAGATGGTAAGAATCAGTGATGACAGAGCTGGAGGAATAGATATTGATTCCATAGACTGCCTGAAATTTATAGGTATTAATCAGAATCCTTTTGTACAGCAAACTTTTAGAGATTACAATATACAAGGAGGTAACAATACAACTAAGCTGTTAGCTTTGGCTGCAGAAGGCTGCAGTAGGCAGTATTCTACTGATTCTATGTGGTCTAGTGGAGACAGACCCTGGTACTCACTTAGGGATTATATAAGAAAGTTAAAGGAGGAGGTAATGAAGATTGCCATAATGATCAGAAATGCAAATGTATGTTATGATAACTCCCTTTGCAGTTTACCATAGGACTATAATAGTGAAGTCGGCTCCCTCTACTTACAAACACTTGATTTTGACTAATTATTGGGGAATTAGGGCACCCTCTTTCAGAAGTGCTGGACAAGATTTCACAGTTAGGTGACATTGGAGACTGGGGAAAAGACAAAATTGCTAGAGAGAGAAGAGTAAATAGCCAGCAGATTCAAAATCAGAAAAAACTGACAAGGAGAAAATTGTTTACTGTTCCTCTATTGAGATCAGGGGTAGATTTTAGAAACATAGATGGCATTCCAACTAATGAACTAAATAGAATGTACCAAGAAAAGGGACTTGATACTAGATGAAACAGAGAAGTAAGAACTGCCCTGTACAGATTCTGCTGAACCCTTGTATCCAAGTGTGACGCACCTTCAGGGACACTAGGAAGTTGGCCGAGCCCCACCTCAGACTAAAGAAATACACAGATGAGATTACAGACCCCATATAGATTTGACAATATATTGGAAAAATGGATCAAATACTGTAACCACAGTATTAATAGATACTGGGGCAGAGGCCTCCCTTATATATGGAAACCTTGATAAGTTTAAACTTGAAACACCATCACAGGATTGGGAGGGGCTGAAATATCAGCCAGACAGTTTGCTTGGTTGTTGTCCATCTTCAAAGAGCACCAAAATGACATCACCATTGTAAAGTGAAATTTCAGCGTGTCTGACTATGGCTGATCAAATCAATATGAGCTCAGAATGCTCTACAGAGGTTGGGCACAGAGAGTCCCTTTGAATATTTGGGGTGGATATTCAAAATTTGCGCATCCTGCATTTACTTTGCGCTGTCTCCATTCTGCTTTGCTCAAAGAGCTCGGCACCTTTTCTTATGTGGGCATACCATGCTGAGCGGTCCTATGCCAGTATCTCCCATGTTGCACAATCAAATCCATAGTTCTTGAGAGACCTTGAGAGTGTCCTTGCATCATTTCTTCTGGACACCATCTGATCATCTGCCCCATGCAAGTTCTCCATAAAATAGTCTTTTTGGCAAGCATATATTTTGTATTTGAACGTGGCCAGCCCATCAGAGTTGTGCTCTCTGAAGCATAGTTTGAATGGTCGGCAGTTTAGGTCGAGCAAAGACTTCAGTGTCTGGTACCTTATCCTGCCAGGTGATCCTCAGAATCTTCCTAAGACAGTTCAAATGGAAGTGATTCAGTTTTCTAGCATGGCACTGGTAGACTGTTCATGTGTGTTTTACAGGTATGCAACAATGAAGTCAGCACAATGGCTCTGTAAACCTTCAGTTTGGTAGTCAGTCTAATACCTCTTCTCTCCCAAACTTTTCTTTGGAGCCTCCCAAACACTGAGCTAGCTTTGGCAATGCATGTGTCGCTGCTGCGCAAGCTTCAGTTTCTTGGAGTCACAGGTGAGAGAGAGTTAGGCAGAACAGGTGGACACCAAAGGTGGAAAGAGTCTTGAAAAGGGCTCAGCAGGCATCACACCAAAGGTCCTGGTCCTCCCTGAACACATCCTATACCCAAGACAATTTAATCTAATGATAAAATTGGACAATTACCTAAGAATATACTGTGGCAATTGTACCCATTCCTGAATACATTATTGGAATAGATATATTGAGAGGTATGACTTTAAATTTACCTGAGGGGAGATACCATTTTGCAGTAAGGAAGATAGTAATTAATACAGTTTTAGTGGATAAAATAAAAATGGACCTAATCACTTTGCCTGAACCTTCTGAAGTGATTACTTTAAAGCAGTATCGTGCACCAGGTGGACAAGATGAGATTACCAACACTATAGAGGAATATGCTGACACAAGAGTGTTAGTCCCTACAACCACTTGATTGAATAATTCTGTGTGGCCCATACGTAAATCAGATGGAACATGGAGGGTGACAGTGGATTATAGACAATTGAATAAAGTCACTCCTCCTTTGTATGCTGCTGTTCCAGATTCTATTGCCTTAATAGAAAAAATTCAGAAATATGATGGGACTTGGTGTGCAGTTATTGATTTAGCCAATGCTTTCTTTATTATCCCAATAGATTCGAAACAATGGGACCAACTTGCTTTCACTTGTCAGGGCCAAGAACATACTTTTACACACTTGCCAAATGCTATCTGTATAGCCCCACTATTTGTCATCGGATTGTGGCTGAACATTTGGATGAATTAGAGCTTACCCACTCCATAGATGATATCATGATACAGGGTAAAACTGTAGAAGAAGTGGAGAAGAGTTTGACACTTTTAACTGAGCATGTGAAAAGCAGAGGGTAGGAAATTAACCCTGCAAAAACTCAAGGGCCAGCTCAAACTGTACAGTTTTTGGGTATACAATGGAATCAGGGGCTGTGAGAGATTCTCCCACAAGTCCAACAAAAGATTCAGGATTTTCCTATCCCCACCAATAAGAAAGAGGCCCAAAAATTTATAAGATTATTTGGAAATTGGTGACATCACATACCGCATCTAGGACAAATTTTGAAAAGCTTTATATAAAAGCACTAAGAAAAAAATATGAATTTGATTGGTGACTTGAGCAGACACCAAAGCTTTTGATGAAGTTAAGGCAGTCACTCAGTTGGGCCTAGATTTACGGCCTGTGCAAAGTGGCCCAGTGAAATTACAAGTGATTGTAAAGAATGAATATGCATACTAGAGTTTATGGTAAAAACAACAAAGCCAAAATGTGCCCTTAGGATTTTGGTGTAGGAAAATCCCTTCATCTAGAGTTCAATATGCCCCTGTTGAAAAGTAATTGTTAACTGCATATTGGGCTTTGGTAGAGACTGAACAGCTGACCTTAGGTCATAAGTTAGTACCAAGACCTGGAATCCCAACTATGACCTGGTAATGAGTACCCCGCTTCTCATAGAACTGGATGTGCACAGGAAGCTAGCATAGTTAAATGGAAATGGTATATTTAAAATATGTCTAAAACAGACAAAAGAGGAGTTTCTGCTTTGCATGAATCTATTACAAACATAGATACTGAGGGAAATGGTACACCCTCTCACCCAAAGCAACAGTTGTTATGGTCCTTGGTAAAACCAAATGAGGCATATGATGCATCAACTGAAGGACAAAAGACATGCATGGTTTACTGATGGGACAGCAAAATATTTGGGCCACAAAAGACACTGGAAAGTAGTAGCCTATAACTCATGTACTAGGTGGATTTTGGAAAGCACTGGGATAGGTGGAAGCAGTAAATATGCTGAACTGATGGCAGTACACCAAGCTATCAAAATAGAACAAGGAGGACAATGTCATATATTCACTGATTCATGGCTGTAGCTAATGGGTTAGCTACATGGATGCCCATGTGGAAAAATCAAAATTGGGAAATTCATGGCAAACAAGTCTGGGGCAAAGAATTATGGGAAGATATATTTCACATGTCTTTGGGTACTAATTTGTCAGTTTTTCATGTAGATGCTCACGTGGCACTCACCACACCAGAACATGAGTACAATGCACATGCTGATCAACTAGTAAAGATTACTACTCAACATATTGTCCTTACTCTGACATCAACTAATGATCCAGTACTAGCAAAATGGCCCATGGGTGGCCATGTAGGGGCCCAGGACACACATCACTGGGCACAAGACTGAAGTATTAGTATCTCTCATTCATTGCTAAAACTAGTAGCTGAAAATTGTTATATATGTCAGTTGGAAAAGGAATGAACTGTTCCACCAGCAGTAACTGGAGAGATAGCAAGGGGAAAAAGTACCAGCCCAAATTTGGCAAATAGATTATATTGGATCCTTACCCCAACATAAAGGATGGAAATTTGTATGTACTTGGGCTGACATTTATTCAGGTATACTAGTGGCTTGTCCTTATAAGAATGTGACCCAGAAAACACCTGTAAAACTTTAGATATCATAAGTCTATGTTATAGAATCCCAATGCAGATTCAAAGTAACAATGGGTCACATTTCAAAGGTAATGAAATGAAGAGATATTGTATATTAAACAACACAGAATGGATATATTACATTCCATATTATCTACAAACATCTGGGTTAATTGAAAGAATGAATGGATTATCAAAGTTAAGGAAGTTAAGTTCTAATAATTCTTATCAACATTGGAGAGATAATTTGTTTATTGTTTTACATAATTTGAATAATAGACTCATTGGGAGGCAGTGCACCTCTTGTCAGAATGATGACCCCAAATCTACAAATTATAAAACTAAACACGTAAGATTCCAAATGTTAAGTATTGGATTGTGAGGACAGATGTTCCAGCACTGTGTCCAGGGACACCTGGTTTGGCAGGATATGATTTACGTTGTTTAGAGGACTTTTGGTTGGATAGGAAAGAAATAAGAACAATCTCTACTGGAATATGTATGAGAATTCCAAAAAATCATTTTGGACGGATATTACCTAAATCAGGATTAGCAGCTCGAGGAATACATGTATTGGCTAGAACAATAAATTTTAATTATCAAGGAGAAATTATTGTAATTCCAAAATTTAGGTGATGGACCCATACAGTTTTGTAAAAATGATGGAATAGTTCAAGTGATTATTATTCCTTGTGAAATAAGACCACTTGTGGAAACTGACCCTCCTTCTGAAATAACTGAGTAACTGAAGGATTAGGTTCTACTGATAGAATAAAATCAGGAACTAAAGTATGGGTAAAATGGAAGCCAGATGACATTCCAAAGGCTGCAGAAATTACAGCACATGGGAAAGATAGTACTGTAACTGTTGTTTATTCAGAAGAGGATGATTACCAAATTGTACCCTTAACTCATATAGCCTACCATGAATGAGGCTGCAATAGTGGGTTTATGGACTCTAGAACCACAGCTGACCCTATATCTACCCTGCTTCTGGTTATTATTTCCTTGTTTTGTTTGTTTTTTGTCTTTTCTTCTGTTAACTTGTTTGCTATATTTGCTTCTTATAGACTTAGTACCCTCCACCTGCAGATGCTTGATCACTTAAGCCAGATGTCACCTCCTATCCATGAGAGTGATAGGTCATCTCTGGACCTGAAGTTGACCAAACTCCAGATGCCAGCTAAAGAACTGATCTCTCAAATGGGACCTCTTGGGGCAGGGACAACTCTACATCCAATCTCAGCAGAAAGTAGTTGTGGAAGAAGAGATTTTTGCCCCTTACCCCAAGATTTTGGGCCCCATTTGTTGAGGGGTAATGATGGGGTGCCTATAATACCAGTTGCCTCACCAACCTGTGTAATGAATATGAAAGATCTTGGGGCCGAATGTAACAGTAAATTAAAATGGAAAGATCTTCCTCATTAATTAATAGATCCATATGATCTGCTTGGATTTCCTGGAAGCCTGGGTCACACGTGGTAGGAGGAGCTTGCTGAAGAGGCAGAACAGGAAGGGTGGAGCAGAACTGTGAGGAAGTGAGTAGGGTCAGATCAGAGGGGAAAGAATACAGGTAAACTGACAGGTCAACTGACACATTGTGACAGTTGATAATGAGAATGCCCTGCCTAGGGTAAGGGAGGTTTGAGAACGACTTTACCCTCTGCTGTGATCATGCTCATTACCTTCTTGATCTCTATGATGGATTTTGCTTTCTGGTTCTGGGACTTGGCTTTCTGGTGTTTAAATAAATATTTTTTTATGCCTTCTATATGGGCAGTCTTTTATATTTTGCAATTGAGATCTATACTGGCATATTCATAGTCACCACCAGTGCTGTGAATACTGCCTTGGCAATACAGACAGAACAATGAGCATCTATTTAGAAGAGTATAAAAGTCTTATAAATTCAGAAGAGATAAATTGTAGAGGCATAGGGAGGAGGGGAGTTGACAAGGGAGGGCTCTTTAGAGGGGTAGGAGAGGAAATAGGTAAAAGGAGGGTACAGATAGGTGTTTAGATTTATCGGAATGGGAGGATAGGAGAGGGATCCTTGGAGGGGGATAGGCAAGTAATAGGAGGGCAAGGTAAGTGAATAGAAGTTAAGTAGAGGAGGAGGGGGGATAGGAAACAAGAGATATGCTCAAACATAAAAAAGAAAGATCAGGAGGAGAATACGTTTGAGAAAGTACATGACTCTGTGTGTGTGTGTGTGTGTGTGTGTGTGTGTGTGTGTGTATCTAGAGCCATAGAGAAACACATCAAACTTTATTGTAGCCTTCTGAGGGGGTGAGGGGAAGGAAGAAGAGAAAAAAGTAAAAAAAGTGCACAGTAGAGAACAAAAGAGCTCACAAGGAAGCAAAGAAAAGATGGGTAATTTTCAATACAAGTATTATTTATCACATAGGCTTTCTTGAAATCAACATGTACTGTTACTCAGTTTGAATCCTCTCATATTCTGCTGCACACATGACATGTTTTTTTTTTCCTTTTTAACTTTGTATTTAAGTTCTAACATCTAAGTTTATGATATGTTTTGGATTTCTTCTATTCTGTATTTGTGTTCTAGTGTTTGAGTCTAAAATAAAATTTAATAAATAATAAATGAATAAAGAAATAGAAAGATCATAAAGAATGGAAGTACTTCAGTGTTAAAGAAAGGTAAATGTCTCAGGTTTCCAGGAAAGAGAATGAATTCAGCAAACTATAGCCCAGTGAATTTGACTTTACTTGGTAGCAAGAATCTAGAACATATTCTTGGGTGGAGGTTAGTGAATATATAGCAAAGGAAATAGTGGTTACAAAGAACCAGCATGGTTTCATCAGTACAGGTCCTGCCAACTCACCTTATTTTTTCTTAATCTTCATTACTTGAGTTACTAGACTGATGGGTCATAGAAAACCTATAGATGCAAATTACTTAAATTTTGCCTCCTCTTCCTCACAAGGACAATAATAATGATCATTCCAGGGTAAGCCAACATACATGAACCCTACTCTATATTTATGATAGAGTAGAATGAAATAGTTAGTAGAGAACTGACTTGGAGTTGAGATAATGGTATAAATCCCACCTTTTTTACCTACTAGCTGTATTGTTATTGTTCAGAAATTTCAATCATGTCTGCCTCTCCATGACCCCATTTTGGTATTCTTCACAAAGATACTGAAGTGATTTGCCTTTTCTTCCTCCAGATCATTTCACTTATGAGGAATTGAAACAAGCAAGGTTACATGATTTGCCCAGGATCACATAGCAAGTATGTGTCTGAAACCAGATTTGAACTCAGGATACTGAGTCTTCTTGACTTCAATCTGGCACTCTTATCCACTGTGCCACCTGGTTGCCCAATAAATACTTTTGCTGGTGGTAATGGTCAGTCAGTCAGTCATGTCCAAACCTTTGTAACTCCATGGACCATAATATGCCTATACTATCCATGGGATTTTCTTGGCAAAGATAGTGGAGTGGTTTTACATTTCCCTCTCCAGCGGATTAAGGCAAACAAAGGCTAAGTGACTTAGCCACAGTCACATAGCTAGTAAATGTCTAAGACCACATTTGAACTCAGGTCTTCCTAACTCTGGGCCCAGCACTCTATCCACTGACGCTAACTATATAACCATGAATAAATCACCTAAACTCTTTGAAACTCAGGGCCCTCATCTATAAAATGGGGATAACAATACATATGTTACCTACCTGATGCTGAAGTTGATGAGATAATGAATACAAAGCACTATGCAAACTTTACAGCATTATACAAATGCCAGATGGTTGGTTGTTGTCCTTCCTTCTCAAAGGGGATCAAAATGACATTACTGTGATAAAGTGAAGTTTCAATGTGTATGACTGTGGCTGATCAGAATAATAAGAGCTCAGAATGCTTTATCACGGATTGGGCACAGATAGTCCATGTGAACATTTGGGGTGGTTACTCCAAATTTGCACATCCTACATTTCTTTTATGCTGTTTCAATTCTGCTTTGCTCATAGAGCACAGTACCTTTTCTAATGTGGGCACACCATGCTGAGCGGTCCTGTGCCAGTGTCTCCCATGTCACGCAATCAAAACAAACGTTCTTGAGAGAGATTTTGAGAGAATCCTTGGATTGTTTCTTCTGACCACCATGTGATTGCCTGCCCCATGTGAGTTCTCCATAAAATAGTCTTTTTGGCAAGCTTATATTTTGCATTATAACAACGTGCCCAGCCCGTCAGAGTTGTGCTCTCTGTAGCGCAGTTTGAATGCTTGGCAGTTTAGTTCAAGCAATGACCTCGCTTTCTGGTACCTTATCCGGCCAGGTGAGATTCAGAATCTTCCTAAGGCAGTTCAAATGGAAGTGATTCAGTTTCCTGGCATGCCACTGATAGATTGTCCATGTTTCACAAGCACATAATGATGAAGTCAGGACAATGGCTCTCGAGATCTTCAGTTTGGTGACCAGTGTAACACCTCTTCTTTACCAAACTTTTCTTTGGAGGCCCCCAAACACTGAGCTAGCTCTGGCAATGCATGCATCAACTTCATTGTCAATGTGTCCATCCCTGGAAAGTACATTTCCAAGGTAAATTAACTTATCCATAGCATTCAAAACTACTCCATATGTTGTAACCAATGGTTCCACGTAAGGTGGTGGCTGATGGAGCACCTGTGTTTTCTTGGTGCTAATTATTAGGCCAAAATTAGCACAGGCAGCAGAGAATTGATCCATACTTTGTTGCATCTCAGCTTCAAAGTCTGCATTGAGTGCACAATTATCTGAAAACAGAAAATCATGTACCAACACTCTTTCCACTTTGGTCTTGGCTTGTAGCCTTTTCGAACTGAAGAACTTACCATCAGTAAGGTAGTTGACCTTGATGCCGTGTTCATCTTCATTGAAAGCACTTGACAATATGGCTGAAAACATCATGCTATAAAGCACTGGAACAAATACACCACCTGTTTCACTCCATTGGTGACTGGGAAGGCATGAGAGCATTGTCCACTATCCAGAACTCAGGCAAACATGCCATCATGAAATTGATACACAATGCTGATGAACTTCTCTGGGCAACCAAATTTTGGCATAATTTTCCAAAAGCCCTCATGACTAGCAGTGCCAAAAGCGTTGGTCACATCTACAAACCTTGTGTACAGATCTCTGTTCTGTTCCTGCCATTTCTCATATCGACTGGTCCTCAGCTCTTTCTGAAGCCACACTGACTCTCAGGTATATGCCCATCTTCCAGGTGAAGGATCAGACTATTATGGAGGACTCTAGTATGAATCTTGCCAGCAATGACTAAGAGAGAGACCCCCCTGTGATTGTTGCAAGACAGTCTATTCCCTTTACCTTTATAAAGATGGACAATGGGGGCATCCTTGAAATCCTAGGGGAGTTATTATATTTTATGCACCCAAAAATGGAAATGAGCAGGAAGATCTTTCGATTATTTTAGGTGCTTTGGATCTTGAAGTCAAGGTAAAATTAGTCATTTTGATATATTGACAAACATATATCTTGGGGAATAGTTCAACAGATAGATGATAGAATATGAGAGTTGAGAGGGAACATAGAAATGATACAGTCCAGCACACACTTCTTAGAATCAAGCAACATATACTCATTAAAAATCTACTACCTGCCAGCCACTGTGCTAGGTATAGGAGAAATTAAAACAAAGAAAATGAAGGGAACCATCCTTGTATTCAGAGGGCTGATGGGTAAGAAAAATGAAAGGGAAGAGTGGCTTTTTTCTATAGTTGCTTCAATAATTACAGGCAAAGTTGAGTCTATAATCCAAATTTCCTGAATAAGACATCACTTATGTAGCACCAAAGATATGAATATGCTGTCCTTTAAGTTCTATGCCCAAATATGTAGCAAGAGCTAAGGTTTCAAGAGATCTGTATCCTAAATCTTGAACTTCCACTCACTGGCCATCTGGCTGTTGGCAGTTCCCAATTTTACTTTCTTCATCAGAAGACTAACACATTGATAAGTTTCTCTCAAGCTTGACCGATGATTTCATTAGAACTCCCACTGAGGAAATTCTCTCTTCCAATGTAGAACAACATTTGCATTGTAATTTCTAGTCTTAGAAAGTTCTTGGGACACTGAGAGGATAATTCACTGTCCAGGGTCACATAGCCAGCATATGTCAGAAGAGAAACATGAACTCACATTGTCCTGACTCTGAGCCCAGCTTTCTATCCACAACTCTATTCTATCAATAATGTAGCAAATATTACAGACATATTTTTAGAGAACCAAATAAGATAATACTCGTGATGTGTGATACAAAAACAAAGCAAAATTATATCAGGAGAGATATCTAGCACAACCATTCAGGTATTTTTTTATACCGTGTGATAATAAGGTTCAACACTAAATGACTCTCTCTCTTTCAGGCTCTGTTTATCTTCTCTTTGTTCTGAGATGTGATGAAATATATCATTTGAGAATTGTATGTGTTTTATGCCCCAAAAATTAACTGGAATTTTATCTTTTCCATTTGATTGGCCCTCTAATGGTCAGAGAAGAATTAGATACAATTATAAAAAATTTATAAATCTCTAGAGCAAAACTGATCAAAGATTATTACATTCTGCAACACTTTAGAGGCCACCAGAGGATATGGTTATGAGAAATGATGATGAGTATATTTTGACCATTTCCTTTTGAGAAAATTTTGGAAAAGGTCAAACAGAAGATGAAATTGAGAGGCTTCTCTCTCTTTTTTTGATTGAGATGCATATATAGAAATAGTAGAGGCTACAAAATCACCCAGTGTCGGAATAAGAATCCCTTCTATTACACATGTGACAAGTGAACACCTAACTTTGCTTAAAGACATTCTGTAAGGGAGGGAGTTGGAGACCATAATCCCTAAAGCAGTTCGTTTCTCTGTCTTCTCAGGGTAGGGAATAAATTTCTATGCATCAAGCTACAATTTACCTTTTTGCAACCTTCATTTTTCTTACTCATTGGCCTCTAGGGCCAAGCACATTACATATAATCTTTTTGCCACATGGCACAACACCCATATGCTTGAAGACAAGATCTCACCTGGCATAATACAAAAGCTCCTGTCTACCCTAGTGGCTTCTCTGGGATGCTTTTCAAGATAACCAATATGCTTTCTCCAGTAAGATTTTCAGACCTCAATAAAAATATGGTCCTACTAAGGCAGAGGACTGTAGAACTATTAGCTCCTTAGACCTAAAAACTACTAAACATTCTTTTAATGAAGCCTAAGACTGGATTTGATTTTTTTTTTGCCTACCACATAATAATGACTCATATTGAATTTGAATTTCAGTAAAATCCCCAAATTCTTTTTCCAATAAACTTGTGAGATCATAGTTCATCCCTCTCCCCCACTTCCCACATCTTGTATTCGGAAAGTTGATTTTCTTTAAATCTGAAGTGTTAAGACTTTATATTTATTCTTACTAAATACATTTTCATAGACTTGGTCCAATGTTCTGCCACAATAATGATTTTGCAGCATTAAATTGAAGAATGGAAGGGTACTTTAAAGGGGAGATGAAAGGAAAAAGAGGCATACATGTGCTGTGCCCAAATATATCATTTATAGTCACATACCTTTTATTTTAATCAAATGGGGAGTTCTTTCCTAAGCAACTTGTTTTGTGAGTTGAGTTCTGTGTTTCTGATTCTACTTTGTCTGTTAAGGGGCAGCTAGGTGGTGCAGTAGATAGAGCACCAGTGCAGGACTCAGGAGGACCTGAGTTCAAATCTCATCTCAGACACTTGACACTTACAAGCTGTGTTACCTTGGGCAAGTCACTTAACCCCAATTGCCTCATCCTGGGTCATCTCTAGTCATCCTCATGAATATCTGGTCACTGGATTCAGATGGCTCTGGAGGAGAAGTGAGGCTGATGAGCTGCACAGCCCTCCCTCACTCAAAACAAAGTCAAGTGCAAGTCATGTCATTATTTCTCTGATGGCATGGTCTTCTTCAGCAAGAAAAAATGAACACACACACTGTCTCTTCTGTTCCATTGATTTACTTCTCTATCTTCTAATCAATAGCAAATATTTTAGTTGACTGCTGTTTCATAATATAATATAAAGTATATCCCTTTCATCCCTAACTTTTTTCATTTCTTTTTGTATTCTACATTTTTATTTCTCCAAATTAATTTTGATTATATTATTAAATTCTACGAAGTACCCCTTTAATAATTTAATTCATATAATGTTAAGACTATAAATTAACTCTGATAGTATTGCCATTTTTGTTATGTTGCCAAGCCCATCCTTGAACATTGAAGGCTCCTCCAGCTATTTAAGTTGTTCTTTCTTTCTTTAAGGAGCACTTCATAACACAAAATATAAAATTATTTTTTACACTTTACATTTGTTTTGAGTGGGATTTCCCACTCTGTGATTACTTCTTAGATTGTTATACTGGATAAAGTTATTATTGTGTGTATGTGTGTATGAGTGACATTTTGTAGCCTTCAAATTTTCTGAAACTAATGTCTCAATTAGTGTCTTTACCCTAGGATTTTCTAAGTAAACCATTATGTTGTTAGAAAATAAGGATAGCATCATCTAAGGGTAGCATCATCTCTTCTTTGCCTATTTTATGTCTTTAATTTCTTTCTTGTCTTTTAGTTTTTGCCAACACTTTAAAAATATATCTAATAATAACAGGGACAATGGGCATCCTTGCTTTGCTCTTAAATGTATTGGAAAAATCTTCAAATATCTTCCTTGTTTTTGGTTTTAGAAGAATGCATTTTATGATATTAAAAAAAAGGTTCCTTAATGCTTGTATTTCATAGGTTCATTCTTGCAAGTGTTGTGTTTATCAAACCCATTTTTAAGGATCTTTTGAGATAATTGGGTTGTTTGGGATATTTTTGTTTTCAGTGTAATTAACTGTGTTGATTGTACCCTTAATATCAAATCATCCAGGCTTACCTGGATGAAATCCAGCATGGTCAGAATAACCAACTTCTTAGATGAATTGCTCAAAGAACCCTAACAGAATTACACTAGGCATTAGTCTGTTCTTAAGTTATGGCTAGGATTGACTCCTATATTACCCTACAATTGAGACTTGAGCCAATGAAGTTTGTAGAATGCAGTGTTGAACGATATAGACTTGCTTGATAACCACCTTGCGGGGAGACACATGACCTCAAACTACACCAAGAAGAAACCTGATTTTGAAACTTATGTGAAAGAAACTTATGAGTACGTCTAAAACACAAATGGTTCATTCTTAAAGAAGGTATTCTTTGTATGTTTTGATTAATAAACTTTTATGGAATATATTGAGAAGTATAAGTCTAATTAGTGTTTCCTTTGCAATAGTTAGATCATGTATTGGCTATAAGCATACATTATTCATTATGCCTATTTAAGTGGCGATTTAACCAAATGATGGGCCCTAGGGCCAAAGAATTTTTTTGAAGTAGGAATTCTACGTCTAGTATAAACTTCTAGGATAGAGTTTTTAGGACATGGTACAAAAATTTGAAGGAATGAAGCTCCATAGGAAATTATGACTCTGGGAAGCAGCTAAGATCTCCCTCTCCTCCCACAGCTTTGAAAACCCAGATGTTGGTGCTTCCCTCTCGGATCTAAGAACCTGTGATAGCAGGCCCTCCCTGTGTATGTCAGGGTGTTTACTGTTACAAAAGGGAAGCCGATCTTTCTGAAAACTAAGCTAGCCATAGCTTTGACTCAGTACAGAGAGGAAACTAGGTATCTTGCAAATGATGGCTTTGCTTGCTGAATCTAGCTGTAGGTCCTCCTCTCCATTTGGTAATTATGAAAAAGTCATTCATCTATGTCTAAGTTAAAATGACACTGCATGTTTTCTGTGATTTATTTGTCAACAACTAAGTAGCAACATTAAGCTTTTAGGAAAAGATTAACAGCATTGTGCTATAGTAACTTGTCATGTTAATTTAAGTAAAAGCTGTTAAAATATTTACTCTTTGTAATAGAACAGGCAACATTCTTTGTCTAATAGCTGCAGAAATGGTATTAAATCCCTTTAAAGGCAAGGCACTAAAATCAAGGTGTTGATAATATTTTGGATTAAAAATAAAAAAAATGACTTTTTTTAAACTGGAAACATCTGGTAAACTTTTAATGATAAAGAAATTTCCCTTTCTTGTACCTTATTGTTAATGTCCCTATATTCAAAAGTTACAAACTATGCATGCATTTATGGAATTGAAACTGTTTGGAGAGAAAGAGAGACAGACAGATTCAGAAAGACAGAGAGTCAGAGACAGAGAGACAGAGAAAGTGTGTGTTCATGGGCAGCTAGTTGGCACAGAGGATAGACTACTACAACTTGAATTACAAAGATTCATCTTTCTGAGTTCAAGTCTGGCCTCAGATACTTGCTAGCTGTGTGACCCTGGAAAAGTAGCTTAATCCTGTTTGGCTCAGTTTTCTCATCTGTAAAATAAGATAGAGAAGGAAATGGCAAACTACTCCAGTATCTTTGTCAAGAAAACCCCAAAGGGATTCACAAAAAGGGAGACATGACTAAAAATTATTAAACAACAGCAAAAGGAGCTGGTATATATGTGAATATGTGTGTGAAGTGAAAAGAGATCACTGAGCCTATGATTTGATCTATGTGAAGAATTGCTCTTGTGGAGATGAAATTAACTCTAGTGATCAATACTGATAACTTAAAGAGTGACTTGGGGCATTAACTACGACACTAAGTATAACATCTATCACTTAAATAGCTCTTTTGAGTTGGAAAATGTATTTTTTGTTTGTTAACAAACATCTAATTTAATCCACATGACTATACTGGTAGGTAGGTGCTATTATTATCCCAGTTTACAGATAAAGCAACTGACAAGGTACATAATAAGCACTTAAAAAGGCTTATTGATTTGAAACAAGTTTAATGACTTGCCCAAAGTTGCATAGACAGCAAGAGTTTGAGATTAGATTTGAACTCTGGTCTTCCCAATTCCAGGTCACCACCCAAATACTTTACACTGAAAGGTAAGGGAGATCCTCCATGATTATATAGCTAGTATTTGTCATAGTCAGGACATGATTCTAGCTCTTTGTGGCTCATGAATTGGACTTTAAATACTGCTAGCTAACTCCATATGTCTATCTTTACATGTGTACACACACACTCATACTGTATATATGTGTATACATATATATACACATATATGTATATATATGTATATGTATGTGTACATTATATACATATACACACACATATGCCCCATATGGAAACATACATATACATATACAGTATTAATTTAACTAGTTTCGAGTACAATTCATCATAAAATTTAGATTTTTAGTCTGAAACTTAGAAATCTTCTGATCTAATCTCACTTTCTAAATAAGGAAACATTCTAAATAAAGAAGGGAAATGACCCACTAAAGGTCACAGCAGTATTAAATCATGGAGAAAGGATTCCAAAAGGTATAAATCTCACTCTAAATTCAGTGTTCATTATACCATATCTACATATGCATCTATGTGTCTATTCATTGTTCATATTAGATAAACATCCTCAATTGGGCACCCAAATCACTAAATTTCTGAATGAGTTTTTATAGCATTAATTTTTCTTTGAACCCTTTTAGCTTTTAGGGCCAGAGTCTCACATTGCATCCTGGGCCATCTCCAGCCATCTTGATGACCATCAGGCCACTGGATTCAGATGGCTCAGGAGAAGAAAGTGAGGTTGGTGACCAAATCACAATCAACTGCAAGTCATGTCGTCATCTTGATGTCATGGTCCTCGTCAAGAACAAAGGATAAATACAACAACCTCAGTGTCCTTCAAAATTCATCTCAAGAGCTACTTTGTACATGAAGCCTTCCCTTGACCACCCCAGAGCCAGTTACTAAAAAGAATCATATATGCCCAATTACACATGTATTGTATATTATATTATATATCTGTGTATACATGGGTGTATGTGTTGTCTCACTTGACAGAATTTAACTTTCTTGAGGAAAAGTATTATGTGCATCACAGTGCCCAGTAAGGTACCTGGCACAAAGTTCTGCAGTAGATGATTATTGATTGATTGTTTCACAGACTACTTGAACATTCTTTTAGCTCTTCTTCAATAGGAAGAGTTTGAATAGAACTTTGCCCTGATGAAAACCATTTGCATATCATTTTTTTTCTCAGAAGCAAAATAGAGAATCATGAGAGATTTCTATTATAATAACCACAAATAGTGTTTATTTAGAAATCCGAACTCTTAAGAAACCCAAAAAAATTTACTATGTAATTAATTTTAGTGCCTTATTTCTGATTTTCATTAAGCTTTTTCATTATTTTCTTTTATGGCTTAGACACAAGTATTGTGTATTATTTTTTATGACTGAGTTCTCAGTTCATTAATGTGAACTTAGGTTTATTTCAAGAGAGTTGCAACATCCAGGAATAAGAAGGAAATATGTTCACTGGACTGTGCCTTGGTCAGATCATGTCTAAAATGGTGTGTTCATAGAGAAGTGAGTCAAATTTACAATAATACAAGTCATTCTCCAACTGAGAAATGGTCATAGGATATGAACAAGCAGTTTTCATGAGAAGAAATTAAAGATATCTATAATCATATAAAAAATGCTTTAAATCACTATTGATCAGAGAGATGCAAATCAAAACAACTCTGAGGTACCACATCACACCTATCAGATTGGCTAACATGACAAAACAAGAAAATGTTATGTTGGAGAAGATTGTTGGTGGACTTAAGCTGATCTAATCATTCTGGAGAACAATTTGGTGCTATGCCCCAAAGGGCTATAAGATGTATAGCCCTTTATATGTATACTCTTTGACCCAGCAATATCACTTCTAGGACTACATCTCAAAGAGATCCAAAGAGATCATAAAGATGAGAAAAGGATCCACATATACAAAAAATATTGATAGTAGTTCTTTTTGTGGTGGCCAAGAACTGGAAACCAAGTGAACGCCCATCAATTGGGGAATGGCTGAACAAGTTGTGGTATATGAATATAATGGAATACTATTGTGCTATAAGAAATGATGTACAGGTAGACTTTGGGAAAACCTGCAAAGACTTAAGTGAATTGATTCTGAGTGAAGCGAGTAGAGCCAGGAGAACACAGTACACAATAACATCTACAGTGTGTGAGGACTGATTTTTGACAGACTTACACCTTCTAAGCAATTTCAGAACCTAAAACAATTCCAAAAGATTCATGATGCAAAATGTCATCCACATCCAAAGAAGGAACTAAGGAGTTGAAATGCAGAATGAAGTAGACTATTTTCTGTTTTGCTATGCTTTGTTGTGTTTTGTTTTTCTCATGGTTTCTCCCATTTGTTATAATTCTTCTATGCAACGTGACTGGTGTGTAAATGTATTTAATGGGAATGTATGTGTATAGGACATATGAGATTGTATGCCATCTTGGGAAGGGAGGTGCGAGGGAGAGGGAGAAAATTTAAAACTTAATGGAAGTGAATGCTGAAAACTGAAGTAAATTAGTATTTTTTTAAAAAAAATGTTGTGTTCAATGACAGTGATCACATTTTAGAAAAAAAAACACTGGGAAACTAGAAATTGTCCAGAGGAAGGCAACCAGGTCAATGAATGACTTCATGTTCATGTCATATGAACAGACTTTAAAGGAAGACAATATGTTTAAACTAGAGATAAGAAGACATCAAAAGAATGGCTCTCTTCAAATATTTGGAGGATTGTCATATGAAAGAGCCAGAAAGTAGAATTAGGAACTATAGGAAGAAACTATAAAGAAGTTTGGATTTGATATAAGGAAAATTTCCTCTAACTTATATTGTTTGTGTTAATTATTTGTGACTCCACTTGGTGTTTTCTTAGCAGAGATACTGGAGCGGTTTGCCATTTCCTTCTCCAGCTCATTTTACAAATGAGGAACTGAGGCAAACAGTGTCAAGTGACTTGCCCAGGGTCACAAAGACAGAAAGCATCTGAAGCCAGTTTTGAACTCAGGAAGATGAGCCTTCCTGACTACATTTGCAACACACTATATACTATTCCACCTAGTAAAGTGAGATGACTTGGGAGATTGTGGGTTCCACTTAACTTTTGATATTGAAACAAAGATTCAGTGATCATGTGTAGTTACAGAAAATATCCTTTTTTTCAAAAATATCTTGGACTGGACGACTTCTTAAATTCTTTTCAGCTCTGAAAGTCTTTGATAATTAAGAAATTGCAGCATACTGAAGAGAAGCAGGCTTCATTATGACTAGAGAGACAAAAAGGAGGTTTATTCTTTCTGAGAAAGATTCAATAATATGCCTTACTGGCGCAAAAAAAATTACCCTTCTAGTCTCCACAACTTCCCCCACAACTCTTCACCCAAAACAGGCTGTAGTTTCAAGTTCTATAAAGTGAGAACTTTTCTTAATTTTCTTGAAATATATTTTGTATAATGGGATAGGAGTGAATGAAATACATTTATTTATTTTTATAAATTTTAAGGAAACTTTTGAGTGATGAAAAACTTTAGATATGAAAATTGAAATTTCATACCATATTTCCTCTAGAAAGTAACTGAAAATACTGAACTTTTATCAAAATGAAATATATAAGCTTGTTCATATATGAATTATAGCAAAAATTAGATTTAGAGGCCAGTAAGTCTATCTCCTTATTATATGATGAGGAAGTTGAGATCAGAGAAGACAAGCAATTGGTCCATTTACATTAACTGTAAATGATATAGCTAGGATTTCAACCTAGGCCCTCTTGACTCTGGGTTCATTGTTTTTCTCACTAAATCCCATCAACTCATGCTTAGCATGATACAAAGCTCTGCAAAAGACACAGTTTGATTCAACAATGTAATTCCAGAAAAGGAGTTGGGGTGTAGGTTGTTGGAAATTCCCCCTAGTTTTCAGAAATCCTTAATTCCATCTTCCTTACATGTTTAGGGGGTGTTATGTATTTCAATGAATAGAGCACTGGGCCCAGAGTCAGGAAGACTTGAGTTCAAATTTGACTTTGTACACTTACTAGCTGTGTGACCCTGGACAAGTCATCTAATCTCTACTTCAATTTTCTTTTCTATAAAATGAGAATATCATCTAACTCCCAGAGTTGTTGTGAGGATCAAATGATGTGATATTTGTAATGTCTGATTCATAGCAGATACTTCATTAGCTATAATTATTATATTTTTTAATTTTTATTATACCTGTCTAATTAGACTTTATTATTACTTATTTCTCTTATGAATAGCTTACCAGATAGAATACTATCTCTGGAGCCAAAGAACCCAGTTTAAAACTCTATTATCATCCATGTAATCCTGTGCAATTTGAGAACCAACCTCCAGTTCATCATTGATAAATTGAGGATGTACTAGATGGATTCTAACATCCTTTCCACCTGTAAATCAATGACACTATGAATCCACACTCACAGACTAAGTTAGTTTTTATCTTGGTTCTCAGTTTCCCTCATCTGAAAATTACAAGGTTGGACTAAATGGCTTCTGTCATCTCCTTCCAGTCTCATATATATATATATATATATATATATATATATATATATATATATATATATAGTCTTATAAATTGTTAGCTTAAATGCAATTTGATTTTTATATAATAATAATGACTTGTTTCATATTTCATATCATTTTCCTTTCCAAATAGATCTCAATCCCCCTCTTCCAAATAGATCTCAATCCCCCTCTTCTACCTAGAAAGCTATCCTTCATAATTAACCATGAAAAAGAAAAATCTCTTCCTCAGAGCTATCCAAACTCATCAACTGAGTCTGATGGAGTATTTTCAATATTCCAAACTCATAGTCTTTCTGTGATATAAGTGCTATTGTTATCTCCATTTTAGAGTTGAGGAGATTTAAGGAGTAACTTGCCCAGTGTCACACATCTTATAAGTGTCTGAGGCAAGATTAGAACAGAGGACTTCCTGGTTCAAGGCCTGGAGCTCTTTGTATGGTTCCCCTTAGCTATCTGACTAAGGTTTCTGCCCACCTAGTTGTCTTGGCTGGTACCCTGGGTCAACCAAGTCAGAGAAAAATTCCTGGATGAAGTAGCGAATAAGAATATTGTTCCTACTATACCCAAAGATCACAATGACAAAAATATAGATCTGGGGGCAGGGGAGACGGATATTTAATGAAATAGAGAGCTTTGAAGCATTTGTGATAAAAAAGACCAGAGCTCAATAGACTGAAAAGCAGTATAAAACTAAACAATAATGAGAAATCATAAGGGATTTAATAAAGTTAAACTATTTGCATTCAAATATAGGAAGATAATACATGTAACTCCCAAGAACTTTATTAGGGTAGCTAGAAGGAGTCTACTTAGACAAAGGACATGGCTCTACTATGTCAAGATATTCATCAAATAAATGAATGGATGGATGGATAAATGAATGGATGAATGAAAGGATAACAAAGGAGGATACACTGAAAGGAGGGAGAGGAAAAATAGGGGAAATTATCTCATATAAAAAGGAGAGTTTTTACAATGGAGGGCAAATGGTGGTGGGGAGAAGCAGGTAATCCTTGAATATCACTTTCATCTGAACTGGATCAAAGGGGGAAAATAAATAAATTATATATACATATATACCCAGCAGACTACAGAAATTACCTTACACAACAAGGGAAATATGATGAGAAGGGGGTAAAAGAAAGGAGAGAGTGTAAGAGGAAGTGCTACTTCATGAAAGTGGTGATCAAAAACTAAAAATATTTTGGAGGATACAGAATTTTTTTTAAAAAAGAGAAGGATAAAGAGACAAAGATAAGATGGAAGAACCTTCTGAATGTGATATAACTGAAGGTGAATGAGATGAACTCATCCATAAAATATAAGAGGATGGCAGAATGGATTAGAAACCAGAAACCAGCAATATGTTATTCATAAGAGACACAGTTGAAACAGGACACATAGAGTTATAATAAGGGGCTGCCTATTATAATTTAAAAAAGACAGAGGTAGCAATTATGATCTCAGACAAAGCAAAAGCAAAATCATACTTAATTAAAAAAGGAAACTACATTTTTTCTTGCAAAAAGTTACCATAGAAAATGAAGTATATCAACACTGAACATATACACAGATAGAGCCACGACAGTGAAGTAGAAGCAGCGTCTGTTTGAGCTCTATCCCAAACCCTCAAAAACTGTAAATGACTCTAAACAAATTCTAGAGCAGCAAAGCCACAAAATGACAGACTGAAGCAAATTTCAGACCCAAGACAATCTGAAATGCCAACAGGAAGGGTCTATTACAACAGGTTGGGAACAGAGTTCAGTATGGGCCACACCTCTACAGTCATGGCTGGAGCAGGCCATAGGGGACTGAATCACTGGCAGCTATCATGTTTTCCAGACCCTTCAATCTACAAATATCAAAGACAGCTTTCAAAGTCAGTGGGAAAGGTCTCTCACCTGGATGAGGGGGGAGCATGGTCCAAACCTAGGCCTAGCCACAGCCCCAAGGAAGCAGCAGGCTGCTACTGCAGCAGCAACTGCTTCAGGAGCACTCCACTTAACAAAGAGCTCAAAAGTCAAGAAATTATTTGTGTAAATGAGCAAATCAGTTTATAGATTCTTACTTTCTTGATGAAAAGGTATATTCTTACATACTTGGTGATGAGGAAGATCAAAATATATAACCAGAAGAAAGCAACAAAGTCAAAGCTGCTGCATCCGAAGCCTCCAAGAAAAATATGCATTGGTATCAGGTCATGAAAGAACTCAAAAAGGATTTTGAAAATCAAGTAAGAGAAGTAGCAGAAAGCTTGGAAAGAGAAATGAGAGTGATGCAAGAAAATCATGAAAAATGAATCAACTGCTTGCTAAAGGAGACTCAAAAAATACTGAGGAAAATAACACCTTTAAAATTAGACTAATCCAAATACATAACACATATACAGACAGAGAGTATAGGGTAAGTTTTATATGAAGGGATGATATCTAAAAATAAGATTAACTATTGAAAGGAATGTACTGGGAAAAAGAGAAAGGGAGAGGTATAATGTAGTAAATCCTCTCACATAAAAGAGGCAAAAAAGAGCTTTTACAATGGAGGGGAATAGTGGAAAGATAAGGGGGAATAAGTGAGCCTTACTTTCATTGGATTTGGCTTCAGGAAGGAATAACATATACTCTCAGCTGGGTATGGAAATTTATCTTACCCTACAGGAAATCAGAGGGGAAGGGGATAATAGAGGGAGGATAATAGAAGGGAGCTCAAATCCTGCCTTAAATTTTTCCCAACTCTAAGCCCAGCACTCTTTCCAAGTCATACAATGAGTTTTGTCCTAGGTCCCTATAGGAGCAGCTCATATGAATGATGAAAGTTTATGAGATCAGAGGAAAAATTCCCCATTTTTCATCTCCATGATCAAAAAGCAACATCAGCTTTGGGTTGTCTATAGATTCTGTAAAATCCTATGTGACTTCAAATTTATTTCTGGACTTTCCATCTACCATATTTACAGACTTACTTTCTTCCTCTAATGCTTCCGTGTTAAAGTCATACTGAACTTACTAATTTGGAGGTACTTGTTCACTTCTTGCTTTCAGCTATGTGCAGTAAACAGGATTTAATGGAGGTTATAACATGAGCTAGTCAAAGCCCATTTCAGTATCAAAAGAATGTGGGGAAGAAGGATGTGCTTAAAAGAGTTGATGATGATGATGATGGTGATGATTATGATGATGATGATGATGGTGATGATGATTACTGTATTTCTTTTTCTGTCAAGCATATAAAAAGAATGGGTCTATGAAGTCAATCAATCCATAAATAGGTATTCATTCATTCATTCATTCATGCCAGGCATCATGATAAGCATTCGGGCAAAAGACAAGGAGTCTAAAAGTATTAAATGAAGTAATACTCATAATTCATTTAGCACAATGGTTGGTATGTACAGGGTATTTAATAAGTGTTTATTTCCTTCATATATAAGGTGAATTCTAGACATAGAAAAAATTGCTCAGTGTACTAAAGGTTAGCAGTGTTACAATCAGCTTTCCTTTGATGCTTCAGAGAAGAGACGAAAGGGACTGTGTTGAATTCATTTTTACATCTACCACAGAAGCTAGCACAGTTCATTGTGTGTTATAGGCTCCTAGTTTCTTTTTGGCAAATGAATAAGATTTTGTTTCATGGTGTGTTTAAAGAAGACATGATAGAGAGTAAATCTTTGGATGAATCCCAATCAACATTTATCAAGAATATAAGATTTTCACCCTTTTTCTACTCATAAAGACAAGAGAGGATGAAATAGTTATGAACCAGAAAACACTAATTTTATTACAATATCCAATAACCATTGAAAGCACAAAGGATCAATTTGAGTTTCTTTAAAAAAACAACTAATATGGCCACTAATCAAATCAATTGTCCCTGACTAATTTTTATCATACATTTAAAAAATAAAGATTGAGGGCTAAGTTAGAAAACTTGTATTTCCCTTCATCATACATCTAAATCAGATAACTAAACATTTTAAACCTGGCATTAATAACTTGCACAAGCTTGTTATTTTAGTCAGCAACTCTGGAGGAAGAAAACAAAATCTGCGTGCAGAGACAAAACAGAAAAGAATGCTTCATAAAATGATTCTACTTCCTATTACCTTAGTAGCTATTAGGGAGTATTTCTTGACACTAGTGAAAAATAAATAACTCATATAGAACTTTACAGCTTCAAAAGCATTTCCTTTACATACAATCCTTTAAATAAATAGTACTGTTAACATTTATTTGTTTGGGAGGAGCCAAGATGGCAGAGTAGAAAGACGCACATATGCTAGCTCTGAATCCACAGCCCATACATTTCCTGTAAAAAGAACACCCCACAAATTCTGGAGCAGAGTAAGCTGCGCAGAAACACAGTGGAAAAGATTTCCATTCCAGAGAGACCTGGAAAGCCGTCCACAGGGGTCCATCATGCTCCTGACGTGGAGCCCACCACTGCACTACCCTGGCCACGTGGCCCCAGAGGAGCAGACCCGAGCAGGCTTCAGGGACGGAACCTCTGGTGGCTGCGAAGGTCCCTCCACCCACAGGCGCTCCAGGTCAGTGAGAGACACTTCTGGGCTGGCCGAGAAGGGAGCAGGGTGTCTCCGTGGCTCAGGCCCCCTTGGGAGGCAACAGCAGAGGCAGCAGCAGAGGCAGTGGCGCCCAGGACTCCCAGAGCAGCAGGCAGGAGCTCAGGGCCATTACTGAAGGTCTCCACATAAACCCCCTGAGGGAACTGAGCCTGGGAGGTGGCCCTGCCCCACACCAGCACCAAAACTTAAATTGAATAGCAGCCGTACCTGCCACTGAAAGCCCCAAGGATGGGGAGCAGCATTTGAATCTCAGACCCCAAGCACTAGCTGGGCAGATCTAGGTGGGGGTGGAAAGGAATCTCAGAAGTCAAGTAACTGCCTGGGAAAATGCCCAGAAAAGGGAAGAAAAATAAGACCATAGAAAGCTACCTTCTTGGGGGACAGATGTTCCCGCCTTTCATTTCTGATGACGAGGAACAATTCTTACCATCACGGAAAGACATGGAGGTCAGGGCCTCCATATCCCAGACCATCCAAGTGGATGTCCAATGGGCTCAGGCCATGGAAGAGCTCAAAAAGGATTTTGAAAATCAAGCTAGACAGGTGGAAGAAAAAGTGGGAAGAGAAATGAGAGAGATGCAAGAAAAGCATGAAAAATGGGTCAATACCTTGGTAAAGGAGACCCCAAAAAATGCTGAAGAAAATAACACTTTGAAAAATAGGCTCACTCAATTGGCAAAAGAGGTTCAAAAAGCCAATGAGGAGAAGAATGCTTTCAAAAGCAGAATTAGTCAAATGGAAAAAGAGATTCAAAAGCTCACTGAAGAAAATAGTTCTCTCAAAATTAGAATGGAACAGATGGAGTCTAATGACTTTACGAGAAACCAAGAAATCACCAAACAAAACCAAAAGAATGAAAAAAATGGAAGAGAATGTGAAATATCTCATGGGAAAAACAACTGACCTGGAAAATAGATCCAGGAGAGACAATTTAAAAATTATGGGACTACCTGAAAGCCATGATCAAAAAAAGGAGCCTAGTCATCATCTTTCATGAAATGATCAAGGAAAACTGCCCTGGCATTCTAGAACTAGAAGGCAAAATAAGTATTCAAGGAATCCATCGATCACCACCTGGAAGAGATCCAAAAAGAAAAACTCCTAGGAACATTGTGGCCAAATTCCAGAACTCCCAGCTCGAGGAGAAAATCTTGCAAGAAACTAGAAAGAAACAATTCCAGCATTGTGGAAATACAATCAGGATAACACAAGATCTAGCAGCTTCTACAGTAAGGGATCGAAGGGTATGGAACAGGATATTCCAGAAGTCAAAGGAACTAGGACTCAAACCAAGAATCACCTACCCAGCAAAACTGAGTATAATACTTCAGGGGAAAATATGGTCTTTCAATGAAACAGAGGACTTTCAAGCATTCTTGATGAAAAGACCAGAGCTGAAAAGAAAATCTGACTTTCAAACACAAGAATGAGAACAAGCATGAAAAAGTAAACAGCAAAGAGAAGTCATAAGGGACTTACCAAAAGTGAACTGTTTACATTCCTACAGGGAAAGAAAATATTTGTAACTCTTAAAACTTTTCAGTATCTGGGTAGTTGGTGGGATCACACACACACACACGTGTACACACGTGCATGCACACACACACACACACACATGCATGCACATACAGAGACAGAGAGCACAGAGTGAATTGAATAGGATGGGACCATATCTTAAAAGAAATTAAGGTAAATGGTGAGAGAGAAATGTAGTGGGAGGAGAGAGGGTGAAATGGAATGGGGTAAATTATCTCCCATTTAAGAGGCAAGCAGGAGACTTTTTAGTGGAGGGAAAAAGAAGAGAGCTGAAAAAAAAACATTTATTTGTTTGTTTGGTCATTGAGTGAATTTTTTTTAATTTTTATTAATATCTTTTGGTTTTATATAACCTTTATTACCAAAAGTTGCCCTCTCTCAGCATACCCAAAGAATCAATCTTGTGAGTAAATTAAAAACAATGGCATTTCAAATCATATCAACTGAGTCTAAATATACATGATATTCTATATCCATAGTCATCCCCAAAGAGGGATGGTAGAATCTATCATTTCATTTTTACTTTTAGGGACAAGTTCAGTCTTCATAATTATAAAGAATTCAGAATTGTTTTTCATTGTAGTTCTTTCTATTTGTATTGTTGAAGCAATTGTGTGTATATCATACCCTATGAATAGTTACCTATGGCCCCCAGAGGGTAAGCAGCAATTCTCAGGTAAAGTACTGATATAATGTTTCAGAAAGAGGAGCTATCCTTATTTCAGTACTGACAGAAGCCCCTCTAATTCTCCCACCTTAGAGCATTGACTTTGAAGATTGCCATCTTCTGAACAGGGAGAAGAATAGAGTTGCAGACTATTTTTCCACAACTTTCTTAGTCCAGGATAACCAAACATTTCATACTGATTTATGGTAACCTAAAATATTTCTCAAATTTTCATCTATGTAGACTTAACTATAACCAGGCAAAAGCCATTTGCTCATTAATCACTAAATAACCCTTTGGTTCAGGGTTTGGTTTTTGGGTTTTTTTTGCTTTGTTTTGGCATAGTCTTCTGTGTACATTATTTGTTTGCTCTGTTTACTTTACATAAATTCATATTTCTTCCCATATTTCTCTAAATTCTTTGTAGTTACCATTTCTTATGGTGCAGCACTATAGCACTACATCCTTGTACCACAATTGATTTGACCATTCCACAGTAGATAGGGATTTATTTTCACTCACAAATGGGCATCTACTTTGTTTCCAAATCTTTGCCATAATAAAAAGTGGACTTGCAATTTCATTGACAAAAGGGATTGTCATTATGGAAACTCCTCCTCTGATGAAGCTCTGTAATTCATGAATAAGTCATACTCTTAGAGAGCTATTGGGGACACTGGAAGGTTAAGTACACTACCCTTGGTCACCTAATATGTTTCAGAAGAAGGACTTAAATCCATGTTGTCCTAACTCTAAGACCAGACATCATTTTATAGATAAATTTCCTTTGGTTCCTAGTCAAGGTGATAACAGTAAGGCAGTGTTAGTCCTAGAATTTGAATGTAAATCTCTGATTCACTTCCATCACTTTTACCACTACACAAAATCTTTCCTAAAATGAGGAATTATGGCCTTTTATCACTACCACTAGATAACAGTAGCTTTGTAGAAATACTCTATGATAGTCAGTAACTTAATGATAGATTTACTATGACAGTACCTTCATTAGTTTTCCAGCAAAATATACTGCTTGCTGCTGATTGCAGAAGAATGTATGGCTGTCTTCAATATTACCTAGCTAAAGCTTGTCATTCCATCTGGTAAGAATCCAGTAAATGTATTTTTAATATGATAAGTAAAAGAGAGTTATCTGAATGAGGAATATTTTTGACAATGATATACTATCGAATACTCTCCCACATCAATTCTCCTTTGTTTAATTTGGTTTATTGGTAAGCATAGTAATTTGATTTTTGTACTTGTTGCTATAATGGTAAGATTTTAAAGCATGACAATGTAATACCCACTTTGAGATACTCCAAATTGCACTTGCTCATAGACTAGGCTTCCAGATAATGCCTCTTATTTCAGTTTTTAGCATAACCAGATAGGTGTCTACTTTTCCTACTTTAGCTCTTGACCTCACAGCACTGTGCAGTCCTTAACAATCAGCTATTAGGGAGGAGCCAAGATGGTTGTGTGCATACTGGGACCCAAGCTGAACTTTCCTGATTTTCCCCTCCAAACAATTTTAAAACACTTCACCAAATCAAATTTTGAATGGAACAGCCAAGAAAAGAACAGAGGGAGACATTTTTTCCAGTCAAAGAAAACTTAAAAAGTCTAGAGAGGAAAGCCCTGTAACAGCATGGGGGGCACAGGTCCAAGAGCACAGCAGAGGCATTAGTAGGGGCCTCAGATGGGATAGCAACAGTGGCAGCAATAGATTCAGGAGTCCTCAACACAGAGATGGTAAAAGGGTTGGACAATAAACCAGAAAGAGATTACAGGGAACTCTGTGCTGACACTGGGAGTAGCTGGTTATGATTGATAACTCTATTGGCCATAAGAATTTCTGGGTCATAGTTCTAGAGAGGAGAGGAGAGAATAACTTCTTGGTAAAGGGGGCCCAAAAAATTCACTGAGGAATACTTTTTTAATAGAACAGGCCAACTGGAAAAAGAAGTACAAAAATTCATGAAAGAGAAGCATTTCCTAAAAATCAGAACTAAGTGGAAAATGATGTTGAAAAGGCCACTGAAGAAAATTATTCCCTAAAAATTACAGTTTAGTGAGTAGAAGTGAATGACTCCATGAAACTTCAAAAACAAAATTAAAAGTCAAAAAGGGAAAGTTGGAAATGTAAAATACCTCATCAGAAAAACAACTTATGTGGAAAAGACACAGGAGAGATAATTAAAAATTATTGAACTAACAGGAGCAGAGCCAAGATGGCAGAGTAGAAAGACACATATACTCTAGCACTTCCCCCACAGCCTACAAAATACCTGTAAAAAATGACTCTCAACAAATTCTAGAGCAGTAGAAGCCACAGAAGGACAGAATGAAAGAGATTTCAAGCCAAAGGTAACCTGGAAGGCCAACAGGAAAGGTCTATCTCATGGGATGCTGAGCAGAGCAGAGACCAGCCTTGGCTGCATGGCACCAGGAGGAACAGAACTGGAACAGGCCTCCTGGGCAGAATTCCCAGCAAGGAGAGTCCCAGATACCTCAACCCACATGCAACAAAGAAAGCTTCAAAGGTCAGTGTGGGAGAGCTTTTCCAGCTGAGCAAGAGGGGAGCAGGGTCCCCCTAGCTCTGGCCCCAGGTGGTGGCAGAGGCAGCAGTAGCAGCAGCGGGCAGCAGGCAGCTACAGTGGCCATGGAAGCAGCCTAGGTCCATTGCTTGAGTGGCTCAGCTTAAAGTCTCTGGGGGGAATTGAGAAGGGGATCTGAACTTCAGCTCTGAGCACAGTCCTGTGGGGAGGAGGAGCACTAGGATCCTATTCTTGACATAGGATTCAGAAGTCAAGAAACTGGCTGGGAAAATGCCCAAAAAAGGGAAAAAATAAAACCATAGTGGTTAATTTCTTGGTGAACAGTATATCCTTCCATCCTTTTAGATGAGGAAGAATAATGCATACTGTCAGAGCAAGTCAAGGCTTCTGCCTCCAACACCTCCAAAATGAATATGAAATGGGCTCACACCATAAAAGAGCTTGAAGGGTGAGTCAACAGTTTGTTAAGGAGAACCAAAAAATGCTGAAGAAAATAACACCTTTAAAAATAGGCTAACTCAATTGGACAAAGAGGTCCAAAAAGCCAATGAGGAGAAGAAGGCTTTAAAAAGCAGAATTAGCCAAATGGAAAAGGAGGTTCAAAAGTTCACTGAAGAAAATAGTTCTTTAAAAATGAGAGTAGAGTTCAGGGAAGCTAATGACCATATAATAAACCAAGAAGTTACAAAACAAAACCAAAAGACTGAAAAAATAGAAGATAATGTGAAACATCTCATTGGAAAAACAACTGACCTGGAAAATAGATCCAGGGGAGACAATTTAAAAATTATGGGACTACCTGAAAGCCATGATCAAAAAAAGAGCCTAGACATTATCTTTCATGAAATTGTCAAGGAAAACTTCCCTGATATTCTAGAACCAGAAGGGATAATAAATATTGAAAGAATCCACCAATCACCTCCTGAAAGAGACCCAAGAAAAGAAACTCCTAGGAATACTGTGGCCAAATTTCAGAGTTCCCAGGTCAAGGAGAAAATATTGGAAGCAGCTAGAAAGAAACAATTCGAGTATTGTGGAAATACAATCAGGATAACACAGGATCTGGCAGCTTCTACATCAAGGAATTGAAGGGCTTGAATAGGACATTCCAGAAGTCAAAAAAACTGGGATTAAAACCAAGAATCACCTACCCAGCAAAACTGAGTATAACACTTCAATGGAAAAAATGGACATTCAATGATGTAGAGCACCTTCAAGCATTCATGATGAAAAGACCAGAACTGAATAGAAAATTTGACTTTCAAACACAAGAATCAAGAAAAGTATGAAAAGATAAACAGGAAAGAGAAATCATAAAGGACTTTCTAAAGTTGAACTGTTTATATTCCTACATGGAAAGAAATATTTGTAACTCTTGAGACTCTTCTCAGTACACACATATAGACAGAGAGTACAGGTTGAATTGAATCAGAAGAGATGATATCCATAAAAAATGAAATTAAGGGGTGACAGGAAAATATTTTGAGGAGAGAGGGAGAAATGGAAGGGGGAGACTATCACTCATAAAAGAGATAAAAAAAATTTTTCTCTGGAGGAGAAAAGGGAGGAGGTGAGAGGGGAAAAGTGAAGCTTACTCTCTTCACATATGGCTTAAGGAGGGAATAACATGCTCACTAAATTTGGTATGAAAATCTATCTTACACTACAGGAAAGTAGGGAAGAAGGGGACAAGTGGGGTGAGGAGGATGATAGAAGGGAGGGCAAATGGGAGAAGTGAGTAACTAGAAGTAAACACTTTTGGGAATGGACAAGGTCAAATGAGAGAATAGAATAAAGGAGGGACAAGGTAGGATGGAGGGCAATATAGTCTTACACAACATGATTATTATGGAAGTCTATTGTAAAATGACACATGTATAGCCTGCATTGAATTGCTTGCCTTCTCAATGGAGTGGGGAGGGAGGGAGGGAGAGAAGTTGGAATTCAAAGTACTAGAAACAAATGTTGAGAATTGTTATTGTGTATAACTGGGAAATAAGAAATGCAGGTAATTGGCTATAGAAATTTATCTTGTCCTACAAGAAAAGAGAGAAGATGATGAAAAAGGAAGGGTGGGGTATGATAAAAGGGAGGGCACATTGAGGGAAGGGGTAATCAGAATGCAAAGTGTTATGGGGTGGTGGGAGGGGAGAGATGGAGAAAAAAAGTGAAACTCAAATTTTTGTGGAAATGAATGTCGAAATCTAAAAATAAATAAATAAAGCTATTAATAAAAATAAAGAATTATTGAACTATTTAAAAGTCATTATAAAAAGAAAAGAATTTAGACATCATAGTCCAATAAATTATCAAGAAAAACTGACTCTTAGGCCTTTTTATATCTACAGAGTAAGACAGAAATTGAAAGAATCTAGTGAGGGAGGCAGATGTAAGACATAGGAATAAAACAAGGATTTCTTAGTGCTCTCCTCCAAAACCCTCCAAATACCTGTAATAATTATTCTAAACAAATTTTAAAGCTAAAGAACCTAGAAAATAACCAAGTGAAAATAATCCCCAGGGCAGGACAACCTGGAAACTTGACAGAATGGGTCTATCACACCAGGCAGGGAGCAGAACACAGTTTGACATGGGACATACCAGCACAGATCTGCTAGAGTAGGCCCCAGGGAACTGAATCATTGGCAGCAGTGGCAGTTTCTGGACTTCTCAATCCACAAATGCTAATAAGGTCAGTGATAAAACTCTGTGGGACCTAAATGAAAGAGGAACATTCAGTCTGGCCAGATCTGGTCCCAGCTGCAGGACAGTGGGGGTGGGGGCAGCATCAACAGCTGCAGCAGAAGTGACAGAGACTGCTTTCAGGGCACTAACTCCACAGCAAGAAGAGAATCAAGCAGCTGATATGAAACACCTGAACCCTGAGACAGTACACTGGCCTCTACCCCCATTGGAAGAAGAGTTCTACCTTGACAAAGGGTTAAAAAGTCCAGTGTTTGACTGGGAAGATGAATAAACATCATAAAAGAACTCAGACTACAAAATCTTATTTTGATGACAAAGATGACAAAGGGCATACAACCGGAGTAGGACAGCAGAGTCAAAGCTCCTACATAAAAAGCCTCCAAGAGGAATATAAATTGGTCAGAGGCCATGAAGAAGCTCAAAAAGCATTTTGCAAATCTAGTAAGAGAAGTAGAAGAAAAATCAGGAAGACATATAGGAGTGATGCAAAAAATCATGAAAATCAAATCCACATCTTGCTAAAGGAGACAAAAAAATACTGAATTAAAAAAAATTTAAAAAGAGACTAAGCCAAATTGCAAAAGAAGTCCAAAAAGCCATTGAGGACAAGGGTGCCTTAAAAAGCAGAATGAGCCAAATGGAAAAGGAGGTCCAAAAGTTCATCGAAGAAAGTAATTCCTTCAAAAACAGAATGGAGCAAATGGAAGGTAATGACTTTATGAGAAATCAAGAAATTATAAAATGAAACCAAAAGAATGAAAAAATAGAAGAAAATGTGAAATATCTCATTGAAAAAGCCACTGCCCTGGAAAATAGATCCAGGAGAGATTACTTTAAAATTATTGAACTGCCTGTAAGACATCATCAAAAAAGGGACCTAGACGTCATCTTTCTAGAAACTGTCAAGGAAAACTGCTCTGATAGTCTAGGACCACAGGGTAAAATAAAAATGGGAAGAATCTACCAATTGGAAAGATATACTAAAAGGAAAACTACTAGGAATATTGTAGCTGAATTCCAGAGTTCCCACGTCAAGGAGAAAATATTACAAGCAGCTAGAAAGAAAAACTTTCAGCATTGTGGAAATAAAATTAGGACAATACAAGGTCTAGCAGCTTCTACATTAAGGAATTGGAAGGCTTGGAATATGAAATTCCAGAGGTTAGAGGAGCTAGGATTAAAAACAAGAATCACTTTCCCAGAAAAACTAAGTATAATCCTTCGGGGGAAAATGCAAGTGCAGTGAAATAAAGGACTTCCAAGCATTCTTCATGGAAAAGACCAGAGCTGAATAGAAAATTTGACTTTCCAATCCAAGAATCAAGAGAACATGAAAAGGTAGACAGGAAAGAAAAATCATAATAGACTTGTTAAAGTTGAATTGTTTACATTTCTACATTGAAAGATGATATTTGTAACTCTTGAGACCTTCCTCAGTATTAGAGTAGTTGGAGGAGACAGACAGACAGACAGACAGATAGATAGATAGATAGATAGATAGATAGATAGATAGATAGATAGATAGATAGATAGACAGACAGACAGACAGAGGGCACAGGGTGAGTTGAATATGAAGGAATGATATCTAAAAAATGAATTTAATCAGTGTGAGGAATATATTGGTGGGAGAAAGGGGGAAATCGAATGGATAAATTATCTCACACAAAAGAGGAAAGAAACAGTTGTGTTTCTAAATGGAGGGGAAGAGGGGTACATGAGAAAGAATGAGTGAACCTTACTCTCACCAGATTTGGCTTAAGGAGGGAATAATATATTCACTCAACTGGGTATCTTACCTTACAAGAAAGTTGGGAGAAGGGGATAAGAGCAGGGAAGATGATAGAAGGGAGGGCAGATTGGGGGAGGGGGTAGTCAGAAGTGAATACTTTTGAAAAGGGACAGGATCAAAGTTGAAAATAGAATTAGTGGGGGACAGGATAGGATGGAGGGAAATATATTTAGTCTTTCATCACATGACAATTATGGAGGTGTTTGGCACATCCATGCATGTATAACCTGTATTGAATTGCTTATCTTTTCATTGCAGGGGAAGAGGGAGAGAATTTGGAACTCAAAATTTTTAAAACAAACATTAAAAATTGTTTTTACATGCAACTGGGAAATAAGATATATAGGCAATGGGGTATAGAAATCTATCTTGCCCTTCAAGGAAATGAAGTGGAAGAGGATAAGGGGAATTGATAAAAGAAAGGGCAGACTGGGGGAAAGGTTAATCAGAATGCATGCTATCTCAGGGTGGTAGGAGGGGAAACATGGGGAGAAATTTGGAACTCAAAATCTTGTACAAATAAACGTTGAAAACTAAATCTAAATAAATAAATTTAAATCATAAAAATGTAAGAATCTACTGATTATTTACTGAAAGACATCCCAAAATGAAAACTCACAGGAATATTAAAGCCAAATTCTAGAGAAAAAAAACTGTAATGCATCCAGAAGGAAACAATGCAAATATATATATTTTTTGTTGTTGATTTCATAGTGCCAAAGTTCAATGTTTCCGTATCTTCCAAAGAATCATTGTGGGATGCGTGCATCCATCCTTCCATTCCTCAGAAGCCTATCCACATCATGGGGGTGGGGGGGTCTTCCCTGGGTGCTATCATTTTTTTTTTTGTATTTCTTCTTATGTTTGTATTTATTCAGATAGCCCTTCAAGAGGTTTGTAACTTTCAAGGTTTCTACTTCTTCTGTGACACATGTTCTTATAGTCATCCTTGGGGAGCTCTTTCCTCCAGTATGGAGGGCTTGGCGGGCAGCATCATCTCCTCCACAGCCTGCTCCTGCACATGGATTATCTTCATGCATTCTTCATTTTTCATCCTCTCAGCTTCTCAAGATCACAAGATCAAGATCACACAAGATTTAACAGCTTCCACACTAAAAGAGCAGGTGGCTTGAATTATGGTTTTCTAGAAGCAAAGATGCTAGAATTACAAACAAGAATAATCTACCCACCAAAAGAGTAAAATCCTTAAGGGGAAAATGGATGAATGAAATAGAAGACTTCCAAGCATTTCTGATGAAAAGACCAGAGGCAAATAGAAAACTTGACATTGAAACAGAAGATGAAAGAGAAGCATAAAAAGATAAACATGAAAGAGAAATCATAAGGGACTCAAATATTATAAACTGTTTATACTCCTATATAGGAACTTAATACATGTAAACTCCTGAGAACTTTATCATTATTATGGCTGTTAGAAGGAGTCGGAATAGTTAGAAGACATGGGTATGAGTCAATTATGTTGGAATGATCTCCAAAATAAAATGTAGGGGTGAGAAAGAAGAATGTACTGGGACAAATGGGAAAGGAAAGAGAAAATGAGAAAATTCTTCTCACATTAAAAAAGGCACACAAAGAAGAGTTTTATAGTGTAAGGGATATGGTAGGGTGGGCAATGCTTGAACCTCAAGTCCATCAGAATTGGTTCAAAGAAGAAAGAATATACATATACACTCAGTGGTGTGTAGAACTCTATCTTACCCAATAGAGAAATAAGAAGGGAAAGGGATAAGTCACAAGGAGGGTGGTGTGATAAAAGGAAGTAGGGTCAGAAGTAAAACAGACTTTTAATGAGGAATGGGATAGCCTGAATTAGACTGCTTGCTGTCTCAGGGAAGGTGGAAGGGAAGGAGTGAGGAGGGGTTAGAGTTCGGTCCTCAAAAAATCCATGTTAAAATTATTTTAACATTTAATTAAGAGAAATAAAGGATTATAAAATTTTTAAATGGAGTAGAGAGGAGGAAAAACAGAAGAAATGGGATGGAGGGAAATATATAATGAGTAATCAGAATGGGAATGGCATGAGCTAATGCATGAAATGGAGATTACAAAATGGATTAGAAACCAGAATCCAACAATATGTTGTGTTCAAGAGACATTCTTGAAACAAAAAGACACACAAAGAGTTAAAATAGAGGGCTGGAGCTGAATCTACTATGCTTCCGTTAAAGTAAAAAAGGTGGGGATTACAATCATGACCTCAGACAAAGTAAGAAGAAAAAAATAACCTTAATTAAAAGGGATAAGCAGGGAAACTATGTTTTGCTAGAAAGTACCATAGAAAGTGAAGTAAGATCCAAAAAAATTTTTTTACAAGTTTCTCTTACAAAGCCCTCATTTCTCAGATATATAGGGAACTGAGTCAACTTTATGAAAATGAGAGCCATTCTTTGAAACCACAAAGAAGCTATTATCAATATTTTAGTACATATAGCTTCTTTTCTTTTTTCCCCAGTCATCTTTGAAGACAGATCAAGTAGTGGCATTGCTAGGTCAAAGGGTATAGGTGGTTTAATAATTATTTGGACATGATTCAAGGTTACTCTCCAAAATGATTGAATCATTTTTCAGTTTCGCCAACAATTAGTGTCCCAACATTTCTACATCCTCTCCAATATTTGTTACTTTCCCCTTCTGTCATTTTAGCCAATCAGGTAGGTATAAAATGCCATCGTACAGATGTTTTAATCAGCATTTCTCTAAACAATAATAATTTAGAACACTTTTTATAACTGTAAATTGTTTTCATTTCTTCACCAGGAAAACTGTCTATTTATATCCTTTGATTACTTATCAATTTGGGAATGACTCATATTCTAATAGATTTGGAAGTTCTTCATATATTTTACTGATAAACTGTCTGATAAACTTTTTTTTCTGATAAACTGCCTATAAATATTTCCCAAATTTTCTGCTTTCCTTCTAATTTTGATTATATTTGTTTTATTTGTATAAAACTTTGTTAATTTAATGTAATAAAAATTGTCCACTTTGCACCTAACATTATGTTCTATCTCTTGTGTATTTATAAATTGTTTACCCTATCCATAAGTCTGATAAGTAAAGTGTTCTGTGCTCTCCAAATTTTTTTATAATATTTCTCACTGTATCTAGGCCACGTATCCATTTTGATCTTATCTTGATAAATGGTGTGAGATATTGATCTATGCCTAGTTTCTGTCACACTGCTGTCCAGTTTTCTCAACAATTTTTACCAAATAATAAATTATTATCTTAAAATCTTAAGTCTTTATGCTTGTCAAACACAAGACTATGTTTATATGTTGCTATAAGTCATGTCTACTCCATTGCATTGATCTACCTTTCTATTTCTTTTTTTTTTAATAAAAATTTATTTAACTTTTTACATTCATTTTCACAAAATTTTGGGTTCCAAATTTTCTCCCCTTTTATCCCCTCCCCCACCCCAATACACATAGCATTCTAATTTTCCCTATCACCAATCTGCCCTCTCTTCTATTATCCCTCCCTTCTCTTGTCCCCTTCTTCTCTTTTGTCCTGTAGGGCCAGATGACTTTCTATTCCTCATTAACTGTATGTCTTATTTCCTAGTAGCAGCAACAATACTAAACAGTTGTTCCTAAAACTTTGAGTTCCAAATTCTCCCCATCCCTCCCTCCCCACCCATTCCCTTTGGGAAGGCAGGCAATTCAATATAGGCCATATCTGTGTACTTTTGCAAATGACTTCCATAATAGTCATGTTGTGTAAGACTAACTGTATTTCCCTCCATCCTATCCTGCTGCCCATTGTTTCTATTCTGTCTTTTGATCCTGTCCCTCCCCAAGTGTTGACTTCAAATTGCTCCCTCCTCCCATTGCCCTCCCTTCCATCATCCTCCCCCTTTGCTTATCTCCTTCTCCCCCATTTTCCTGTACTGTAAGATAGGTTTTCATACCAAAATGAGTGTGCATTTTACTCCTTCCTTTAGTTGAATGTGATGAGGGTAAACTTGTTTTTTTCTCAGCTCTCCTCTTTTTCCCTCCACTAAAAAGTCTCCTGCTTGCCTCTTGAATGACATATAATTTACCCCATTCCATTTCACCCTCTCTCCTCCCACTACATTTCTCTCTCACCATTTACCTTAATTTCTTTTAAGATATGGTCGCATCCTATTCAATTCACTCTGTGCTCTCTGTCTCTGTATGTGCGTGCATGTGTGTGTGTGTGCATGCACGTGCGTACACATGTGTGTGTGTGTGTGTGATCCCACCAACTACCCAGATACTGAAAAGTTTTAAGAGTTACAAATATTGTCCTTCCATATAGGAATGTAAACAGTTCACTTTTGGTAAGTCCCTTATGACTTCTCTTTGCTGTTTACTTTTTCATGCTTCTCTTCATTCTTGTGTTTGAAAGTCAAATTTTCTTTTCAGCTCTGGTCTTTCCATCAAGAATGCTTGAAAGTCCTCTGTTTCGTTGAAAGACCATGTTTTCCCCTGAAGTATTATATTCAGTTTTGCTGGGTAGGTGACTCTTGGTTTGAGTCCTAGTTCCTTTGACTTCTGGAATATCCTATTCCATGCCCTTCGATCCCTTAATGTAGAAGGTGCTAGATCTTGAGTTATCCTGATTGTATTTCCACAATACTGGAATTGTTTCTTTCTAGCTGCTTGCAAGATTTTCTCCTTGACCTGGGAGTTTTGGAATTTGGCCACAATGTTCCTAGGAGTTTCTCTTTTTGGATCTCTTTCAGGTGGTGATCAATGGATTCCTTGAATACTTATTTTGCCCTCTGGTTCTAGAATATCAGGGCAATTTTTCTTGATAATTTCATGGAAGATGATGTCTAGGTTCTTTTTTTGATCATGACTTTCAGGTAGTCCCATAATTTTTAAATTGTCTCTCCTGGATCTATTTTCCAGGTCAGTTGTTTTTCCCATGAGATATTTCACATTCTCTTCCATTTTTTCATTCTCTTGGTTTTGTTTGGTGACTTCTTGGTTTCTCAGAAAGTTATTAGACTCCATCTATTCCATTCTAATTTTGAGAGAACTATTCTCTTCGGTGAGCTTTTGAACCTCTTTTTCCATTTGGCTAATTCTGCTTTTGAAAGCATTCTTCTCCTCATTGGCTTTTTGAACCTCTTTTGCCCATTGAGTGAGCCTATTTTTCAAGGTGTTATTTTCTTCAGCATTTTTTTGGGTCTCCTTTAGCAAGGTATTGACCCGTTTTTCATGCTTTTCTTGCAGCTCTCTCATTTCTCTTCCCAGTTTTTCTTCCACCTGTCTAACTTGATTTTCAAAATCCTTTTTGAGCTCTTCCAAGGCCTGAGCCCACCTGACATCCCCCTGGGGTGTCTGGGATACAGAGGCCCCAACCTCCACGTCTTTCCCTGATGGTAAGAATATTTCCTCGTCATCAGAATTGAAAGGCGGCAACATTTGCACCTGCTCAAAGAAGCTCTCTATAGTCTTATTTTTCTTCCCTTTTCTGGGCATTTTCCCAGCCAGTTACTTGACTTCTGAGATTCCTCTCCACCCCTGCCTAGATCCACCCAGCTAGTGCTTGGGGTCTGAGATTCAAATGGGCTTTCCACGGCAGACACGGCTGCTATTCAATGTGAGCTTAAGTTTTGGTGCTTGGGTGGGGGCAGGGCCACCTCCTAGGTTCAGTGCCCTCAGGGGCTTGATGCAGAGTCCTTCAGTAATGGGGCGGGTGGGGGCAGGGCCATCTCCTAGGCTCAGCTCCCTCAGGGGGTTTATGCTGAGACCTGAGCTTCTGCCTGCTGCTCGGGGAGTCCTGGGCCGCCACCACTGCCTCCGCAGCTGCCCCTGCCTCTGCTGCTTCCCGCCCCTGCCCCTGCCTCTGCCTCTGCTGCTTCCTCCCGAGGGGGCCTGAGCCACACTGACACCCCGCTCCCCTCTCAGCCAGCCCAGAAGTCTCTCTCACTGACCTGTAGTGTCTGTGGGTGGAGGGACCTTCCCAGCTACTGGAGATTCTGTCCCTGAAGCCTGCTCAGATCTGCTCCTCTTGGCTGCACAGCCAGGGCAGCCCGGGGTTGGCTCTGCTTTCTGGGGCATGACGGACCCTGGGGACGGCCCTTCAGGGCTCTCTTCCACTGTGTTTCTGCGTGCCTTGCAGTTATCCAGAATTTGTGGGGAGTTCTTCTTACAGGAAATATATGGGCTGTGGGTTTGGGGCTAGCATACGTGAATCTTTCTACTCCGCCACCTTGGCTCCACCCCCCTACCTTTCTATTTCTTAGCCAGTGCCAGACACTTTTGATAATAACTAATATATAATATACTTTAACATCTGGTTCTGCTAAACTTCCTTCTTCTATACCTTTTTTCATTATTTCCTTTGATATTCTTCACTTTCTCTTTTTCCAAATTAAATTTATTTTTTTTTCCAATTCAGCAAAACAATTTGTGATAATTTATTTGAGATGGTGTTGAAGAAATAGTTTGCATAAAATTGTAATTTTTATTATACTGCTCATGTCTACCCATGAATATCCAATTATTTAAATCTGATTTTATTTGTATAATTTTTTATAATTTTGTTTACATTCCCATCAATTGGAGAATGACTGAACAAGTTGTGGTATATGATTACGATGTATTACTACTGTGGTGTAACAAATGATGAGCCCAATCAATTTACAAAAACATGAAAAGCCTTTGTAACAGTAAGTACCCTGACACACACGGGGGTTGGGAGGGAGTGCTATCACAGATTCATTGATCTGCTTTTCTAAAAGGAAAGGCAACTTTTGAGGGGTTATCAATCTCTTTTAATCAAGCACATGTATCCTTCACCTAGTTCAGGGAGAAAAGTTAGCACCTTGAACTTCAGAGAAAGTACAGAGAAATCAAAGAACAACAGACATGGCTTCCAACTATCTGACCAAAATCAATACATATATCACAAATCGACAGGTCCAACTGTATGACCAGAGTTACCAGAGAGGGAAACACCAATATCTTGGTTTTCAAAGCTGGGAGATTCCTTATCAGCTTCCCAGAGTCTTGTCTGGCCAAACAAAATAATTCTGGTAAGTAAGCCCCAAAGTAAAACCTCATTCTCAGAGTATTTATGCATTGTTTAGTGCCAGAGTGCCATAACCCTTGAGAACCAGTGCCTCATTAACAAAATATGTGGGCCTTCCTACAAATCTTCCCAAGCACAATAATGGGTGGGGAAGATCTTTAATCACATTAAAAGAATTAAAAATACAAATACCTATACTGTTTCTAGTTGAAGAAACTCTTGTTTCTGTACTTTACTCCTAGTAAAGACTCTTGGCTGATAAAGGCAAAATTCAATTAGAGGCACTTGATTATACTAAAACAAAAACAGCAAAAGATTTTACTTTGCTTGCTATTCCAATCCACCCTTCCAGGATCCTTGGTCTTACAATCTAATTGGCCATGGATCCTGGAAGTAATACAGGAATTATACTTCTTGATTATACTAAAACAAAAATAGCAAAAGATCCTACATAGTTTGCCACAACAGCCTTGCATGAAATAATGTAAAGCAAAATGGCCAGAAGTAGGAGAACATTGCATACAGTAAGGGCAATATTAAGAATGACTTTGAGTGAAAAAGTTATTTTGTATATTATAAATATACAAATTACTAATAAAGGACCTATAAAGAAAGATGCTATATGCATCCAGAGAAAGAATATATAAGTAGAAGTATGAATAGAATAATTTTACATACACAGATGTACATACACATATGTATGTATATACAATTTGTATCTAATGGTAACCATCTCTAGGGTGGAAGAGAAGGAAGAAAAAAAGCAATCTATGTGGTAATTTTGTCATATATTTGAAAGAAATAGAAAGTTTAACATAGTAGATTTGCAGTTTCATGCGTAATCATCTTTTTAATTGTACTATGTTATGGAAATGCTTGTTTTATTCAATAAACTAAAAATGAAATTTTTAGGGGTATGGAGCCAAGATGGCAAAGTAGAAGCAGGTACCTGACTGAGCTCTCCACCCAAACCAAAAAACTTGTAAAAACTTACTCTGAACAAATTCTAGAGCAGAAAAAGTCACAAAATGACAGAATGAAACAGATTTCCAGCCTAAGACAATCTGGAAGGCAACAGGAGGGGTCTTTTGCACTTGGCTCAGAGTAGAGTTCAGCCCAGCATGAGTCACACCAGCACAGACAGACACAACTGGAGGAGGCCTCAGGGCCCTGAATCACTGTGCCACAGTTTCTATATTTCTCAACCTACAAAAGCCAAAGACAACTTCAAAAGTCAGTGCAAAAGTTCTCTCACCTGGGTGAGAGAGGAATAGGGTCTAGCCCTAGTCCCAATCCCAGGCCCAGGGCAAAGGCAGCCACTGCTGTAGCAGCCAGTCACTTCTCGAGTTCTCAGCCTACATAGACAGCAGGAATCTGGCAGCTGAGCTGGGTCACATTCCTGGGTGGCAGCCCTGGGACAAGGAGGAGAACTGTCACAGAGAGGGTGGCAGTTATGGAGAGGGAATCCTACTTGCAGATATGAGCAGAAAAGAGTGCTTATTGTTGCTCACAAAAAAGTGTACAGGCCAGGAGGGAAATAAATACCTCCCCTTTGATCATACCACTTTGAAGGAGCAGAGAATTTATAAGTGCATAGAGATATCTCTGAAAACAGCTGCACAAAGAACCTGAAACTTGGGGCAGTGAATGCTCCACTTAACAAGGAGCTCAGAGGTCAATTAACTGGCTGGGAAAATGACCAAAAGGGGGAAAAATAAGACAATAGGTTTCTTTCTTTTCGAAAAAGTATTTTCTTTCAATGAGGAAGATCAAAGCATACAACTGAAGGAAGACAGCAAGGTCAAGGCTCCAAAATCCAAAGACTCCAAAAAAATATGAAATGGCCTCAGGCCATAGAAAAGCTCAGAAAAGATATTGAATATCAAGTAAGAGTGGTGGAGGAAAAATTGGGAAGAGAAATGATAGTGATATAAGAAGATCATGAAAGATATATCAACAGCTTGCTAAACGAAGACCCAAAAAATGTTGAAGAAAATAATAGCTTTAAAAATAGATTAGCCCAAATGGAAAAATAGATCCAAAAAGCCAATAAGGAGAAGAATGTCTTAAAAAGCAGAATAGGCCAAATGGAAAAGAAGGTCCAAAACTCACTGACAAACATAATTCTTTAAAAATTAGAATGGAGCAGGGAGAAGCTAATGACTTTATGAGAAATCAAGGAAGCATAAAACAAAACCAATAAAAGACAATGTAAAATATCTCATTGGAAATACCACTGACCTGGAAAATAGATCCAGGAGAGATAATTTTAAAATTATTGGTCTACCTGACAACCATGAACAAAAATAAAAGACCCCAGCATCATCTACCAAGGAATTATCAAGGAAAACTGCCCCGATATTCTAGAACCAGAGGGTAAAATAGAAATGGAAAGAATTGATCAATCACCTCCTGAAAGAGACCTCAAAAAGAAAACTCCTAGGAATATTGTAGCTAAGTTCCAAAGTTCCCAGATCAAGGAGAAAATACTACAAGCAGCCAGAAAGAAACAATTTAAGCGTTGTGGAAATACAATCGTGATAACACAGGATTTAGCAGCTTCTACCCTATGGAATCAAAGGACTTTGAATGGGATATTCCAAAGTCAAAGGTGGTAGAATTAAAACCCAGAATCACCTACTCAGAAAAACTGAGTATAATCGAAATAAAGGACTTACAATCAGTTTTGTCAAAAAGACAACAGCTGAATAGAAAATTTGACTTTCAAATACAAGAGTCAAGAGAAACATGAAAAACTAAACAGGAAAGAGAAGCCATGAGGAACTCATTAGAATCAAAATGTTTACATTCCTACATGGAAATATGATATCTTCATTTCATGAGAACTTTTTCAGTATTATGATAGTGAGAGGGAATACACATACATACATATATGTGCTAATATATAAACATACACATATATGTGTGCATGTGTGTATTATATGTATATTTTTGTAAAAATGTGTGTGTATATGTAAATGAGTGAACGTGTGTATGTGTATATAGGTATATATGTGTATGTATATAGAGAGAGAGAGACAGAGACAGAGAGCACATGGTGAGTGGGATATGAAGGGACAATACCTAAAAAATAAAACTTACTATTGAGTGGAATGTACTAGGAGTAAGAGAAAGGGAGAGGTAGAAAGTAGCAAATCATCTCACATAAAAGAGTCAAGAAAAAGCTTTTACAATGGAGAGGAAGAAGGGGGAGATGAAGGGGAATAAGTGAGCATTACTCTCATGGGATTTGGCTGAAGAAGGGAATAACACACAATTGGGTATGGAAATGTATTTTACCCTGAAGGAAGAAGAGAAAAGGATGGGAGAGGGAAGATAATGGAAGAGACAGCAAATTGATGAAAGGAATAATAGGAAGCAAATACTATTGTGGGAGGACAGGCCCAGGGTGAAAATGGAATAAATGGAGGGAAGGACAGGAAAGAAAGAAATGTGATTAGTCTTTCTCAACATAAATATTATGGAAGTCTTTTGCATGGCTACACATGCATAATCTATATTAAATTGCTTGCTTTCTCAATGAGGGTGAGTGGGGATAGAGGAAAGGAGAGAATATCAAATTCAAAGTTTTAAAAATGAATATTAAAAATTATTTTTGCATGCAACTGGGAAATAAGATGTATAAGCAATGGGGCATAGAAATCTTTCTGGCCTACAGGAAAATAGAGGGGAAGGGGAGTGATAGAAAGGAGGACAGACTGGAGGAAAGAGTGGATGGGGTGCAGGTTTTCCTGTAATAGAGTTAGGGAAAGATGGGGAGAGTATTTGGAATTCAAATTCTCATGAAAGTGAATGTTGAAAATTGAAAAATAAATTAGATATTTTAAAAAATCAGCAGAAAAAAAGAATTTAACAAGGAAAACTTCCCTGATATTCTAGAATCAGAGGGTAAGATAGAAATGAAAAGAATTCACCAATCACCTCCTGAAAGAGATCGCAAAAGCAAAACTCCTAGGAATATTGTAGACAAATTCCAGAGTTCCCAGGTAAAGGAGAAAATATTACAAGCAGCCAGAAAGAAATAATTCAAGTATTGGGGAAATACAAAATCAGGACAACACAGGATTTAACATCTTCAATACCAAGGGATCAAGGGCTTAGAATATAATATTCCAGAGGTCAAAGGAGCTAGAATTAAAACCAAGAATCACCTACCCATTAAAACTAATTATAATACTTCAGGGGGGAAAATGGAATTTCAGTGAAATAGAAGACTTCCAAGCATTCTTGTTGAAAAGACCAGAGCAGAATAGAAATTTTAACTTTCAAATACAAGAGTCAAGAGAAACATGAAAAACTAAACAGGAAAGAAAAGTCATAAGGGACTCTTTAAAGTTGAACTGTTTACATTCTTACATGGAAAGATGATATTTGCAACTCATGAGACATTGCTCAGTATTAGAGTAGTTAGAGGAAATATACATATGTGTATACATACATACAGATAAATATAGAAAGATAAATACAAAGATAGACAGACAGATAGAGGGCACAGGCTGAGCTGAGTATGAAGGAAGAATACCTAAAACAATCAATGTAAATGTTGAGAGGAATGTAATGGGAGAAAGAGAAAGGGAGAGGTAGAATGTAGTAAAGCATCTCACTTAAAAGACGGAAGAAACAGCTTTTACAGTGGAGGGGCAGGTGAGAGGAATAAGTGAGCCTTGCTCTCACTGGCTTTGGTTTCAGGAGGGGATAACACACATTCAATTCAGTATAGAAATCTATATTACCCTAAAGGAAGGTAGGGGGAAAGGGGATAGGAGAGGGAGGATAATAGAAGGGACCATAGATTGGGGGAAGGGGTAATCAGAAGCAAACACTATTGTGGGAGGGAGAGGTCAACAGAGAGAATGGAATAAATGGAAGTCAGGACAGGATAGAGGGAAATGTGATTAGTCTTTCACAACATGACTGTTATGGTAGTATTTTGCATGGCTACACATATATGACCTATATCGAATTGCTTGTTTTCTTAATGAGGGTGTGTAGGGGAGGAAGTAAGAGAATGTGGAACTCAAAGATTTAAAAATGAATGTTTAAAATCGTTTTTGCATGCTACTGGGAAATAAGTTGTACAGACAACCAGGTAAGAAATCTATCTTGCCTTACAATAAAATAGAAGGAGGATGAGAGGAAGGAGGGTGATAGAAGGTAGAGCAGATTGGGAAAAGTGGTGGTTGGGGTGCATGCTGTCCCTAGGTGGGAGGATGGGAGATATGGGGAGAAAAATTAGAATTTAAAATCTTTTGGAAGTGAATGTTGAAAACTGAAAATAAATAAGTTACAGTAATAAAATAAAAAAATTTTAAATAAAATCCATTCTTCAAATGATAAATGGTCAAAGGAAAAAAGCAGGCAATTTTCAGTAGAAGAAATCAAACTTATCTATAGTCATTATGAAAAAAATGAACAAACATGTTTAGAGAAAAGCAAACTTAGAGAAAGGCAAATTAAAACAACTCTGAAATACCACCTCACCCCTATCAGAAATGACAAATGCTGGAGGGGATTTGGGAACAAAAGTACATCAATCAGGTGTTGGTGGAGTAGTGAATTGGTCCAACTGTTTTGGATAATAATCTAGAATTATGGCCCAAGGGCATACTCTTTAATCCAGCCATATCATTACTATGTCTGTATCCCAAAGAGATCAAAGGGAAAGGAAAAGGATGTATACATAAAAAAAATATTTATAGCAGTTTTTTTGTGGTGGTAAAGAACTTGAAATTGAGACAATACACATCAATTGGGAAATGGCTTGACAAGTTGTACCATATGGTTGTAATGGAGTACTATTGTGCTATAAAAAATACTGAGGGGAGTGGTTCCAGAAAAATATGGTAATTTTTTTCTGTATATATGAACTAATCCAAAGTGATGTGAGAACAGCTGGGAGATCACTATGCATATTAACAACAATGTTCTAATAATGCTCAACCATGAAAGACTTGGCCACTGAATATGACAATTCCAAAGGACTCATGATGAAAAAATGCTGCTCCCTTGTAGGGAGAGAATTGATAATCTCTGAATGAAAATTGAATTATAATTTTCTTTCTTTCTTGTTTTGCTTTTTTGTGATATGCCTAATACATCAATATATTTTACATGATTTCACTGGTATAATTGATATCATTTTGCTTCTTAGTGGGTATGGGGAGGCATAAGAGTAAAGAAAGAACCTGCAACCCAGAACTTAAAAGGAATAGAATGTTAAAATTAAATAAATCATAAATTGATAAATAAAAAGTAGGGGACCTGGCAGGGGTGAAGGAGGTGGGAAATCAAGTAGTATACTTTATCAGGTTTTAGCAAAGGCATATACTAAGGCAGCAAAATATAAACAGCTGGCACAAAAAAATATCCCTAAATAATTAGGGCACTTGGGGCGGAGCCAAGATGGCGGAGTAGAAGGACGCACATTTACGAGCTCCGAAACCAAAGCCCATGGAATTGGTGTAGAAAGAGTCCCCCATAGATTCTGGGTGAGCGCAAGGTGTGCAGAGGCAGAGTGGAGGAGATTTCCGTTCCGGGGAGCCCTGAGGACCCGTCCCCAGGGTCCGGCGCGCCCCGGAGAGTAAACCCGACCCCCAGCGCTGCCCTGGCCGAGGCCTCAGAGAAGCGGATCCGAGCAGGCTTCAGAGACTGAAGCTGAAGCAGCCAGGAAAATCCCTCCGCCCACAGAAGCAGGTCAGTGAGAGAGGCTGGGCTGAAGGAGAGGGGAAGCGGGGCGTCTCCGTGACTCGGGCCCCCTCGGGAGGAAGCAGCGGTGGTGGGGACGGGGGCAGGAAGCGGTGGAGGCAGAGGCGTGGGCTGGGGCTGAGGCGGCAGCGGCCCAGGACTCAGGAATCCCCCAGCAGCAGGCAGGATCTTCATTACGGAAGATTCCCGCATAAAACCTGACGGAGCTGAGCCTGGGAGACGGCCCTGCCCCCACCCCGCTCTGTTGCTGAAGACTTCTGCTCGGGACCCCCAGGGGAGCTGAGATTGGGAGGCGGGCCCCCCACCCCGCCCCCACCCGCTCCATTCTTGAGAGTCTCTGCATAAAGCCCCCCCCCACCAGGGATCAGAGTCTCGGAGGCAGCCCGGGCCCCACCCCAGCACCTGAACTAAAGCTCACTGATTGACAGCCGGCAGGAGGAAAGCCCATTTAAATCTCAGAGGACAAGCACTAGCTGGGCGGATCCAGGCGGGGGTGGAAAGGAATCTCAGAAGACAAGTTAACTGGCTGGGAAAATGCCTAGAAAAGGGAAGAAAAATAAGACTTTAGAGAGTTTTTTCCAACAAATGCAAATGATCCCGACCTTCGGATCCGATGGCGAGGATGAGGACGTATTCTTACCATCAGGGAAAGACGTGGAGGGCGGGGCCTCAGTACCCCAGACACCCCAGGGGGGTGGTGGGTGGGCTCAGGCCCTGGAAGAGCTCAAAAAGGATTTTGAAAAGCAAGTTAGACAGGTGGAGGAAAAACTGGGAAGAGAAATGTCAGAGATGCAACAAAAGTATGAAAAACAGGTCAATACCTTGGTAAAGGAGACCCAAAAAAATGCTGAGGAAATTAACACCTTGAAAAATAGGCTCACCCAATTGGCAAAGGAGGTTCAAAAAGCCAACGAGGAGAAGAATGCTTTCAAAAGCAGAATGAGCCAAATGGAAAAAGAGGCTCAAAAGCTCACTGAATTTAATAGCTCTCTCAAAATTAGAATGGAACAGATGGAGTCTAATGACTTTATGAGAAACCAAGAAATCACCAAACAAAACCAAAAGAACGAAAAAATGGAAGAGAATGTGAAATATCTCATGGGAAAAACAACTGACCTGGAAAATAGATCCAGGAGAGACAATTTAAAAATTATGGGACTACCTGAAAGTCATGATCAAAAAAAGAGCCTAGACATCATCTTCCATGAAATTATCAAGGAAAACTGCCCTGACATTCTAGAACCAGAGGGCAAAATAAGTATTGAAAGAATCCATCGATACCACCTGAAAGAGATCCAAAAAGAGAAACTCCTAGGAACATTGTGGCCAAATTCCAGAACTCCCAGCTCAAGGAAAAAATCTTACAAGCAGCTAGAAAGAAACAATTCCAGTACTGTGGAAATACAATCAGGATAACCCAAGATCTAGCAGCTTCTACATTAAGGGATCGAAGGGCGTGGAATAGGATATTCCAGAAGGCAAAGGAACTAGGACTCAAACCAAGAATCACCTACCCAGCTAAACTGAGTATAATACTTCAAGGGAAAATATGGTCTTTCAATGAATCAGAGGACTTTCAATCATTCTTGATGAAAAAACCAGAGCTGAAAAGAAAATTTGACTTTCAAACACAAGAATGAGAAGAAGCATGAAAAAGTAAACAGCAAAGAGAAGTCTTAAGGGACTTACCATGAGTGAACTGTTTACATTCCTACATGGAAAGACAATATTTGTAACTCTTAAAACTTTTCAGTATCTGGGTAGTTGGTGGGACCACACATACACATGTACACGCATGCACACACATACACACATGCACACACATACAGAGATAGAGAGCACAGATTGAACTGAATAGGATGGGACCATACCTTAAAAGAAACTAGGGTAAATGGTGAGAGAGAAATGTAGGGGGAGGGAAAGGGAAGGGGGTAACTATATGTCATTTAAGAGGCAGGTAGTTTTTCTTAGTGGAGGGAAAAAGAGGAGAGCTGAGAAAAAAAAAAAAAAAAAAAAAAAAACAAGAAGTTTACCCTCATCACATTTGACTAAACGAAGGAGTGAAATGCACACTCATTTTGGTATGAAAACCTATCTTACAGTATAAGAAAGTAGGGGAGAAAGAGATATTGCAAGGGGGGGGTGATGATGGAAGGGAGGGCAAAGGGAGGAGGGAGCAATTTGAAGTCAACACTTGGGGAGGGACAGGATCAAAAGACAGAAGAGAAACAATGAGGGGCAGGTTAGGAGGGATGGTAATCCAGTTAGTCTTACACAACACGACTATCAGGGAGGTCATTGGCAAAACTACACAGATATGGCCTATATTGAATTGCCTGCTGTCCCAAAGGGAATGGGTGGGGAGGGAGGGATGGGGAGAATTTGGAACTCAAAGTTTTAGGAACAACTGTTTAGTATTGTTGTTGCAACTAGGAAAGAAGACATACAGTTAAGGAGGAATAGAAAGTCATCTGGCCCTACAGGAGAAAAGAGAAGATGGAGACAAGAGAAGGGAGAGATGACAGAAGAGAGGGCAGATTGGAGATAGGGAAAATTAGATTGCTTGGGGTATTGGGGTGGGGGGAGGGGATAAAAGGGGAGAAAATTTGGAACCCAAAAATTTGTGAAAATGAATGTAAAAAATTTAAATAAATAAATAAATTTAAAAAAAAAAATAATTAGGGCACTTGTTCTTCAATAGTTTCAGATGTGTCCAAGATTTTGTGACCCCATTTGGGGTTTTCTTGGCAAAGATACTGGAGTGGTTAGCCATTTCCTTCTTTAACTCATTTTACAAATCAGGAAACTGAGGCAAACAGGGTTCAGCAATTTGCCCAAGATCACACAACTAGTTAAGTGTCTGAGCCAGATTTGAAACTCGATTCTTGTGGGCAGAACCAAGATAGCAGAGTAGAAGGACAAATCTGCTTTAGCTCTGCCCCCATATCCCATAAAATATCTGCAAAAAATACCTTTAAACAAATTCTAGAGCAGCAGAAGCCACAAAATGACATAATGAAACAGATTTCCAACCCATTACAGCCTGAGAGGCTGACAGGAAAGGTCTACGGCCCAGGTTGAACAGAACAAAGTCTAGCATGAGCCCCGCTGGTACACACCAGACTGGAGCAAGCTTCAGCACTCAGAATCACAGACGCCTCTGGGGTTCCCAGATTTATCAACCCACAAATGCCAAACACAGCTTCAAAGGTCAGTAAGAAAGCTCTTTCACCTGGGTGAGGAGAGAGTGAGGTCTGGCCCCAGCCCCTGCCCTAGGGCCTGCGGCAGCCACTGATGCCACAACATCCACTTTTGCAGACCTCAGCCAAAAGATCTTGGGGAAATTGAGCAACTTATCTGGGTCTCAGTCCTGAGAGGCAGCACTGGGGAGAGGAGGAGCACTGAGGTGGCAGAGCTAATGGCAGCAATGGAGAGGGAATCCTACTCACAGTTCCAGGGCAGAAAAGAGTGTTTTTGATTGCTCACAGAGCAGAGCACAGGCCAGGAGAGGATTAAACTCCTCTCCTTTGATTGTGCCACCTTGGAGAAACTGATAACTTACAGGTCCATAGAGATATCTCAGAGTACAACTGCAGAAAACCTCTGAAGCCTAGGGTAGTATACCCTTCATTTAACTAATGACTCAAAAGTCATGTAACTGGCTGGGAAAATGCTCAAAAAGGGGAAAAATAAGACTATAGAAGGTTACTTTCTTGGTGAAAAAGTATTTTCTTCCATCCTTTCAGATGAGGAAAAACAAAGTGTACCATCAGAGGAAAGCAGCAAGGTCAAGGTTTCTACATCCAAAGACTCAAAAAAAAAAATATACAGTGGTGTTAGGCCATGGAAGAGCCCAAAGAGAATTTTGAAAATCAAGTAAGAGAGGTGAAGGATACTCAATTCTTCCTAACTCCAAGCCCAGGACTCTATATAGAGCACCACCTAGCTGCTTAGGGCATACTCACACAAATATGCACATTTTAAGAGTGGGTTCATACTTAAAACACATATGTAGCATATACATGTGTCAAAAAGTAATTCATCTGTTGATCCTTACTGAAATGACTTTCAGGAGGAGGAAGAGAAAGGAAATAAGGTACCCCTACCCTAACTGCTTTTCGATAAAAAAGGAAAAAGGGAACTACACCCTCACACTTTGAAGCCTGTACTCCTTTCTGTCTGCTTAATGGCATGTTCCTTTTCATGACTGATTGATTATCTCAACCAATCACAACAAATTTTCAGAGTACTGTCAGCCATCTTCATCTAATGGCTAAGTCTTCATAATAATCCTCTCAAACTAATTAAGCACTTATTCACACATCATATTGGGGTTGTAGGAAAATTCTTTGACTTATTTTAAAATTTTATTTACATCTGAACTGTCTGTGATTATATGAGATAGAGATGGGAAGGGAACATCTTCCTTTATACTAATACGTTTGAATATTCAAACTTAAATGAGATTATAGTTTACTTTAAATGGTGTCTTAGCTGAGAGAGAGTGTGGAGTGAGATGGAGTACTGAACTTAGGAACTATGTTTTGGGTTTTTTTTTAATTTCTGATGCTTATTACCTCTATGACCATTAGTAATTAGTAGCTCTCCAAACCTTGGGTAATAAAGTCTAATATGTATCTATTGAGTTATACATTTTAAATGTATTTTAATGAAAAAAGAATGACATATTGAACAATAAATTGTTATTATGCCATAGTTTTATACAGAATAAACACCTAAGCACCATCCTAAAATTAGAACCACCACGAAAAGACTTTTCTTCAGCCAAGGTTATGGTGTTAAAACAAATGCAAGGAGACAAGTAAAAGAATTTTTCCACAACAGTTATATCACAGCAGTAAGTCAACCAATGGCTGCACTGGCCAGAATTTCTAGAGACATCAATTTGCTTTAAGAGTTTATCCAAGATAATTCAAGCCAAAGCAGACTTGAGAAGTTGTATGTTCCATACTGGCTGTTGAAGTGGTCCTGAATGTACCATATGTTTGTGCAACTCTTTTCTGCCTCTTGGGTGAGTAGACAGGAAATAAACTTGTAAAAGTAGCTCACACATATACATGTATTCCATTTCACTTGCAATTTCAAAGTATTTTCCATAGAGGTTGTTAGAAATAATTATTTTCTCAAATCAGTTTAGGCTCTGATGTCCCGATGGGCAAAGCGCTAGTTTGATATACAAATTTGTCTTTGGCATTTGTAGTCTCAGCACATATGAGGAAGTAGCATAGTATACAGTCATATTGAAAAAAGTAGTAGATCTGGAATCAGAGAAAATTAGTTTTAATTGTGATTGCTACTTGCTGCCTACGTCGCCTTAGGCATGTCACTTCCTTTTGTTTGGGTTCATTTTCTTCATCAGTCAAAAAAATTGCATGATCTCTAAGGTCTCTTCCTCACCATGTCAATCCTTTTCTCAAGAAGCTTTAATAATGCCCTATTACTTCTAAAAAAATTCTTTAAAACATTCACCGTCTAGCTCAACTCTGTCTTTACGGAATGACTGCACATTACCCTCTCTCATGCTCCAGCCAAACTGACCAACTTGCTACTCCTCCTCACATGATATTCCATTCCTTGTTTCTGTATCTTTACATGCCTGGGAATATTCTCCTTCCATTGCTCCCTCTCTTGAAATACCAAGCCCCCATCCTAGGGTCAGGTTAAATGTCATCTCCTTCAGGAGGTCTTCTGTGGTTGCCCCAAGCTGTGAGTATTCATCTTTAAATACTGTATTTTTATTCATGTGTGTCATGTATTGATTTATCTGTAAAGATAGACCATTCTCCCCTTACACCCACACATACACACACACACACACACACACACACACACTACAATTCCTTGAAGGTAAGAACTACATCACTGGTCTTTGTCTCTCCAGTGTCTAGCTCAGTACCTGACACTTAGTAAACATTTACCATATGGCTATTACCTGTTGAATGATTTCAGTTTTAGATCATACAAACCTTTTTTTTATGAGAAAGTTCACTAAGTCTTTTTCTTTAATTTTATGTAGATGATATTAACAATCACAACAAATAAAACACCCAAGACCTTCTACACAAACCAAGAAAATCCAGCAAAAATTTAAGCCAAGTCATAAAATAAATAGAGTTCTTTAGGGGCAGTACATGGATTGAACGGGTTTCTTTAAAATGTAACCCATGAATTTGAGAGGATAAATTTCACAATGAGTATCATGTTGCTAATATTTAATCAATAAAGGGCAAAGTAGGCATCTTAGATTCAAATATGGCATTGTCAGACTGAGAACACCTCAACTCTGGTAATTCCAGTTTTGGGGGGAGGGCGGGTTATGGGTATGTGTACTCATTTATTTTTGTTACCAAACATTGTTGTGTTTGTATTAATCGATTTTTATCATTTGAGATGTATGATTTTAAAGAAAAATATAAGGGAGGAGCCAAGATGGCGGAGTAGAAAGACTCACGTATGCTAGCTCCGAATTCACAGCCCATAAATTTCCTGTAAAAAGAACTCCCCAAAAATTCAGGAGTACTGCAAGCCGTGCACCAACTCAGTGGAAGAGATTTCCGTTCCAGAGAGCCCTGGAAAGCCATCCACGGAGGTCCATTGGGCTCCGGACAGGGGAGCCCACCCCTGAGCTGCCCTGGCCGCATGGCACCAGAGGAGGAGATCCGAGCAGGCTTCAGGGACAGAATCTCCGGTGGCCGAAAAGGTCCCTCCACCCACAGGTGCTACAGGTCAGTGAGAGAGACTTCTAGGCTGACTGAGAGGGGAGCAGGGTGTCTCCGTGACTTGGGCCCCCTCAGGAGGCAGCGGCAGAGGCAGCAGCAGAGGCAGCAGCGGCCCAGGACTCCCCGAGCAGGCAGGAGCTCCGCTCCATTACAGAAGGTCTCTGCATAAACCCACTGAGGGAACTGAGCCTGGGAGGCGGCCCTGCCCCCACACCAGCACCAGAATTTAAGCTCACATTGAATAGCAGCTGCTCAGCCGCGGAAAGCCCTGAGGCTGGGAAACAGCATTTGAATCTCAGACCCCAAGCACTAGCTGGGCGGATCTAGGCAGGGGTGGAGAAGAATCTCAGAAGTCAAGTAACTGGCTGGGAAAATGCCCAGAAAAGGGAAGAAAAATAAGACCATAGAGAGCTACTTTCCTGGGGAAGAGATGTTTCTCCCTCCTTTCATTTCTGATGAGGAAGTACAATGCTTGTCATCTGGGAAAGATGTGGAGGTAGGGGGCTCTGTATCCCAGACATCCGAGGTGGATGTCCAGTGGGCTCAGGCCATGGAAGAGCTCAAAAAGGATTTTGAAAATCAAGTTAGACAGGTGGAAGAAAAAGTGGGAAGAGAAATGAGAGAGATGCAAGAAAAGCATGAAAAATGGGTCAATACCTTGGTAAAGGAGACCCAAAAAAATGCTGAAGAAAATAACACTTTGAAAAATAGGCACACTCAATTGGCAAAAGAGGTTCAAAAAGTCAATGAGGAGAAGAATGCTTTTAAAAGCAGAATTAGCCAAATGGAAAAAGAGGTTCAAAAGCTCACTGAAGAGAATAGTTCTCTCAAAATTAGAATGGAACAGATGGAGTCTAATGACTTTCTGAGAAACCAAGAAATGACAAAACAAAACCAAAAGAATGAAAAAATGGAAGAGAATGTGAAATATCTCATTGGTAAACAACTGACCTGGAAAATAGATCCAGGAGAGACAATTTAAAAATTATGGGACTACCTGAAAGCCATGATCAAAAAAAGAGCCTAGACATCATCTTTCATGAAATTATCAAGGAAAACTGCCCTGAGATTCTAGAAACAGAGGGCAAAATAAGTATTCAAAGAATCCATCGATCACCACCTGAAAGAGATCCAAAAAGAGAAACTCCTAGGAACATTGTGGCCAAATTCCAAAACTCCCAGGTCAAGGAGAAAATCTTGCAAGCAGCTAGAAAGAAACAATTCCAGTATTGTGGAAATACAATCAGGATAACACAAGATTTAGCAGCTTCTACATTAAGGGATCGAAGGGTATGGAATAGGATATTCCAGAAGTCAAAGGAACTAGGACTCAAACCAAGAATCACCTACCCAGCAAAACTGAGTATAATACTTCAGGGGAAAATATGGTCTTTCAATGAAACAGAAGACTTTCAAGCATTCTTGATGAAAAGACAAGAGCTGAAAAGAAAATTTGACTTTCAAACACAAGAATGAGAAGAAGCATGAAAAAGTAAACAGCAAAGAGAAGTCATAAGGGACTTACCAAAAGTGAACTGTTTACATACCTACATGGAAAGACAATATTTGTAACTCTTAAAACTTTTCAGTATCTGGGTAGTTGGTGGGATCACACACACACACATGCCCACACATACAGAGATAGAGAGCACAGAGTGAATTGAATAGGATAGGATCATATCTTAAAAGAAATTAAGGTAAATGGTGAGAGAGAAATGTAGTGGGAGGAGAGAGGGTGAAATGGAATGGGGTGAATTATATCTCATTCAAGAGGCAAGCAGGAGACTTTTTAGTGGAGGGAAAAAGAGGAGAGCTGAGAAAAAAGCAAGTTTACCCTCATCACATTCGACTAAAGGAAGGAGCAAAATGCACACTCATTTTGGTATGAAAACCTATCTTACAGTACAGGAAAGTGGGGGAGAAGGAGATAAGCAAGGGGGGGGATGATGGAAGGGAGGGCAATGGGAGGAGGGAGCAATTTGAAGTCAACACTCGGGGAGGGACAGGATCAAAAGACAGAATAGAAACAATGGGCAGCAGGATAGGATGGAGGGAAATACAGTTAATCTTACACAACACGACTATTATGGAAGTCATTTGCAAAAGTACACAGATATGGCCTATATTGAATTGCCTGCCTTCCCAAAGGGAATGGGTGCGGAGGGAGGGATGGGGAGAATTTGGAACTCAAAGTTTGAGGAACAACTGTTTAGTATTGTTGCTGCTACTAGGAAATAAGAAATACAGTTAATGAGGAATAGAAAGTCATCTGGCCCTACAGGACAAAAGAGAAGAAGGGGAAAAGAGAAGAAGGGGACAAGAGAAGGGAGGGATAATAGAAGAGAGGGCAGATTGGTGATAGGGAAAATTAGAATGCTATGTGTATTGGGGTGGGGGCAGGGGAGAAATGGGGAGAAAATTTGGAACCCAAAATTTTGTGAAAATGAATGTAAAAAGTTAAATAAATAAATTTATATTTAAAAAATTTATAATTTTATATAATAATTAAATAATTATTAAAAAATTTATAATAAAATAAATTTATATTTAAAAAAATAAAGAAAAATATAAACCATAAATGGAACAAAACTGAAATGGACATGTAATGTATCTGGTGAGATCACATTTTAAGAGATGAAATGTAAAAAATCAAGTAAAATTCTTGCTAGAAAAAAATTACTCAAGATTCAGAACCCATACACATTTGAGATTTATCAAAGTTAGAGAGGACACCCCTCCCCGACTAGGTATAGGCATAATTACATTTTTTTTCATTTTACATCATTTTCATATAGCTTATTCAATGCTTATAACATGTATGTCCTCTATTTTGGGGAACAGATTTTGAGGAGACAGACTGGACAGTGTCCAGAGGATGTCAAACAGGATGATGTGATTTCTGCTTGATGGAACATGGGATATTTAGCCTGGAAAGGAAGAAAGGATTTGTGAGGGAAGGGGTAGTAAGATAATACATCTTTTCCATTATTTGAAGAGCTATGAGGTGGAAAAGGGTTTAGCTTTGCTTTGCTTAGTCCTAGAGGGCAGAAATTATATCAATAAAAGAATGTTACAGAAAAAACTGTTACAGAATGTTATTATAAAATAATAATTCAATTAAAATAATAATAAATTTAAAAAGTTGTGGGTCCAATAGTGTAATGAGCTGATTCAGGGTAGACTCAATTCCTCTACACGAGAGATTTCAAGGAAAATCTGAGTGGCCACATGTTGACTCTGTTGCAGAGGGGATTTTCATTCTGATTTCATTAGATTCAATGGCCTTGGATGCTCCTTCTACTCTGACAACACTCTGACAATCTTATTTTATACATAAGAAAACTGGCAATAAAATAGTTTTAGTAATTTGCCAAATCTGCATTGTTACTGAGAAGCAAAGCCAAGATTATAACCCAAATTCTCAGTTTTCTAGAATGCAAGTTTTTTGCTGTTTTTGAACATCCTCATCACAATACATAATATTAATTAATAACGGAAGACAGTTATATCGCTGAATTACAACAACAATGGACCTATATACTCAGCAGGCAACAGCAGGATTCAGTCTACTATATTAGCCAGCCTTGATAGAATAAAGCCTATTCTTTGCCCTTCTGGTTAAACTGAGGCACTGCGCTTTGATATGTAATGTATAGGCACATGTTCAATTTCTCCTCAACTGCACTATCCTAACCATATCTCCAGCTACCATACCATAGGCATGCTTAACTATCACCCTACCCCTTACTTTCTGGCTCTTCCTGTGACACCAATCTTTGTTTCAACACTACTGTTACTTCTAAATGAGATGCTTCTTCTGTTTGTCCTATGGCGCCAATTACCATCCCTGTGATTCTACCTTTCCAGTCACCCCTCCTCTTTATGAGTATTCTCACATATTAGAATGTAAACATCTTGAGTGCTGAGACTGTCTCTTTTGTATTCCTAGAACTTAAGAGGATATCCAATATATAAGTAGTTAATAAAAAGCTTTTACAATCAATAAATTCACTGGCCATATTCAAGTACTTTCCATTAAGGCTTTTAGAAATAAACACGTTCTATAATTGGTTTAAGATCTTAGGTTCCCATCATCAAAGAGTTAATCTAATGCACAAGTGCTTGGACCCACCACTTTATTTCATTTTTTTTTTAGTTTTTCTACCTGTAAAGAGTAAAATAACATTTTCCAGAATCCTTCCTTTCTCTTTTCAAGCATATCTTCCACCCACCCATATCACTTGAACTTTTTGCACTGTAGACACCTCAATGAAGGCATTCTTCTTCTCAAATGAAGAATTTATTGTTTCTAGTTTAGGAACAAATCACCTTGCCTGCTCCTTTAATGAAAGGCTCTTTTAAAATTATATTTCTCCTACAAAGCCTGAATCAACTTGAAAATGACCTGAGTTGCATGAACAATGCCATTCATCAACCTTGTCAAGAGTCACTCACTCATTTGTCACTATCGAATACATTTATTAATTAAGTCACTACATTTCACAGTAGGGGCTACTGTGCAAACAAATCAGACATGGCACCTTTCTGCTAAAAACCTGGCATGGATGACAAAGACACACATGCCAAGGCAATTGAATATTAAAGCAAGTACTTACATTTCATACAAAGCAATGAGATAAAAGGATTCAGTAGTTAGATGAATGAAAACTAGGTAGAGATAGAGAAATTACAGCTTCTCCAATTAATCAGCTAAAGTTTTATAGAAAAGATTGGGAGTTACTGAAGATTAATCATTCAGGAAACAACAGCAAAGAGGTAGGGGCATGTTGGAGGAAGTTTCAGCAGCAATATTGAGAATCATTAAGTACTTAAACCAGGAGAAATGTTTAGTTTGGAGAAGAGTAAATTCAGGGAGCATGATAGCTATCTTCAAATATTTGAGGGATTGTCATGAAGAAATGGGAGTGGGCTTTTTCTATTTGACTCCAGGGGGGAAATCATGGGTAATGGAGAGAAGTTATAAAGAGAAATATTTTGACTTGATGTCAGAAAATTTTCCTAATGGTTAGGAATACCTCAAAGTAGAATGGACAGCTTCAGGAAGTAGTTGGTCCCTCCTCAATGGAATTCTTCAAACACTTTCAGGGTACCACTTGTGGGGTACATCGCAAGGAAGATTTCTTTGAGGATATAGTTTGGACCACAAGGCTACTTGTCAAGCTAAAACTTTTTTTAATTCTATGAGTATTAGAGACTGCTTCTTCCAAATTCACGGTTTTATCGAATGAATGAATGAATGAATGAATGAATGAATGAATGAATGAATGAATGAATGAAAAGGCACTTATTTAGAATTTATCATGTGCCAAGCACTGTTCTAAGTATCAGGCAGACAAATACTAAAGAAAGAAATTCTAATAGAGGAAGACAACACATGTAGGGGAGTAATAGAGAGAGGTGTTTGTGTTTAGAAAATCATAAGGCTTATGCATGGAACCATAAGGCATTATTCGATTAACATACTCTTTTTGGTAACAAGAGCTATATTGATTTGATTATGGTTCCAACACTGGAAGAGTTCCAAAAGAAAACAAAGCATGGTATATGTATAACAGTAAAGCAAATGTCTATATGGAGTAAATTGTAACATGGATGAAACCGATATAGTGAATCATGTGAAGAATTCACAAATCAATACAGTCCAGTCTAGAGTTATGGCACCGAAAGGACTTAGCCCTCCAAGGAATGATCTCCAGTGGTTTTCAAGAAGCCAGTTAAGGAGGAAAGTAAGAAGGAAAATGAGACCCAGGGAGGTAACATGACTGGTTTAATTTGAAGAAAACAAGTCTAGGTATCAACAGAAGCAGGTCCAGAACTCCTGTCTCCTAACTCCCAAACTGGGCCTCTTTCCACTATCTTGTGAGCCAATTGGATATACAGATTAAGTAATATTTTATGCCAAAGAGAAACATTTTTATTTTATTACATATACATATATATATGTATATATATATTTTAAGGATTGAATAAAAACTGGAAACATTTATATACAATAATATTACCATGGATTTTTAATGCTACACTCTCCTCTGAGATGCTCATCTCTCCCCTGAGAATCTAATCATCATTTGCCCATTTTTCTAAAGTTTGTGTACTGTTTCAGAACACCAAAATTTTTGTCTACAATACTGAAACTATTTCTGGTAAGAACTATATCTTGTTTTATGTCCCTTACAAAGTCTAGAACTTTTACTCCTCCTCAATAATAGGCAATGGTTGGGGACAGCATGGGGAGAAAGGGGAGTAGGAAATGAGGTGACTTTTGAAAATGCTTTTGAGGGCTTTAAATGAAAGGAACTGCTCTATGAAAATTGCTGAAGCATATCACATTTTCTTACTGTTAAATAATAATACTGTTTAGATATTTTTCTTCTTGGTGAGGTTGAGGTCAAAACAGTCAGATACGTGCTTCATTTATGCATGTAAAATATGGAAATGCTAATGGACAGTTTGGCTTAACTATTCATTTAAGTTGGTTTCGTTATTTAAACAACAGTTCTGTTCAGCTTAATGTAATTGTCATGCACTGATATATTCCATTTCTTGCCATTTCCCAGGTTTTTTTGTTTTTGCTTTTTTGTTCAATATCATTTTATGCTCTGAAAATCTGGATGGGATCCTTTAGGCTTTCGAAGGGTTGACAAAAACAATCATACCACTGGTTACTTTATGTATTCCATGGACAAGAATTGTTTATCTGTTCTCTGGCTTTTCATTTCAACTGTAAACATAGCTATTGGATTGTTGGTGAAATAATTAATATATTGCAGATGCATGAAGTAAATTACAGGATTTAATAACTTCTACAAAAAGCTGTGTTGCCTTCATTCACAACTACTGGAACCCATTCAAAAATATCAAAGAAGCTGTCCCCTTCCAGTACTAACACGCTCAGTCATCACTGGGTGGGTTCAAATACAGCTGTGAATGATAAACAGATTTCAGAGAGGGCACTATTTCACAAAGCATTCTAATTTGAACTACGTAGATGCTACCTGGAGAGCACAGATTCAGCCCATTCTCCAATTCCATCATTTCTTTCCACAAGTGAAACTCTTCTCCCAGGCAAATATTAACTTATGCTTTTATATTCATAATTAGTCACATTTCATTTTTACTAAGTTAGTGCTTCATCATCAAAAATCTCCTGGTATTCTTAAATGTACATGAGGAAATCTGAATCATGTCATCATGAATTCAGCGTTACTAAGCACACAATTGATGGAAGAAAAATATGTGCACACATATATATGTATACAGACATATATGTATTCATTTGTGATATTATATATGTACTTATTGTATGTAGCACTATACATTTATTTTGATTACTTGATGAGGAGGTCATGAAGAAATGAGTCCAAAACAAAGCATAATAGAAGGAAACTTGGTCACTGACTCATGTATGATGCCAGGCAAGTTACTCAACCTAAAGAATATCACTTCATCTAAGAAAGATCTTGTACATGTCTTTAAAGTCCCAAGAAGAAAGAGGCAAGAAGAAATTTCATGATTATATGTAATTTAAAATGTCAGTGTTCCTATACTCTCGACTATAGCAAGCTACAAAAAGTCAAGGCCATACTTGGACCTTTTTTAATCAGAAAGGTGCTCCCTATGTCCCTTCCTAAGCATACAGAAAAGCTTCTTCAACCATGATTTTTCTATTGCTAGAAAGTCTTAGTATCAGGCAACATACTTTAAATGAATGTTGAAAAAGGCAGGAAAATGTACCTATCTCAGGCAAAAAAGGCAGGCAGTCAACTTGTCATTTTAGACTATAGTCTTCTGTGCCTTGGTTCCACGATCCAAGTGACCCTAACCAGTTTCAACCCTATCATATTTCTAGTAACAAAATCAAAACTAGGTTGGGGTGACAGACATTTGTCTTAGTATGATGGGGAAATGATTCCCCCCTACAAAAGTACTCAGATCCAGTGGCTCTGTTCAATGCATTTGATAAACTATACACAGTCATGAGGTATGCCCAATAAGTATCATACCATACTCTTTGCTTGCCACACAAATTCTCTGATGAATGCCTTGCCTCCTTTTTTTCTAGTGTTACTACAAGAAACAAGGGTGAACTATTCTGGAGAGCGATGGTATTCCTTTCATGAAATACATTCATCTCCCCAGGGAGAAAAACCTAGATTCTTTGTTCAAAAGTCTCTCTCATGCAAAGGCGTTGTGACCCAAGGTCCTCTTTTACTCCTCTAAACTTACTCTAGGTGCCAGAATTTCTAGTTACAATTTCACTTACCTGTAACTAGTTTGGAGAGGTGGGATTGAAGAGGGATCCGCATGGACACTGCTATTTGTGTTGGGAAAGGTAATTTCTCTTTCTGTTTAAATTAGCCTGATATACCTAACAACCCACCTACAACACTGACTATGTGAGATGCATAATATGAAAGAGAGGCAGAGAACCTGGCGAACTCATCAATTGTATTTGTTTTCCTTTTGGCTCACCCTGCAAAATGGAACCACCAGTTATGATCTAGCCACAGCATTTTTTTTTTTCCAAGCTCAGTCTTGTGGTCTAACATATGTAAGTGTCTTTGGTGGTACAATATGTTACAGTAAGAAGAGCCTTATTTGGAATCAGAGGAGATGAGTTCAAGTCCTGATTCTACCACTACTTCCTGTGTGCTATCAGACAAATCTCTTTATCTCTCTAAGTCTATTTCAATTTTTGAAAAATGACTCCATGTTTTCTTTAGAACTTCTAGCTTTAAGTTGCCCCAGGTGTTCATGTTTCAACTCATATTCAAATATCTTGCTTTTGAATTCTCTGTCTTGATCCCCCAAATTTAGTCACTTTTGAAGAAAAAGCTTTGTTAAATGTGAGTTTTCAAGAACAATGAATTTTTGGAAAATAAGAGGCATGTATGAATTAGAAACGTATAATATTCCACATAAAACGTAAATGACCTGAAAAACAAGGACACAGGAGCAGCTAGGTGGCACAGTGCACAGAGCACCAGCCTTAGAGTCAGGATGACCTGAATTCAAATCTGACTTCAAATACTTGACAGTTACTAGCTGTGTTAGTCTGGACAAGTCACTTAACCCTGACTGCCTCAGGAAAAAAAAGAAACAAAACCAAAAAGGGGGGAGGAAGACTCCTTGGGAAATTTAATTGAACCCAAATATTAGAATTTTTGAGATGCTTCATAAGCTAAAAGTACAGTTTATCCTTATTTAAATCTCTAATTATAAAATAAACCCCAAACTGGACAAGAGGGAGAACTGAATGAGAAAAGAAGCTGGACACACACCTATTTATTTGTCTTTATTTTTTTTATTTTTTACCACAACACACCTCGAATTTTTCAAATGGTACCTATATGTAATTCTCTACCTAAGTGGGTACAAAGGTTTTCTGTAGAATGTCTCGAAGTTTGTAATCAACGCAGAATAAAAGCCTATTTGAGCTCCTTTTTGGTTGATCCTATTCCTGAATAAAAGTTGAATTCACGCTCCCAGACACAAGTGTTCCGGAGTACTTCTGATTCCTTTGAACAAAGATACAAAGTAGAATGTGATCATTGTCTTCTCCATGACTCAGATAGAATTAACTACGGTGTTTCAGTTTACTGATTCCTTTTCCACCATTTCGATATCCCCACACTCCAATGGAATTCTCCCTTGTAACAAAGAAACATAGTAAATCAGAACCAGTTAACTACATTTTACAATATATGCAAAGTTCAGATCCAGTAGTTTCTCATCTCTCTGCCAAGAGGAAGAAAGTATGCTCCATCATCTGTTCTCTAGGCTTAAAATCAGCCATTTCTATTAATCTGAGCTTGGCTTGCCTCCTTTCTTGGTTTTTTTCTTTCTCTTTTTTGGAGGCAATCAGGGTTGCCCAGGGTCAGACAGCTAGTAAGTATATGAGGCTGGATTTGAACTCGGGTCCCACTGACTCCAGGGTTGGTACTCAATCCATTGCACAACCTAGCTTCCCTGAGTTTGACTTTCTTTTCTCCAGGTTGTTTCCATTTACAATTATTATAGTCATTGTGTGCATTGTTTTCCTAGTTCCACTTATTTCACTTGGCATCAGACCTATAGAAATCTCACCATGCCTATATAATGTCTTCCGACTGGTCATTTTATATGGCACAATAACATTTGATTATATTTATATACTCCTATTTGTCCATCTGTATCTAATCAATAGATAACACTTTCTAGACTCTTTGTATGTGCGTCCCCAGCACCAAGCACATTGCCTGGCACAAAGTAGGCACCTAATAAATGATTATTGATTGATTTTACTACCATAAGAAAGGGGTAATTGGATTATTATGGCACATATGGGACAGATAAGGCTCTTGATAAAGTACCATTTAATGAAGTACTCCTTTTCACAAATAATTCCAAATATATATTTTTTAAATTGCTCCCCTTATGTTTGTGCAGTAGTGTCAGTTTAAATAGCCACATATTCAAAGACAGCCTTACCAGATCTTAAGCATATGACTTTCTGCATTTCTCACAGGAAGCAGCTCCAAGAGCCCCCAAATGTGTTGTGTCTGAAATTCTTTTAAAATGTGGTCTCAGCTTTAGAAATCACTGCATCCTATACAATGGCTAGGCTCAAATATAAACATTCTATGATGAGGAAACCCTACTGGAGTTCCAAAATTATTACCTTTCACCAAATTCAGTGCTAAGTACATGCACTGAAGATTTTTAGTGTTAAACTTTGGGGGGACAGGTGTGATTTACATCTCTGAAATTTGTTGGATATAGAAAGAGTGTGATCAGAATTAGTTCTGCTTATAAGTGGAATATCACAGTTAGGCTGGCCTACTCCTTGGTTTGAAGAATTCCATAGTTAGAATTTTAGAGATGGACCAGACTCACAAGTTTATCTAATCCAATTCTCATTTTACAGATGAGAAAACCGTGACCCAAAAGTTGAAGTGAATTACTTACCCAAAATAGCTAACATATATGTGTGCATATATGTGTATATATATACATATATATGTGTATGTATGTACATATATATAGTGCCCTAAGGATTGCAAAGTGCTATCTGTATACATATTATATCATTTTATCCTCACAACTACCCTAGGAGGTTAGCACTATTATCTCTACATTATAGATGAGGCAGCTAAGGCAAACAAATTAAAGAATTTCTCCATGGTCACACAGCTAATAAGTATATGAGGCTGGATTTGAATTCAGGTCTTCCTGACCCCAAGTCTGGCACATGATCCATTTTGCCACCTAACTACCATCACCTCTATCATCACTACCAGCAGCAGCATAATCATGGCAATAATAGCTAGCACTTTATTGGCCTTTAAGACTTGCAAAGCACTTTATACATCTCAGATCATTTGATCCTTACTCAATTGAGCTTTATTCAAGGTGCTCGGAAGGTAATTAGTTAATATCAGAGCCTAGTACCCTGTCCAAACACATCCCTTACACCACTCTTTCCTTGTTTGTTTTTCTCAAGACCACCACAAAGTAATACATGGAGATCCTAATCAATTTCAGTTGAATGATTAATGTCATAGAATTTCATCCACAAAACAGTACCAAATGACTATCTAGTCCAACTCCCCGATGAAATGTAGACGATACAGTTTGCCCAAGATTACACAAATAGATAATGTGAAAGTAAAAATGGGAAGCTAGATAATCAATCTCTCAGCCCAGCAATCACCACTGTACCCACACCGCCTTACTTGCTAGAAGTCTTATATGTTTATATTTTCACACTAAACATTTTCTTTTAAAAGATTGCAACACTACCATAGAAAATGCAAAAGGAAACCTTTTCATTTCAACAAAACTGACTTTTAAAATGAAAACCAAAATTTGGAGGACAGTATCTGGCACTCAGTAGGGGCTGAATAAAAACTTGTTGATTTGCAAGGGCAACAACACCCTAACTAAGCTGAGTGTGGCCTCACTCCCATACCAATGTGCCTGTTTCCTGATTCATGACTAAATATACGCATGTGTATATGTATAAACATACATATAGAGAGAAAGATTGATGATGACAGACTGATCAGTCAATGAACATTTGTTAAGTCATTGATATGTGCCAGACACTATAATGGGGATACCTACAATAAATGAAATTATCTCTGTGAGATATATGAAAGGGAGAGAGACAGAGAGACAGATAGAACAGATGTGTAATTTTATCTAGCTAAGAGAACTGCAAGTGTGAGAACTCCCTCTACTAATGCACACCAAAACAACAACTCATACAATACACGACATTTTCATAAATTTTGTAAGTTTCTGGAGGACTGACCATGGGGCACTCACCCATGGCCCCACAGCTAGTATAAAATCAGAGTCAAATTGGAATCCAGGTATTTAAGACTTCACATCCATCCCTTATCCATTTCTCCACACTTCCCTTTCATTAAAATGTATGCATTTATGTCAAATCCTCTTAGCCATGTTATATCTCTCTAAACACATATGCTTATATTTTTATATCAATGTAACTATTTGTGTACATATATATATATATTTAACTCAATATAGCTAACTTTTTGTATGCATATGCATATATCTGTGTGTGTTTGTGTGTTTATGGATAAGAAGTAGAATACTAAAGTGGACAGAAAAATGGTCAAGAAAACCTGGGTTCATTACCATTTTTAATACATATTAGCTTGGGATATCTGAGCAAATCTCTTAATTACTCAATGCCCAAGGCAATTCTCTAAGCCCACAAGTTGCAGAAAAGGTGAAGAATTTTGCTAATAGGGGAAGGTTGTTCATCAATTAACTCCCTATATCAATGAAATTATATCTCCTACCTCTATATCCATTCCATTCCTATTCTGTTGTGGATAACATGAATAAAAACATAAAAATCTTCCATATACATTGGAGTTATAACATGACAAAACTGCTTTTGGTCATGTCACATATTGAAATAAACTTCTTTATTTTAGACACACACGTGTGTGTGTTTAAATATACACGTACATAAATATATATATATATATATATATGTATATTTGTGTACCTTTGTGGCCCTGGGCAAGTCACTTAACCCTGTTTGCATCAGTTCCTCATCTGTAAAATGGACTAGAAAAGGAAAAGGCAAATCACTCCAGTAGCTTTGACAAGAAAACCTTGAATAGGGTCATGAAGAGACTGAAACCATTAAACAATAAATGTAACAACAAATAACAGGCAAAAAATATAAACATACATATGCATATACATGTGCATGTATATCAAGAGACTACATCAGACCTTGATTGTCCGTCATGGCTTACATTGAGCTTTGATCAAGTCAACAAAGAACATTTTGACTTTTTATTGTCTCGTAATTCATTCACTCTAAAGTTGCATTGCTACCTTATATTTTCACATTCCATTCTTTTCCTAATATATGCCCCTTTATCATAACAGAGAGGAGAAAATAGTTAAGCAAAGGTAAATGATACAGAACTTATATATCTCAGAATATGGAACATTCTAGATCTCTTTTGCTAGATAAGAACAATGAACTAAGGACTATGTCAATTCATCTATTCTCTAAAGCCAAGATTCAATATTACAATTAAAATTTAGATAATCCTAAGCATTGTTTGCATTTTTATTATTGTATTCATTTTCTGTATTTTTCACCTGTTCTCTTTAGTTCACTCTTAACTAGTTCATAGAGGCCTTCCTAGCCTTTGAATTCTTGAATTATGGGTTTGTTTGGGGTTTTTTTTGGTGGAAGAAAGGACATTTTATAGAAGAGGATTATATTTGTCATACCATCATCAATTATTAAGGGAGCTGAAAGATGAAGCTCAGCCTCTTCATTTTACAAGTGAGGAAAGTAAGAGGAGTTAAGAACTGTTAAGGTCATATGAGCTGTAAGTAGCAAAGCCAGGATCTGAAATCTTCCAATTCAATGTTCCTCTACTATACCGTATCCCATAACAAAGACTAGGCAACTAAGCTAGTTTCTCCTATTTCATTTGTTGATTTTATTTTGCTTGCAGAGTTTTGTTCTGATTTTGAATTATAATGGGATGAGAAATGAAATAAAGTTGAGAAAGATAGCATTTTGCCAACTTTGTGACTTGGGAAATACACTAGTGACCACCTCTAAGAGGATGATTCCTTCCTTGCCTATTCTGTGAGAATCAAACGTGATAATGTATGTAGAGATATTTGCAAACCTTGAAGTACCATGTATGTGTCATCTATGAAAATTAAGATGATGGTGACAAGAAAATGCTTTGAACATGGGAAAAGGTTATACAAATATAAACTTACCAGCTGATTTTACTGCTTATTATTAACTCTTCAAAGACAAGGACCATACTGTTTCTATACACAATAGTGTCAAGTGCCAGGTCATACAACTATTAGGCACTCAATATATAGTAAGTGAAGAATATAATTGGATAAAGCTTTTATTGTCTTGAGACAATGAGCGCATGAACCAGGTGTGAATAAAAATTCAGTCCCTTCAAATGAACTTCTACAGCTTTCATAAATAATAATGGAAGACCCTCCAAAACACTGACAAGAGAATATAATTTCACAAATAATACAGAGAAAATAATAGTTAAATGAAGAGCTAAATTTATACAAAAACTTGGTCTTACTTGGGAAAAGGGTTATGTGTAAAAATATACCATTAACTTGATTTGTAAGCCAGAACAAAACATATTTACCAGGACAGATTTCTCAGGATGACCTTCTCCAATGAAGATAGGTAGTAAATGAATAAACTTTTATTCTTTACTATTCACTCAATTCCCCTAATCATACCCCTCCCCAACAACTCAGACCTGGCACTGAGTTGAGCTGATTATCATTTACAAGGAATATTGAACCTCTTCTCCAAATCTAGAAGAAAAAAAATGCACCGATTATGTCTGTTTAGTTGGTAAATAAGCTATTTAGTGGCATAGCATTTAAATTGGTTATTTAAACTATCAGATTGGTTAAAATGAATCAATAGCCTGGAAATTTTAGTTGAAATGTCATTCTATTTCCTACATCCCTATCTTTATACAAATTATCCTCAGTTCCTGGAAAGTATTCTTTTTTTCTCTTCTTCTTTGAAATCCTATCTTCTTTTGAGGTTCAGTCTATGTACCCTTTCCACTGAAAAGTTGTGGTGTTATCTCCCTCCCCAAATAATCGTGAACCTGTTTAAGCATTTCCATGTTGTATCCCACTCCCCACCCCACAAGGTATAAACTCCTTGAAAACAGGGATCAATCATTTTTCACTTTTTCTTTCTAACTTTAGTGCCTGCTAAACAATTGGATCTTAATTTCTTGTTGGATTGAATTGGATCAGATCTATTTCATTACAGCTTATACGTGCCGTATTGTGAATAGCACATATTTCTTGCTTCATTTGTGGTATTTTATAAGGTCTTGATCCTCTGCAAGGCATCCCAAAGGACACTTGGAGCACTCACACTTGCAATTCACACATGTAAGTCAAATGGAAGGAGTATTTCCTTAATGGATAATGGTAGGTCCTTGCACCAATCACTTCAAATGATAATAAAATATTCTTCCCCTTGGCTCTTCTGGAAGAGATCCTTTGTTATTCCCAGATTCTCTGAATTTGCAATTCAACAACTTATAACTTTACTGAATTTAAATTTCTCTTAAAACGAACTTGGAGATGATGGTAGGGGGAAAGGAAGAGAGAGAGAATCTATATGAAGGAAATATGCCTTTATCAAAAGCCAGGTTTTATATGAGAGTCTTCCCTCCTTCCTGCCCCAAGGGGTAACACCATTAAGAGTTAGTAATAGCAAAGACTTCCTAAAGTATTCAGTCCAAGAGATCCATAATGTTTTCTTAGGAACCATTTGGTCTTATGATTCAAGACTACTTTCCCTGAAGATTTAAAATGAACTCAACTTCAGAATTTTAACTGAATATTTTGTTAAGGATAGAAACCACTGAACAATGAGAGTGCTGTGTCTCCTCCATATTAATAGAATACACAGGTGCACTTCAGAATTTCTAAACTTTACCTCTGTATTTTCAAACATGGCTTGGAAAGTTAGAAAGAGGAAAAAGTATGAATCAGTCCATGGCCAGAACACAAGGCCCTGCTCACCATATTGACTCTTATCCTATATTAGATTGTTTTCTTTCAAATCTTGTCAAGGCACCTTATTTCCAAGAGGGCAATATGGGGCCTTTCTATTTTGTTCACATAATCCAGACCTGCAGTGTCAGTGCCTGAAACAAATTACTGTTTATATTAGAAACTTAGTTTAATAAATTAGGTCTGGGCTATGAACTGTCAAAGTTCTTATAGTCTGCAATTCATATATAACAGATGCCTTTTCCATGACTCCTAACTCCAAGTGGCCAACATGATTGCTTCCTCTTTGCCATTACTACATTCTGTAGGTTTAGTTATCTACTGCCTACAGAGAATTAAAAACAATTTAAAAGGGCATCTGGAATAAAGCAGTCTTAGGCAAAGAAAAAAAAATCTTTCCATATACAATAACTTTCTGTTTAGGTCAGAGAATTATTCAATAATTGGCACTTGTTTAAATAGACCATTCAGGATCAGTTTGGTTTTCCAGTTACGGATTGAGTTACCGGACGATTTTTTTCCCCCAAACAAGCAGTTTTTGCAAGTCCTAATTTCCAGCATATTTGTGGCACCACTGTGATTAAGAGAGTAACTAATTTTTGTATGAGACACAAACACATTTTTTCAAGCATGGTGTAAATAATTCAGCAATTTTTCCCACAGATTGTTTATAAATTATGAATTTTAGTTTACTCTGCCCTAGTTTGCAAAATACCGGTAAAAAACAGGGGAGCTAAAGGCAGTCATTTTAGCTTATGAATTTAAAAAATTTAAATTGGATGGGAAAGCTGAGTTGTTCTATCTTTTATGTGACATTCTTTGCAGGCATCACTTTAAAAGTTGGATTAAGAAATCTTTGCCTGCCCAGGATGATGTCCCTGTCTCTTGTATTGTTTGCACTCAATCCGGGAACAGTTGTCACATGAAAAGTTAATAATGAAGCACATCTAAAAAGATTAAAAAAATAAGGCCACAGAAACATCAACTCACTTCAACACTTATAAATTCAGACATATGGACATTTCTTAACTGTGGAATTTTTTCAAAGCAGCACTTTTAAAATGCTGTTTTAATATTTCCCTTTTTGAGTTGTTTGGGCAGGAAGTTTTTTATTTTTTGTGCATTTATGCCATGGATGAAACAAACAAAAAAATACATTCCCCAGATCTTAAGAACTGACCAGAACATCTGCCTAATGAAATTTTCATTGAACTGCCCAGTAACACATTAACATTTCAATAAAACTTCAGTTTGTCTGGAGGGGAGTGAGAATTATCTTCTTAGCCAATAAATAATAAATAATTCTGAAAGACAAATAAAAGAATCTCTTCCCATTGGTAGTTAATGTGATATAATAGCTATTATAATTAAAATTTCATATTAAAATATGATTAATGTCCACTTAATGGATATGAAAAGAAACTAAGACCATTCAACTTCTTTGCTAACTATATACCAATTGGGGAAAATGCAGTCTTAAATTTCACTCTTGTTCTGAGGTCTTTCAAATGATTCATTTTTCTTGAAGTAGAAGGAATTTAAACTCACTAGACTTTTTAATATCTTTAGAGTCAACTGTTATAATTCTCACTTTGCTAATCTGTAATTCTCACAGAAGAACTGGCAATGTTATCCTGCCTTTAGCAAGGACCCTGGAGTGAAATCACACAAAACTTCCTTTACTTTAACTCCAAATGATACTCTGTATATATATCATATATCATATATATATATATGCCCTATCAAAAATGGAATACCAAATATACTCCAAATATACTCATGACAGAGTTGTATGGGAATTCAACTAAATTGGAAAATCTGATCTAAAAATCAAAATTTTGATTCTTCAGAAACCAGCTTAAGGAAGAGTACCTACCTTAAGAGGTAATAATGCCTTTTTCATTGGAGGTCTTCAAGCAAATATTAGAATATCACTTAAAAAGTATGACACGGATAGGATTCTTTTTCAGGTACAGATTAAACCAGAGATCCTCTAAACTCTTCCATGAGGAGATGCTGTGATTCTTTCACAAACTCCCAAGCAAATGGAGTACTAGATCATGGAGTAGGTTCTAGATCACTAGAGGTCAAGGTCAAGAAGACATGGTTCCAAACCCCATCACAGTTCCCTACTAGCTTTGTGACTTTATACAAGTAACTAATTCTTTGGGGAGGGGACTTGTTTTCTGATGAGGGAATTGTAGTAATCGCCCCCTAGCTCCCTTGTGGTTTTAAACCTATGATGCTGTGAAGGCACTATATTTATTGACCTACTCTAATAGACTGAGAAGTCAATGAGCTCAAATCGGAACTTTAATTAAAAAAAAAAGGGTATGTTCTGGGGTCAGAAAATATTCAGCCCAATTTCTCTTATCTTCTTTAATTATTTCCAACATAGAATGTCTTGGAGAATGGGTATTCTGGTCAATAGAATTTTCAAGTGAATGGAGGAAAGTAGAGAATTCCTTTATGCTTAAAAATTGAAAGGAGAAAGGATGTCACATAAATCTTTCTTGGATTTCAATGATTTAGAGAAGAGACCTTCAAGGTCATCTCTTTTCCCATCCTTGTCCATGATCTTCTGGAGTTCAAAACTATCCTTTCCTACTGTGAATTCATTCTGAAACATCCTTCAATGCCTGAAACAACCTATCACCTCCTGCAACCTGTTCACCCTGAAATATTCCCTCACAAGTCTGGTACCCCTTTTTCCACTGGCTAGTTCCTCTTGGAGCCTCCATTTTATAGAACGGTTATGATTGACCTACCTTCCTTCACCTCCTTCACATATTCTTGACTTTTTGTATTTCAAAAAACCCCGTGCCTCTGTGCCCATTTTCCTCCTATCTTCTACGTCACTTCTCAGCTTCTTTGGGACCAGAGACTTTCATTTTGTGTGCATTTGTATTCTCAGGGCTTAGCACAATTCCTGACATACAGTAATTTCTTTATGAATGGTTACTCACTTGCTTCTTTTTTACTGAAGGGGAAACTGAGGATGTAATACTTTGGGATTTCTCTGACTGATTTCTCCACCAGGCCCCAGGAAGCTAATTATTGGGATAACCTCATCATTTTATCAGCCTCATTACTCTCTGGGGCTGTGACTAGAGAGTGGGATCATACACTTCCAACCTCCATGTAAGAAGAGAGCTCAGCTCAAACATTTCATTTCTCACCTGAATGCACTATTTTTGGACTTCCCTGACTAACTTCTCCAACATGACCCTAAATCAGATACCTTTTCCTCACCCACAATTGTCCCCTTTAGGTTCCTTTTATGTAGTACTTCCCTCATTAAATTTCAAATTCCTTGAGAGCAGGGACTATCTTCCTTTTTTCATATTTGTATACCCAGAACATAGCACAATTCCTGGTACCTACTAGATTCTAAATAAATATTTATTGATTGATTGATTTAAACCCAGAAAAGTAAAGCAATTTGTCCAAGTCACACAAAGTAATAAGTAGCAAAGCTGACAATTGGACCCTAGGCCTGTGACTCTAAATTCAACATCATTTACACTAAATTGTAAATTTTAAATTCTGACTATTTCAGTAACTAAAGATACACATTCTGAACAATAATTTTCAGACATGGAATAGTCCCAAAGTCAAAGAAAGATTATATTTACATTCATTCTCTTCTACTTAAGACCTAAGGGTTTTTCTGATGTGTCCTCCTTTATAAGTCAAAGAATTCCATCAATCAGATACTCTATTTCCCAGTCATTTGGTTTAATTGAGGTCCAGCTAATTACATTAAAAACCTTTGGTTGAAAATAAATCATATTCAGATATATGTAGGTCATGTCTACTTCATTGGACAGTACCATACATTTCACCGTGATCATTTTGCCACCCCCTAGGTAATTGGCCCACTTAATCCCACTATATTTTTCCTTGTCTTTTTTATGAGCTGCTATATTCAAAAACTTCATCATGTTGTGGCCCGCCTGATGGTGTTAAGTCTTTATATCACAAACTAGCTTAGTCCATGAATAGCAGATGTAATCTGTTACCAACCCTGGACTCTAGGTTTAGTAGAACCTTCCAGAGTCCTCATTTTGCTGATGGGCCTTTTGAGAACACTGGGTCACCTCTACACCACGATGAAGCATCAATGTTAAGTGCAATACTCTGGGGTAATATATGACCACAGGAAGTGAACCAAATACAAGAACTAGGATTAAGTGAAGAATACTTGGTGTGCCACACATCTACTCAAAACTATTTAAAGAACTGATTAAAAAAAGAGGCCTCCAAAATATTGGGGATATTTTCTAAAGAGGATTTAGAAAAGGGCAGGAAAAGAATCATCTAGCATAGCAACTTAGAGTCTGCAATAGTAAAGGGAGAACACACCAAAGAGGCCATGGATCAATAACTCCACTATTATTCGAAATTATTCTAAATTTCAGCCTATTTTCTTCTTCCCATGTGAAAGAAGAATTTTTAGCACAAAGGTAGGATTTACCAAATTCTTCCAAAAATGAAAGGTACATAGCAGTGAGTTTACTAGCTTGCCTGGGGATAATTAAGTACTCAGTGATAGTTCTTGTCTTGTTTTAATGGCTAGGTGGTGAAGTGCTAGACCTGGGGATTACAACGGAGAAAACCAGCGAATGACTTGAAATACACAGAACTAAATAAAACAAAGCTTTGAACTTGATCCAAAATGCTAATGTTGTACTATGCCACCACCTACTCGCTCAGTCTAGGGATTGAGCCAAAAAATTTTATACTTTTTATTTTATTAATAACTCATACAAACTCCTAAATATCAAAGATAGATAAACCTTCTGATAGGAAAACATTTTTTCCCAGTTAAGGAGTCACAGATATGATTCAGGTTGCTTCAACCTGTGACCACACTGCGCAGAAACCATGCCACAGAGAGAAAAGAGAGGCATACAGATAGACAGAGACTGAGAAAAAAAAGAGTGTGACAGAGAAAGACAGTCAGAAAAAGAGAGCCAGAGAGTCATAGTAGATAGTCGGGTAAAGTCAGAGTGCCAGTTGTACAGAGATTTCAGGTGGGGGTCACTCTCCCTGTAATATGGAAACAGATGACAAGGAATGATTGTTCAAAATTTAAAAAAAATTGTGTGGTCCAATTTAAGTTTCCAAAGAAGTGTGTTAGGGTAGAAACAATGCCTACTATAAAGAACCAGAGTAAAGAATTCACACTTCTTGGACTTGGGTCACATAACTTAATCTCTCTAAACCCTAGTTTTCTGTTCTGTAAAATGACAGGGCTAGAGCAGACAGTCTATGATGTCTTTAGCTCTACAAAGATCTTGGCAAACTTTTTAAATCAGAACTTCAGATAGAAGTAGTCATGTGAATGGCAAGCTATGTATGATTCCCTAGAAAGCCATATTTAGGAAGCTTAGAAAGGAAGCTACTCCAGATGGGTGCATCGTGATTTGTAGATCAAATAATGAAGGGTATGAAATGTTGTGGGATTCCAAGACAAATATCCAGGACTGTATGGAAGGGTACCACCTCAATCAGTCAGTCAGTTAGCAAGATTTATCAAGTATATACATAGAATATATACATACAATTATTGATAGTCAACAGCTCCTCAGCACCCTCAGTTGCCTCTTCCCTCTGATTAGAAGGCTGGAGAGCAGAGCAATAAACTCTCCAAGCTTCCCTTTATAGAGAGCTCAGAATTTTCCAACTAACTTGATTTCTCATCAGTTCCTCTGTTTGGTTTGGAGTCTATGGAATATCATGCCTCAGGACACCATTTTCAGATTCTTTTTATATATTGTGGGATTATCTTTCTTTTCTTTTAATTCATATCCCCTGCACTTAGCACAGTGCCTGACACAAAGTAGATGCTTTAAAAAATACTTATTGATTGACTGCATTCCTACATTCAGTTCTTAAGAATTTAGATGAATTTGACATAATCCATTCCAATAAAGGGTCATGTGGAGATGGTGCACACACTTTCATTATTTTAACAGACTTTAGCATCATAGATTTTCTACTAAAAAATACAGAGAACCTGATATGATGTACAGTTCCATGCCCTATTCCAGTTAAAAAATGTTAATTCAAGGGAGAATTAGCAGTAGTAGTAACAGTAGTAGAAGAGGAAAAAGTAGTAGTAGTAGTAGTAGTATTGATAGTAATAACAGAAGTAGTGGCAATGGTGGTAGTAACAATGGTTTTAATAGTAGTAATAATGGTGGTAGTTGCAGAATAGTAATAGTAGTGATGGTAGTAGTAGTGATAGTAGAAATAGTAGTAGTAGTAAGTAATGGTGGTGGGGTTGGTGGATGTCTTGCCTAGTTCAAGTATCTAAATTCATAGGCTCATAAATCTAGACAGAGCAGTCTGCAACCTCAGAGGTCATCTTGTACAACCCCTCATAGATGAGGAAAATGAGGTCCAAAGATTAAGAGACCTGTCCAAGATTAAGAGGTTATATCGAACCCAAATCTTCTAATTCTGGCAGCTAGATGGTGCAGTGGGTAGAGTTCAAGACCTGGAGTCAGATACACTTTAGTTCAAATTCAGCCTCAGACACTTACTAGCTGTATGACACTGGGCAAGTTACTTAACCATATTTTCCTCAGTAACTCATCTGTAAAAAGAACTGCAGAAGGAAATGGCCAGCCATTGCAGTATCTTTGCCAACAGAACCCTAAATGGGGCCACAAAGAGTCAGACATGACTGAAACAACTGGACAACAGCAATGACCTCTGACTCTAGCCCAATGTCCCTAAGTTGGAGGGATGAGATTGGAATCAAAGTCTTTCTGATGCCAAGCTCAGTAGTTGGTTTTTGTTTTGCTTTTTCTGTTAACTTCAGGCTAGCTTCTCAGTGAATATTATAACTACAGGAATATTCTAATGCCTTGTTATACAGCCTCCATTTTATTTAAGCAAGGAGAAAGAGGGCAGAGGAGAAGGGATACTTAGATATAAACTGTTCCTGCCAAGAAAATGCTAGCTGACATGACTGTGCTATTTTCATCATCTTCAAGAAGAAAAACAAGGAGCTGAGAGTGATCCTTCTTCCCTAGCCCCAGAAAGCACATAAATAATCCTAACACCACATAGCCTCAGTCCATGAGACTTGGACATGCTGTTCCTAGAGCCGAATTTTCACTGGTGTTACCATAAGCAGTACTTACTATGAACAAGAAAGACAAGATCACCAACCACATGATCCAGTAACAAAGTCTGCTAGCATTTAAATGGTACTGCTCCCAGGCAGCTAGGGGTACTATACCACTCCTTTTTCCACTATGAATATCTTCTACTCTGGACATAGGCGTGCAATTTCGAAAAGGCTCAGTCCTATGGGAAGTATATCTTTTAATATCAAAGAAGCTAGACTGACTTTTCTCTTCAATCTGGACAAATTGTTTAAAGCTTGAGTTAGCCTCATGTCTCTCAGATTTTCCCAAATAGGGATGAGTTAAACAGACACTCAGGGACAACATGAATCAGACATGGAAAACGGCATTTATTTCCTACAAACAAAATGAGTGTATTTCGTTCACTAACAGAACAATGAAAAACAAGGTTCAATAACAACATATAACTACTATGACTGCCTGCCAGGAAACCATTATGGCATTTAAAGGTTATCACAACAGAAAACAGTTTGAAGGACTATTTATTAATCATTTTACATTTCATTTTGGCTCAGCACGAGCCACACAACTCCCAGTTTGACGGCTGGTAAAATAGGTCAAACTTGGCCAGTCATCTTCTTATCAGTAGCTATCTCTCAGTTCTAGAAGTTTCGCTTATCACAATTCAGCTTCAGTCATTCAGACCCAGGGCCTCCTGACCACTCAAATTTATAAAGTTACCTCCTTGCCTAGATATATCCACCTGGAGGTTGGTACTTGTTTGACTAGACTCAGGAAAAGGAAAGGCACAACCGTAGCAGTCTGAACCCAGGATCAAGTTTGCTTGGACAGTCCATGCGTTTTAGCTGTCGTTTGTTCATGGCCGCATGGAAATCAAGATGAGGGATGACCTTTCCCTCCATTCCTGTCTCAGTACGCAACTCAAAACAGTCCTGACGTAATCCATATCTAGAAAGGAAGAAAGAAATAAGGGTGGGTTTCAAATATCCACTGAATTATCAGATCTTTCAGCTCCATAACCAAAGAGGGTATCCTTTGTCTTCTCAAAGGGCAAGCTCTTCAGTAATGAGTCATATATGCTGGGAAGCAGGCTCCAGAGATCCCATGTTATCTTCCAAAACCAGGAATGGCATCTCTAAGCATGATTCATGGGATGAACCTGGTTATGTGAGCTATATTGTCCAGATCCACTGAACCAGATAGATTAAGACTGGAGGAAAAGAAAATACCCAAGTGGCTGTTCTGTGGTTAACTTAATCTTTTTTTTCTTTCAATGCCAATGCTATCTCCCAAACAGATCATAGGAGTCAGAGCCAGAAGGTACCTTACAAATTAAATAGTCCAACCTCTTATTTTTAAACTTGAGGAAACTAAGGCACAGCATTTAAAGTGAAATATTCATGGCTATGTAAATAACAGAGGTGGAAACCAAATTCAGGTACCCTAAGTCAAAAGTCAATGATCTTTTCAGTGAACTACTGACATGATGCAAATAGAAATGGGTCTGTAAAACAACATCTCCCGCTGGTCCCACAGCAAGGACAGTTTGCTGGTTATGCATCAAGTCTTGACAGCCACTTCATAAAAACAAATCAAATAAGTTGAGCTCTTTAGATTTCAGTCCTATGCAGGTCCAAGGTAGTTACATTTTTCTATATGTTAGATCTGACTTTAGAGTCTCTAACTGGAAAAAGCTCTTTTTACCATGTCAGAAGGGAAGATAGCTATGAGGACATTTTTTTCCTATCCTGTTGATCGTACATTTTGCTCAAATGCTAGGCTTACATAAAGAAGAATACTGAATAACAGATTATAACAAGAACAGGTCAAAATCTATGTAATTGGAATATCAATTTTTAATTTACAAGGTCCTTTATGTTCCTAAAAAAGTGCCTTCACCTAAGGCAATTGGCGAAAATGATTATTTTTAAGAAACAAAAATAATCTATTATTGATTACATCTAGGAAACTCAAATAATGACTTTATTATGATTTACTAAATTCAGAAATTAAATGTAAAATACAAGTAATACTGACTAATGTTTTTCTTACTATGTTTTTCTTTTAAATGTTACTTCATGTTAGATTATTCCACTTAACATAGGCAATTAAAACATTTTGTTATCAAATTGCAATTCTGTTAATTTGTATAACCTTAATGAGTACTGTGAAAAGAAGTTTATTCCTTCCCCTAACATACTCTCCTTCCTTAAAAATGTAAGTTAGTTTTGGTCTTATAAATGTCACAAGATGATATGGAATAAATAACTGCCTATGTGGTATGATTTGAAGGATGAGAAATACCCTCTTGACCAAATAAATTTCTCTATTAATCCCAACCAAAACCTTAATCTTCTATAATTCTAAAACCCCTAGTAACCGAAAAATGCTCTATCCAAATTTACCCAACTTTCAATTGTTTAGTTCACTGTCATTTTCTCAGATCTCCTATTTCTTGATCTCTCAATATTTGACACTGCTGGCCAACCTCTTTTCCTAAATACTATCTCTTCCTTGAGTTTTTATGATAGCTTTCTCTTGGTCTTGGTCTTCTCTTTGATCTAAATGTCCCCTTTCTGTTTCACTACACATGCTTTGAAGCTTATGTGCTTACAATAACTACAATAATAACTTTTGCCCCAAAAGTTCCAGATTAAAATTGTTGTAGAATTATTACAAAATATAAAATTTTATTTTCTCTCATTTTGAAAACCCTAGTTGTAAAATTAGACAACACTAATTATAAAATAAGTAAACACATCGTGTAGAACATTCTGTAAGAATCGAAATAATCAGTCATGCACTAATATACTTACTATTATCTGTAAGATTTTATATTGAATTTCTATATTTTACAAAGTTCATTGACTATACATACTATTTTAATTAAATAAGTTATAACTTGTAAGGATTAATTGTACACAGACTTAATTCTGAGGTTGAACTTTCGTATTTGAACAAAGGTTCGCACTATTTAACTCAATACTAGGCAAGTATCATCTTAAATCTAGTTTTATGTCAAGTTTATTTGTGTATTTTGTTTAAAAACTAAAATTAAAATGCTTATTCACACAAATATGTGGTAGAATGTAGTAGGAGATTATTACAACCTCTCTTACTGAAAGATGGAAATTTATTTTTTTATTTTAGCCCCTTAATTCATACAAGGTGATATAAAGTATCTATTTTCATAATATCTTGATCTTGAGATTACACAGCTGATAAGGTACAATTACAGGGCAACAGAGGGAAATACAGGTGCTATACTAGTATAGTACACAGATTTCAAATGAGGGTAAGCACATTCATCTTATCATCCATTGTGAATTGATTTGTATTCAAATAGTGGACCCTTTTGTCAATCTGGACACAATTTGATGATAAGTTGAGAAACCACTACAACCTATTGCACTTTGTCAGAAGGGGTAAGAGTTTGATGTAATCACTGCATAAACACCAAATTGTATATACAATGATGATAGCTTTAAATAATTGTAGAAATAAGTCTATAATACTTTAAGTATGTATATGCTTCTTGTCACTGTGGGAAAAATATATCTATAATCCAAGTGGGTACTTATTTACTGCATAAGGCATCACTGAATTTGTAGCACAAGTCCTTGGATGATTATTGAACACTCCCAAAGGATATTCAAAACGCTAACTGGAAACCATAGCTCTTGGTGATTTCTTTGGCTCTCATGAGTTCAAGTATCTTGTCTATGCACACTACTCCAACATACATCTACAGCCTTACTCTCTCTCCTTCCACATTATCAATCACCTATTGGACATCTCCATCTAGATATCTCATGGATATCTCATTTTTAATGTGTCCAAAATCAGAATTCTTTCTTTCTTTCCTCACCCATTTCCAAATTCTCCCCTTTTCTTAAATTCCACAGTTCTACTAGTGGCATCATAATCTTTCTAATAAAATGCAATTTGAGTTTGGAAGTTGTTTTCAATTCATTACTCACCTTCCCCACCCATTCAATCAGCTGACAAAAAGCTCTTGCAAATTCTGCCTCCACACAATTCCATCTGTCACTTTACTTCATTCAGATAGGCAACACAATACTTCAGGTCCTCAACATCTCATCTTTCCTAGCACCATTCTAATTGTTTTGCCTTTAGCCCCTCCCTTCTTCAATTCATATTTCACATAACTTTTACTATTTTTCTTTCCCTTCTAAGAAGCCAGAGCAGTTCCTAACTACCCTTAGGAAAAAGTACAAATTCATCTCTTGGGCATTTTGCTCCCTTCACAAACTGGCACTAATATGCCATAGATTTAACATTATTTTCCTCCTTAGACTCTTATGATCCATCCAAAGTGCCCTTTTCCCTCTTCTTTCTATGTGACATTACATTGCTCACCTCTATGCCTTTGCATTGGCCATGCCCTACATCCTTAGAATAACAACCTTCCTCATCTCTGTTTCTTACAATTCTTCCTTCCATCAAGGGATAACTTGTTTCTCCTCTTATCTGAGACTTTTCCTGATCCCGATAGTGGTTACTGTTTGTGTGCCCAACACCCATTCATTATTTTGAATTTATTTTGTATCTTATGAACATAGAGAATCCCACTCCACTCTACTAGGACAAAACCTCCTTGAAAACAGGGACTATTTTTGGTTTGCTTTTTAAATTTGTCTGGCACCTAGCACATTTCTTGACACATGTACGGTACACGTTGCAGAATTCTTGAAGGCCTGTTCTTAATGAGGTGACCGAGGATGAACTACCTGATGGATCAGCAGACAAAGATGCTTTTTTTAATCAAATGCCATGGTTGGTCCCACAGATGAGAGCAGATGGAGGAAGGAAGAAATTCAGTTCAACTCAATAAGTATTTAAGTACCTACTACATGTCAGGTTTGGAAAGAACACTGCAAATGCAGAAGATAAAAATATCTGCCCTAAGGAAATTTACACTCTATGGAGGTAAGTGTATATTCTACACAAATATATGTATATATCATATACATATCTACAATTTAGAAATATATATTTTCTGTGAGTAGAGGTATACTTGAGTGGAAGAAGAAAGAAAACCTGGAGATAGGGAGCCCAACTAGAAGATCACTAAAATAGCTCAGGCAAGAAGGGATTAATGATAGTGAAATTTAAATGAGGGGAAGGGTTTGGGAAGAGTGTGACCATGCTGAGTATTAATTTGGTTCTAAAGTAGGGGCACTGAAAAAGCCAGTGTTGAAAACATAGATGGCTGTAGGGACATAATTGAAGTGTTATTCTAACAAAAAAAAAAAAAAACAGGAAGAGAAATATAAAAGTGTAACTTCCTCCTTGATCATTTTGCCTAAAGCCAGTCAGACAGCTAGATAATGCAGTGCATAGAGCTGAGAAAGAGGAAGACTCATTTTCGTGAATTCAAATCCAGCATCAGACACTTACTAGCCGTGTGACCCTGGGCAAGTCACTTAACCCTGTTTCGTCAGTTTCTCACGTGCGAAATGAGCTGGAGAAGGCAATGACAAAATACTCCAGTATCTTTGAAAAAATAAGGGTGGAGAGGGGATCAGAAACAGCCAGACTCAACCAAAATTACACAACACCAAAAGCCAGTCAGTAAGACTTCTAACTCTTTTGATGTGTTATTTTTCTCATTAACTTCTTATCTTGGCAATTCTTTTAATATGAGTTTCATTTCTCACATTCCACTCTTTATTTTATGACTTCTAATTTTCCATATAACAGTGCCTGAATCATTTGTCATTTCTTCAAGTATTGTGAAAGTCACTAAGACCATTTGAACAACTTCACAGTTAACAAAATACACAGGGAACTACTGAGCTATGGTGACGGTTGTTCTTTTGGAGTTGCTTGGTTGGCAGTTGATGGTGATTTAGCTGTTGGTGAGTTGTGGATGAGTGGTTTGTGGGTGGTTATTACTATTATTGCTGCTGCTATTTATTGTTGATCTTGCTTCCTGTTTCTTTATGACTTCTATTTACTTTCTAGTTATGTTCAATGTGGCTAAACAGAACAAATATAACTCATATTTTATAGGACAACTATTCCTATTATTTTTATTTTTTGCACTTAATAGTATTTTTTCCAAGTACACATAAAGATAGTATTCAACATTCACTTTTGTAAGATTTTGGATTCCAAATTTTTCTCCTTCCCCCTCTCCTTTTCCACCCCTCTCCCTATGACAGCAAGCAATCTCATATGGTTTACATTGCACAATCATGTTAAACATATTTTCATATGTCATGTTGTGAAAGAAGAATCAGAACAAAAGGGAAAAACCATAAGAAAGAAAAAAAAGGGAAAATAGTATGCTTCAATCTGCATTCACACTCCATAGATCTTTCTCTGAATACAGATAGCATTTTTCATTGCAAGTCTTCTGAAATTATCTTGGATCATTGTATTGCTGAGAAGAGCTAAGTCTATCTTGCTTGATCATTGCACAATGTTGCTTTTGTGTATAATGTTCTTAGGGTTTTGGTCACTTCACTCAGCATCAGTTCATGTGAGTCTATCCAGATTTTTTTCTGAAACCTGTCTGTTCGTCATTTCTTGTAGAACAATAGCATTCCATTACATTCATGTACCACAACTTGTTCAGTCATTTCCCAACTTATGGGCATCCCCTCAATTTCCAATTATTTGCCACCAAAAAGAAGTTGATATAAATATTTTTGTACATGTGGGGTCTTTCCCATTTTTGTGATCTCTTTGGTATACAGACCTAGTAGTGGTATTGCTGGATCAAAGGGTATTCACCTTTGGGCATAGTTCCACATTGCTCTATGCTACAGAATGGTTGAATCACTTCACAACTTCACCAACAGTTTTAGTGTTCCAATTTTCCCCACATCTTCTCCAACATTTGTCATTTTCTTTTTCGGTCATATTAGCCACTCTGATAGGTATGAAGCAGTATCTTAAAGTCATTTTAAATTGTATTTCTCTAATCAATGGTGATTTAGAGTACTTTTCATATGACTATAAATAGCTTTAATTTCTTCGTCTGAAACTACCTATTCATATCTTTTGAACATTTAGATATTCAGAAATTAATTGTATTCTTGTAAATTTGAATCGGTTCTCTATATGTTTGAGAAAAGAGGTCTTTATCAGAAACACTAGCTATAAAACAATTATTTCCTAGCTTTCTGTTTTCCTTCAAATCTTGGTTGCATTGGTTTTGTTTGTCCAAAAACTTTTTAAATTTAATTCAATCAAAATTACTCATTTTATATTTCTTAATGTTCTCAATCTCTTTTATGGTCATAAATTCTTCCATCTATAGATCTGAAAGATGAACTTTTCCGTACTCTCCTAATTTGCTAGCTGTATCACCCTTTATGTCTAATTCATGAACACATTTCAACCTTATCTTGTTATACAGTGTGATATTTTGGTCTACTCCTAGTTTCTGCCATACTATTTTCCAGTTTTCTCAGCAGTTTTTGTCAAATAATGAGTTTTTATTCCAGAAGCAGGAGTCTTTGGGTTTATCAGACAATAGATTACAATAATCATTTATTACTGTCTTGTATACCTAACCTATTCCACTGATCCACCACTCCATTTCTTAGCCAGTATCAAATAGTTTTATAATGGATAGGGCACCTTCCTTTGCATTTTTTTTCATTACTTCCTTTGAGAGTCTTGATCTTTTGTTCTTCCAGATGAATTTTGTTATTATTTTTTCTAGTTCTGTAATATAATTTTGATAGTTTGAAGGGCATGGCACTGAAGAAGTAAATTAATTTAGGTAGAATTGTCATTGTTATTAGGTTCAGCCTACCTATAAGCAATTGGTATTTTTCCAATTGCTTGGAGCTGACTTTATTTGTGGGAAAAGTGTTTTGTAATTCTGTTCATATAGTTCTTGAATTTGTCTTGGCAGGTGGAGTCCCAAATGTTTTATATTGTCTACAGTTTTTTAAATGGAATTACTCTTTCTGTGTCTTGCTGCTGGGTTTTGTGTGTAATATATGGAAATGTGGAATTTTTTATATCTAGTAAATTTTCTAAAAGTTGTTAATTGTTTCAAGTAGTTTCTTAGTTGATTCTTTATGGTTCTCTAAGTATACCATCTGATCATCAACAAAGATAGTTAGTTTTGCTTCCTCATTGCCTATTCTAATTCATTCAATTTATTTTTCTCTTATTAGTAAAGCTAACATTTTAGTACAATATTGAAAAATAGTGGTAATAATGAGCATCTGTGTTTCACCCCTGATCTTATTGAAAATGTTTCTAGCTTATCCCCATTACAAACAATGCTTGCTGATGATTTTAGATAGATACTGCTCATCATTTTAAGGAAAATTCGACATTTCCATGATATCTAGTATTTTTAAAAGGATGGATATTGTAGTTTGTCAAAAGTTTTTTTTCCTGAATCTATTGAGATAATCACATGATTTCTCTTAGTTTGTTGTTGATATGATCAATCATACCGATAGTATTCCAGATATTGAATGAGCTTTGAATTCCTGGTATAAATCACCCATGCTCAGGGAGTGGGGCCAAGATGGCAGAGTAGAAGCAAAGAATTGCAAGAGCTCTCCCCTGAAACCCAGTTAAATACCTGTAAAAATGACTTAAAACAAATTCTGGAGCTGCAGAACCCAGAGAATGACAGAGTGAAGCAAATCTCCAGCACAAGACAACCTGGAAGATCAATGGGAAGCATCAATCACACAATGCTGGGAGCAAAGCACAGTCCAGCATGGGCCATTCTGGCACAAACAGGACCTAAGCAGACCTCAGGAGGACTGAATCTCTGGTACCTCCATTGGTTTCTAGAATTCATAACCCCAAAACATCTTGGACAAATTGGAAGGTCAGTGGAAAAAATCCATGGGATCTGTGATAGAGAATAGAGTGGTCTGGCCCTAGCCCCAGGGTCTGGAGGGGTTGGAGGACCCCAGGGCAGCTGAAGCAGGGGCTGAGGCAGCAGCTATTTCTGGAACTCTAGGACTACAGATTGCAGAATGACACAAGCCACTTGGCTTACAGTACAATCCCCCTCATCCCCACTAGAAGCAGAGAACTACCTTGACAAAGAGCTAAAACATCAAGTAAATGACCAGGGAAATGAGTAAAAACCAGAAAAAGAATCACACTATAGAATCTTACTTTGATGACAAGGAAGACCAAAATATACAAACAAAAGAAGACAAGAAAGTCAAAGCTCCTACATCCCAAAACTCCAAGAAAAATACGAATTGGTCTCAGGCCATGGAAGAGCTCAAAAAGAATTTTGAAAATCAAGTAAGACAAGTAGAGCAAAAATTGGAAAGAGAAATTAGAGTAATGCAAGAATATTATGAAAAATGAGTCAACTGCTTGCTAAAGGGGACCCAAAAGTGCTGAAGAAAATAACTAACCCAAATGACAAAAGAGATCCAAAAAGTCAACAAGAAAAAGAATTAAAAAGCAGAACTTGTCAGATGGAAAAGGAGGTTCAAAAGCTCACTGAAGAAAACAATTCCTAAAGATTAGAATGAAGTAGATGGAAGCTAATGACTTTATGAAAAATCAAGAAATTATAAAATAAAACCAAAGGAATGAAAAAATAGGGATGTGAAATATCTCATTGGAAAAACAACTGACCTGGAAAATAGATCCAGTAGAGATAAGTTAAAAATTTCAGGTGCTACCTGAAAATCATGATCAAAACAAGAGCCTAGATGTCATGTTTCAAGAAATTATCAAGGAAAACTACCCTGATATTGTAGAACAAGAGGGTAAAATAGATATTTAAGGAATCTGGCAATCACCTCCCAAAAGAAATCCCAAAAGAGAAACTTCTAGAAATATTGTATCCAAATTCCAAAGCTCTTAGGTCAAAGAGAAAATATTACAAGTAGCCAGAAAGAAATAATTCGAGTTCTGTGGAAACACAGTCAGGATAACACATGATCTAGCAGCTTCTACATTAAGAGATTGAAGAGCTTGGAATATGATATTCCAGAGGTGAAAGGAGCTAGGATTAAAACTAAGAATCACTTACACAGCAAAGCTGAGTATCAAGGGAAAAAAAAACAGTCATTTAATGAAATAGAGAATTTTCGAGCATTCTTGATGAAAAGACCAGAGCTGAATAGAAAATTTCACTTTCAAACACAAGAATCAAGAGAAACATGGAAAGGTAAACAGGAAAGAGAAATCATAAGGGACTTACTAAAGTTGAACTCTTCCTATTCCTACACAGAACAATAACATTTGTAGCTCTTGAGACTTTGCTCACTATTAGGGTATTTGGAGGGATTATATACATATAGACAGAGGGCATAGGATGAGTTGAATATGAAGAGATAATATCTAAAAAATAAAATTAAGGTGTGAGAGGAATTTATTGGGCAAAGGAGAAAGGGAGAAATAGAATGGGGTCAATCATCTCACATTAAAGAGGCAAGAAAAAGCTTTTTCATTGGAGTGGGGGGGAGAGGGAAAGAGTAAACGTTACTCTCATCAGATTTGGCTTAAGGAGGGAATAGTGTTCACACTCAATTTAGTACAAAAATCTATCTTACACTACAGGAAGGTGGGGGGAAGGGGATATAAGGAGGGGGTATAGAATGATAGAAGGGAGGGCAAATGGGAAGAGGGGACAATTATAAGTGAACACTTTTGAAGAGGGACAGGGTCAGGAGAGAGAATAGGATAAGTGGGGTTCAGGATTGGATGGAGGGAAATATAGTCTTTCACAACATAACTTCCATAGAAGTGTTTTTCATGACTACACATCTATAACCTATATGAATTGCTTGCCTTCTCAGTGTGGATGGGTGGGGAAGGATGAAGGCAGAGAAGTCGAAACTCAAGATTTTAAAGATGAATGTTAAATATTGTTTCTACATATAGATGGGGAATAACACCTACCAGCAATGGAGTATAGTATTCTATCTTGCCCTACAAGAAAATAGAGGGGAAGGGGATGAGAGAAGGGAGGATTGTGATATAAGAAGGTAAATTGGGGAAACGGATAATTGGAATGCATGATGTGCTGCGGTGGGTGGAGGGAAGAGATGGGGAGAAAATTTGGAGCTAAAAATCTTGTGGAAGTAAATATTGAAAACTAAAAATTAATTATTTAATTAAAAAATAAATCCCGGGGGGCGGAGCCAAGATGGCGGAGTAGAAGGACGCATGTTTACGAGCTCCGAAACCACAGCCCATAGAATTAATATAAAAAGAGTCCCCCATAACTTCTGGACCACTGAAAAGGGTACAGAAACGGAGTGGAAGAGATTTCCGTTCCTGGGAGCCCTGGAGACCCGTCCCCAGGGTCCGTCGTGCCCCGGAAAGCGGACCCCACCCCCGTGCTGCCCTGGCCGTGGTCCCAGAGAAGCTGACCTGAGCAGGATTCAGGGACAGAAGCTCCGGCAGCTGGGAAAGTCCCTCCGCCCACAGAAGCTACAGGTCAGTGAGAGAGAAGGCTGGGCTGGATGAGAGGGGGAGCGGAGTGTCTCCCTGACCCGGGCCCCCTCGGGAGGAAGCGGCGGCAGCAGAGATGGGGGCAGGAAGTGGCGGAGGCAGAGGTGTGGGCAGCAGCGGAGGCAGCAGCGGCTGCGGCCAGCCCAGGACTCCCCCCAGCAGCAGGCAGGATCCTCATTAAGGAAGAGCTCTGCATAAAGCCCCTGAGGAGGCCAAGCCTGGGAGGCGGCCCTGCCCCCACCCCAGAACCAGAACTAAAGCTTGCTGCGGAAAGCCCATTTGAACCTCAGACCCCAAGCACTAGCTGGGCGGATCTAGGCGGGGGTGGACAGGAACCTCAGAAGTCAAGTAACCGGCTGGGAAAATGCCTAGAAAAGGGAAGAAAAATAAGACTATAGAGAGTTTTTTCCAACAAATGCAAATGATCCCGACATTCGGATCTGACGAGGATGAGGAAATATTCTTGCCATCAGGGAAAGACGTGGAGGGGGGGGGCCTCAGCACCCCAGACACCCCAGGGGGATGTTGGGTGGGCTCAGGCCTTGGAAGAGCTCAAAAAGGATTTTGAAAAGCAAATTAGGCAGGTGGAGGAAAAACTGGGAAGAGAAATGAGAGAGATGCAAGGAAAGTATGAAAAACGGGTCAATACCTTGGTTAAGGAGACCCAAAAAAATGCTGAAGAAAATAACACCTTGAAGAATAGGCTCACTCAATTGCCAAAAGAGGTTCAAAAAGCCAATGAGGAGAAAAATGCTTTCAAAAGCAGAATGAGCCAAATGGAAAAAGAGGTTCAAAAGCTCACTGAATTTAATAGTTGTCTCAAAATTAGAATAGAACAGATGGAGTCTAATGACTTTACGAGAAACCAAGAAGTCACCAAACAAAACCAAGAGAATGAAAAAATGGAAGAGAATGTGAAATATCTCATGGGAAAAACAACTGACCTGGAAAATAGATCCAGGAGAGACAATTTAAAAATTATGGGACTGCCTGAAAGCCATGATCAAAAAAAGAGCCTAGATATCATCTTCCATGAAATTATCAAGGAAAACTGCCCTGACATTCTAGAACCAGAGGGCAAAATAAGTATTGAAAGAATCCATCGATCACCACCTGAAAGAGATCCAAAAAGAGAAACTCCTAGGAACATTGTGGCCAAATTCCAGAACTCCCAGCTCAAGGAGAAAATCTTGCAAGCAGCTAGAAAGAAACAATTCCAGTACTGTGGAAATACAATCAGGATAACTCAAGATCTAGCAGCTTCTACATTAAGGGATCGAAGGGCGTGGAATAGGATATTCCAGAAGGCAAAGGAACTAGGACTCAAACCAAGAATCACCTACCCAGCTAAACTAAATATAATGCTTCAGGGGAAAATATGGTCTTTCAATGAAACAGAGGACTTTCAATCATTCTTGATGAAAAGACCAGAGCTGAAAAGAAAATTTGACTTTCAAACACAAGAATGAGAAGAAGCATGAAAAAGTAAACAGCAAAGAGAAGTCTTAAGGGAATTACCAGAAGTGAACTGTTTACATTCCTACATGGAAAGACAATATTTGTAACTCTTAACACTTTTCAGTATCTGGGTAGTTGGTGGGACCACACACACACATGTACATGCATGCACACACACACATACACACATGCACACACATACAGAGACAGAGAGCACAGAGTGAATTGAATAGGATGGGACCATATCTTAAAAGAAATTAAGGTAAATGGTGAGAGAGAAATGTAGTGGGAGGAAAGAGGGTGAAATGGAATGGGGTAAATTATATGTCATTTAAGAGGCAAGCAGGAGACTTTTTAGTGGAGGGAAAAAGAGGAGAGCTGAGAAAAAAAAAACAATTAGTTTACCCTCATCACATTTGACTAAAGAAAGGAATAAAATGCACACCCATTTTGGTATGAAAACCTATCTTACAGTATAGGAAAGTGGGGGAGAAGGAGATAAGCAAGGGGGGGGGATGATGGAAGGGAGGGCAAAGGGAGGAGGGAGCAATTTGAAGTCAACACTTGGGGAGGGACAGGATCAAAAGACAGAAGAGAAACAATGAGGGGCAGGGTAGAATGGAGGGTAATTCAGTTAGTCTTATACAATACAACTATCAGGGAAGACATTTGCAAAATTACACAGATATGGCCTATATTGAGTTGCCTGCCTTTCCAAAGGGAATGGGTGGGGAGGGAGGGATGGGGAGAATTTGGAACTCATAGTTTTAGGAACAACTGTTTAGTATTGTTGTTGCTACTAGGAAAGAAGACATACAGTTAATGAGGAATAGAAAGTCATCTGGCCCTACAGGAGAAAAGAGAAGATGGAGACAAGAGAAGGGAGGGATGACAGAAGAGAGGGCAGATTAGAGATAGGGAAAATTAGATTGCTTGGGGTATTGGGGTGGGGGGAGGGATTAAAAGGGGAGAAAATTTGGAACCCAAAATTTTGTGAAAATGATTGTAAAAAAAAGTTAAATAAATAAATCTTACTGGGGCTAAAAAATAAATAAATAAATCCCACCTAGTCACAGTGAATAGCCTCATGAGATATTAATCTCTTTGCTAATATTTTATTTATAATGTTTGCAGCAATATCCACAAGGAAAATTGGTCCATAATTTTTTTCTCTGTTTTGCCCCTTTTTGGTTTAGGTATCAGCACCAAATTTGTGTCATAACAGGAATTTGGTAGGACTCTACCAATTTTTCTAAATAGTTGATATAGTATTGGAATTAATTTTTCTTTAAATTTTTGGTAGAATTCAATTGTAAATCCATCTGAGCCTGGTGATTTTTTCTTAGGGAATTCATTAATGACTTATTCCATTTCTTTTTCTAAAATGGGGTTAGGTAAGTATTTTATTTCATTTTCTGTTAATCTAGGCAATTTATATTTTTGTAAATATTCTCCATTCACTTAGATTGTCACATTTATTGGCATACCATTGGGCAAAACAATTCTTAATACTTTAATTTCCTCTTCATTGGTGGTGAATTTACCTCTTTTATTTTTGATGCTGGTAATTTGGTTTTCTTTCTTTTTAAAAAATCAAATTTAACAAGGTTTATTTATTTTATTGTTTTCTATAAAACCAAATCTTACTCTTATTTATTAGTTCAATTGTTTCCTTGCAATTTTATTACTTTCGCTTTCATTTTCAGAACTTCTAATTTGGTGTTTAATTGGGGATTTTTAATTTGTCCTTTTTATATCCTTTTTATTTGCATGCCCAGTTCATTGATCTTCTCTTTCTTCATTTTATTCATGTAAGAATTTAGAGATATAAAATTTCCCCTAAGAATTGTTTTGGTTACTTCCCATAAGGTTTGGTATGTATGTTGTCTCATTATTGTCATTTTCTTTGATGAAATTACTGACTATTTCTATTACTGTTTGACCCACTCATTCTTTAGGATTATATTATTTAGTTTCCAATAAATTTTAGTATATCTTTCCATGACACATTATTTCCATTACACGTTATTTTTATTGCATTGTGACTGGGAAAAAAAATGCATTTATAGGTTTCTCCTTTTCTGCATTGGATTGTGAGGTTTTAAATGCCTTAATACAAGGTCAATTTTTGTGTAGGTGCTATGTACCACTGAGAAAAAGGTACATTCCATTCTACCCTCATTCAGTTTTCTACAGGGCTTTATCACATCTAACCTTTCTAAAATTCTATTCACCTCCTTAATTTCTTTCTTGTTTATTTTGCAGCTAGATTTATCGAGGTCTGAAAGAAGATAGTCGACATCCCCCACTGGTATATTTTTTTCTGTCTATTACTTCCTGTAACTCACTTAACTTCTCTAAGAATTTGGATGCTATACCATTTGGTGTGCACATGTTTAGTATTGATATTACTTCAGTTTCTATGGTACCTTTTAACAAGATATAGTTTCCTTCCTTTTCTCCTTTAATTGGATCTATTTTTGTTTGTGCTTTGTCTGAGATCAGGATTGTTATCCCTGTTTTCTTCTTTTTTTACTTCAGCTGAAGCATAACACATTCTGCTTGAGCCTTTTACCTTTATTCTGCATGTATATCTCTGCTTCAAATGTGTTTCCTGTAAACAATACATTGCAGAATTATGGCTTTTAATCCACCCTATTATCCACATCCATTTTAGGGGAGAGTTCATCTCATTCACTATCACAATTATGATTCCTATCTGTGTATTTCTCCATCTTGTTTTCCCCCTTGTTTATACTTTTCTCTCTCCTTTCACCCTTTCCCTCTTTGCCAGTGTTTTGCTTCTCACTAACACCTCCCTTAATTTTCCCTCCCTTCCCTCAGCACCCCTTTTGTTTTCCCCTTTCTCCTCCTTCTCATCAACCACACCCTCTCCATTTTCCCCTCCTACTTCCTTATAGGGTAAGATAAATTTCTATACCACTCTTCCTCTCCCTTGTTCTTCTCTACTGTAACAGGTCTTTTGTGCCTCTCTTTATGTGATGTAATTTACCCTATTCTGCCTATCCCTTTCCTCTACTCCCAGTATAATCATGCTTTTCTATTCCTTAATTTTTTATATTATTACAACAAAGCAAACCTATAGCCCCACCATCTGTCTGTGCAACTCCTTCTAACAGTCCTAACAGAGATATAGCTCTGAAGAGTCATAAGTACCATCTTCCCATGTAGGGATTTACACAGTTTAATCTTATTGAATAATGTTTTTTTTTTCTTTCCAGTTTACCTTACTATGCTTCTCTTGAGTCTTGTATGTGAAGATCAAATTTTCTGTTTAGGTCAAGTCTTTTCATTAGGAAGGCTTGAAAATCCTCTCTTTCATTGAGTGTCCATCTTTTCCCCTGAAATATTATGCTCAATTTTGTTGGGCAGTTGATCCTTGGTTGCAATCCAAATTCTTTTGCCAACTGGAATATTATATTCCAAGCCCTCTTTAATGTAGCCCTCCTTTAATGTAGAAGATGTGAAGTCCTGTGTAGTCCTAATTGTGACCCCCTGATATTTGAATTGTTTGTTGTTCTTTCTGGTTCCTTGCAGTATTTTCCCTTTGACTTGATAATTCTGGAATTTGGCTACAATATTTCTTGGAGTTTTCATTTTGGGATCTCTTTCTTGAGGTGATTGGTGATTCTTTCAATGACTATTTTACCCTCTGGTTCCAGAATATCAGGATAGTTTTCCCTGATAATTTCTTGAAAGATGCTGTCCAAACTCTTTTTTTTTTTATCATGACTTTCAGGTAGTCCAATAATTCTTAAATTACCTCTAATGGATCTATTTTCTGGTAATTTTTCTGGTAATTTTTCCTGAGGTATTTTACACTTTCTCCTAATTTTTCATTCTTTTGATTTTGTTTGAGTGATTCTTTATGTCTTATCTAGTCATCAACTTCCCCTTGCCCTAATTTTTATTGAATTGTTTTCTTTAGTTAACTTTTGTACCTGCTTTTCCACATGGCCAATTCTACTTTTAAAGGAGTTGCATTCTTCAGTGGAATTTTTTTCCCTGTTTGGTCAATTCTGTTTTTGAAGGAGTTGTTTTCTTCAGTCAATTTTTTGTGCTTCTTTTTCCAAGCTGTTGATCCTTTTTTCATAATTGTCCTGCATAACTGTCTTTTCCAAATGTCTATTCTACCTCTCTTGATTTTGAAAATCATTTTTGATCTCTTTGAAGAGGACCTCTTGTGCTTGTGACCAATTCATACTCCATTTTGAGGATTCATATGAAGGTATTTTGATATTGTTGTTGTCTTCTGAGTTTGTGTTTTGATCTCTGTTTCCATAGGAGCTTTCTATGGTCAGGACTCCTTTGGGGTTTCTCTGTTCATTTTTACAGCTGTATCCCTGGGGCATAGGGAACACTGTCCCAAACTTTTTGTGCAGGTGGCCATGACCTGGCCACTGGCTTTCCACTGCACTAGGGCTTGCCCACTGCAATAGGGTGGCCCTGTCTAGTTTTACCTGTTGTGTCCAGGGTTCCAGGACTGGCAATTTGCCTTCTGATCACTGAGGCTGGAGGCCTCACAAGTAGTCTGCTTTGTCACTGGCCTGCTGAGCCAGGATCTTGGCTGTTGGTCTGTGGTGTCACTAAGAACCTCTGGCTGGCTTGCCTGGACACCATCTGAGCTGGGCTGCACAACCCCTTTACTTAAGTGAGACAGAACTTTCCTGAAGTCCTTCTATATATCTTAAGGTGGAAAATTGTTTCACTCCATCTTTTAGTTGGTTCTGTTGCTTCAGAATCTGTTTATAGATTTGATTGATTATGTTTCTGAGGGAAACTGGGGAGAGTTCAGGCAACTTCCTGGCTTCTCTCTGACATCTTGGGTCTGCCCTTTTATTTTATTTTAAATTTAATTTTAAATGAATAAAAATTCATCTTTTCTCCAACTGTTGAAAGTTATATTGACTCAGTTGCCCATTTTTCTCAGTCCTACTTATCAATCAGTATTGGGGGAGACTCTGGAGTAGTAGGAGACATCAAGTATGCAACTTTTTGTGTTACCTGTTCTTTGTCACATACTTCTACCTACAAATTGTCAGGTTCTTGCTATCTTGGGGAAGAATGGAGATGTAAGGGCCCAGCATCATTTGCTGAGGTGAACCTACCTATATAAGCTGTCCCCACCTTGAAGCCATTGCTGATTTACAGTGATCAGCCCTTCCAGGAGTTGCTACCTTGATATACTTAGAATAAGTCCTTTTAATTCCCTCTGTCCTGGCTTTTGCCTCACAAATCAGGGTGAAAAGCCAAATGATTTTTTCTTTAAATACCACCGCTATCAAAAAAGAAAAACAAAAGAGAATAAACACCTTTGGATATTTTTAAATTCTTTAAAAATATTATCAATTCTCCTCTTCTCCCTGAAAAATAGCTCCCATGCTTTCAATTAATCCTCATATTTTTTCATTTTGAAAAAAAAGATATATGTGTTCAAATAGAGAATATATACATTTTAAATTGAAATCTGTTGTCTTGACAATATTTTACAAATGGTTAATCATGTTTTAGGATCTCCTATGATTAAAGCAAAGACTTTCCAAATATCTGTCCCAAGATAGCAGAAAATTCAATCTCATCATTCTCTCAGAATCCTAGGTAGCTAGGTAGTGCCAAAAGAGTGCTGGACTTGGAGTCCAGAAGCCCTGAGTTCAAATATTGCCACCAATCCAGCTAGCTATGTGACTGTAGGCAGGATATTCCTCACTCTTAGTTTTCTCATCTACAAAATAGGAATAATAATAGTATCTACTTCCCAGGTTTGTTATGATGACCTGATAATACTCATAAAATGTTTTGTAAATCTTAAAGTTCTATACAAATGCTAGCTATTATTACTACTACATATTTTCAAAAGAAAAAGTTCCTTTTTGCTGGAGCCAAATATTCTTAAAAGCCAGCAAGTGGGAAAGAAATCTGATTTTACTTTCTCATTTACTAAAATAAGGTGCTTTAAAAAAAAAGTGGTTGCACGATCTTTTCCCTCAATAGCCAGCCAACATCCCTGCTTGAAGGCATTTTCCTTGGAGTTACCTTCTGAAATAGAACTAGCTGGACTATGTAACATTTCAACAAATTCTATTCCTAAATACTTCCCAAATCCAGTATTGAACCAAGTGTTTTACCTCATCCACTTTACATACAATAAAAATAACTCCCTATATTTTTATCTCATTATATGCATAAGCAAGCTCTATATAGGATGCTAGCCCCAAAGGCTAATGCACTCTCTCTCTCTTTCTCTTTCTCCCTCTCCCTCCCCCTCCATCCTTCTCCTCCTCCCTCCCTCTTTGTCCCTTCTTATCTTTCTCCTTCTGTCTCTGTCTTTCCTGTCTCTCCCTCTCTGTCTCTCACTATCTTTCTGTTTACATCTGTGTCTCTATTTCCCTGGCTCTGTTTCTTTTTCTGTCTCTTTTTCCCTTTATCTCTATTTCTCTATCGTTATCTCTCTTTCTCTGTCTCTGTCTTTGAGTCTCTATTTCTGCCTCTGTCTTTGTCTCTGTGTCCCTCTCTTTCTCTGTGTTTAGATCCATGTCTCCGTCCCTAGTCTCTCTGCCTTTATCTCTGTCTCTGCCTCCTCCTGTGTTTCTAAATTTCTGCCTCTCTGTTTCCACATCTGTCTCTATCTCTTTGTCTTGCTCTTCTTCCCCTCTCTCTTTCTCCCTTTCTCTCTCTCCCTCCCTCCCTTTCTCCCTCTCTCCTTCCCTCCTTCTGTCATCTCTCATTAAACATGAGAGCACATTTCAGAGAAAAAACAAAAGTGATACAGAGATGCTGCTCATCAAAGATGTGTTCAATGCCTATACATTTACCAATGATGAAATCACAAAGTGCCCTTGTTTGAGGGGTCAGAAGAGCTAGATATAATTCTAAATCTTTGAGTCTGGTCCTTGCCTCTTACCAGTTGTGTGACTTTGGGCAAGTCTTTTAACTGCTCTGAGTTTCAGCTTTCTCAGTTGTCAAATGGGGCTAATAGTGCTTTCACAGTCTGCTTGGAGGGAAGGCCTTGGCAAACCTTAAAGTACTCCAGAAATGGGAGCTATTTTTCTACAAGCCTTCATCTTTATAGAGAATGACATTTCTAAAGTTTATAATTATGTTTTAGAATGCTGTACTATTTGTCCCAGGAGGCCACATCACATCTTTCTGGTTCAAAATCGAATCAGATATGATCTTGAGGTAGAGTCCTGGGAGAAAAGAAAATTGGCTGCCAGAGCCAGAGCTAAGGACAGGTGATTAGAAACACCACAGTGTTGACATTATAGTGTGAAGAGGAAATAAGCCTTCTCCCACAGCTTTGCACAGACCACTAACCCTCTGCCTTGCAGAGGTCCCCACTTGCATGGTCCTCACTGGCTACTCCCTCTCACAATCTTAGACCATGATCTCCAGGGTCCCATTGCTATAGAGCTTCTCTCCCTCTGGCCTTCCTCCCCATCTTGATTCAACCATTTTTTTAGGCTAAGTAAAATATTTCCTAGTTTTGATCCTATTGGTGATTCTTCTCATTTTAATAGGCATTTGAATTAAGAAAGAGAATAAAACTACACTCACCATTCTGTTTTCTCAATGTTAAACCTTCATGTATGAGTTAAGGAAGCAGAACAGAAACCAGAGGCTTTGTGACAGATACATATTTCTGTTGCTTCTGCATTTAACTACAAAGGGACAAAAATGGGAGGGTAGTGTAAATGTTCTGTTGTTTCTGGGTGTTATTTGTTTGCTTTGTGTAATAAGCACTGGAAAAGAAAGAATATAGAAGGAATCCTTAAACTAAGATACAATGTTCTGTAAAATGCATGACTTTTTGTAAGAATGTATAAAAAACTTAGTTCCTATAACTTTGTATCCTTTCAAGTGAATCTACATTCTTTCCAGAATTATCCATGCAGAGAAAATAAATGTATTGGATTAGCCGCAGAGAAGAAAGGAGAAAAGAGGGAAAAGGGGGAGGGGAGGGGAAAGAGAAATGAGAGAATGAGAAAATAAGAGAAAGGGGGAGGCAAGGAAATGGGGAAAAGGAAGGGGAAAACAAATGGAAAAAAAGGAAATCCTATAATAAAAATAAAGCCTTTCCAAATATGTGTCCCAAGATATCATGCCCATTAATGTGTGCAGAAATTTTAGAAACATTAAATGAGAAAGTAGCTGCCTGGATCAGTCACAAATAAACCTGAAGGCAGGTTTTCTGAGACTGGGGAAGCAGGTGTCATAATCCACATCTGAAAGGATTTGTTTCATGTACAAGGTTTATGTATTTTCCAACCTCTTATATAGAAGAATCAGGCAATGGAATTCAATGAATTGATATGAATGCTTTGGATTCTCTTTAGCTAGCATTTGTCCATTTACAAAATTGCTTTTTAATTAATCATTTGATAAAATATCATGTGCATCCAAGAGGTTTGACTATATATACACCTCTTATGGGCAATTTAAAAAGCATATAACAAATAACACAACACAACATACACATGTAGCTAAAGTGTGCATTACATTTGACTTGCATTTACGCCGCGGAGGAGGCTGAATAATAGGCAACAAACAAATTATTTTTATGGTTTAATTCTTTTGGCTTAATGGAAACAGAATCATTGTTGGAAGCACTGGGAGAAAAGCAAGGAAAAACCTCATATAGTAAGCCCCACTCCCTGCCAACTCCCCCAACCCCCAACATATTTGAATGGTAGATACAATCATGTCTAGTCTTGAGAATTAGGGTGGAAAGTTCAATTTGTAGTGTAGAATTAATAGACCAGTATCTCACTAAGGCTCTTCACCTTCTGCCTGGAGAAAACTTTCAAGGTCTCAAAAAATAAAAAGATGACTCAAGGACCAAAACCACCTCCGTTACGTGGATGGCATTGTCATCTTTTGCTTCAGTTAAAGACCTTGAAGCAGTGATGAAAGAACTGAACATAAGAGCAAGAAAGCTGGATCATTATGTAAAAGAAGCATATGCAAAATCATATTCAGCACATACATTCAAGAGGGAAAGCTGGTTGTGGAAAAGAATTTGTTATTGCAAAGAAGTGTCTTCTAAGACCATATGGTGCACATTGTTACATCCCTGAAAGGTTCAGAATGCAGAATCAACCCTAGCGGGTGTCAATGGCAAGCTGAAAGTGAATATGAATAATAGCATGGAATTAAAGTACACTACCTTTTAGAAAGTGGATTTTGATAGTCACAGAAATACATAACTATTTAACATCAGGAGGGAGGGGAATTTGTACGTTTAAATTGAAAATATACTTTAGCATAGTGTAATATGAAAAGACCACAGAAAAACTAATTTGGAATCATACTCACACAGGAGACTAACAGGAAGAAAACAAGTGTGGCTTTAACTGCATATTCCTATATATGCCACATGAAGGGCCCATGGTAGTGCAGGGACATGTAGCCATCTATAAGAGATAAGATGCAAATATATACCTGATCCTGAAGAAGAGAGGACCAACAGGCAAGCACAGGGCAGTGATGCCTCCCTCTTTCTCAATTATAAAACCTCTTTTGTTTAATGAGAAAAAAACACAGATTTTCATGGCACCCAACCCACCCACCACTGGATCCTCTAGACTTCTATAGACAATCAAACATTACATGTAAGTGCAGAGCTCAGTTCCCCTGTACTAGCTTTACTCTGGGCTTACCCCAGGAGTATCCCATAACTTGGTCTCTCAGAATGAATACATCTGCCTGTTATCACCACTTGAGATTTCCATTGAGAATTCTAAGTGCCCTGTTGTACAGGATACAGCTACCCAGGCATATGGCAAAGGGATGCATGACTGTTGTAGGCAAAATATATAAGCTACTGAAAGGAGTTATTATTTAGGTACATATTGGATTAGGTGGCCTCAGGTGCTTCCAAGTCTGAGATTCTGTGATTCTATAAATGAACTCAACCACATTTAGATGGATATTCTTCCTAAAAATGAAACCAGAATCCAAAAAGAAATTGCTGCCAAATGGAAGGAGAGATGATCACTGGTTCCCAAAAGAGGAGGGAAAAAAAGGAGCTGGAGGAATTAGCTTCCTCACACATCCAATGGCAAAGAGAAACATTATTTCATGGTATATTTGGCTATCTTGTCATAGCTTATGTACAAACATCTGTTACAGAAAATAAAGTAGAGGAACCCTATAAAGAATATGCCAAGGTCCTCCAAACTAGATCAACATGTAGTTTGATATTCCATGATTTTACTGGATACTGGAAAAGATGGCCAACCATGTGGGGAAATGACTATTCTAACCTGGCAATGAAAAAGATCAAAGAATTAATCAAGAGATTCACACTTGTTCAACATGAACACTTCTTCCTATACACAGTCAGAAGGTACCAGATGCTGAGCACTGAACTATCATAGAAATGGACATTAACTTGGAATTTACTAACAGGAAACAAGTAGTATAAAAGTTAGAATAACTAATACCTATCTAAGCATAGGGAGGTGACCAGTTACAAGAAGGATCAAAGTCAATTCTAAAACATAAAAAAGGATAATCATAAAAGGTAAGTAGTATTATAATTACAGCAGCTCCAACTCAAATTGTTTAAATGATTCTAAAAACTGAGAAATGGCAAGTGTGGCACAATGTAAAGGGTCTGGATTTTGAGTCAGAGGACCTGAGCTCAACTCCCAATCGTGCAGCTTACTAAGTATATGGTCACAATAAAAATCACGTAATGTCTCTGGGTTGTACACATTAACAGCAGCATTGATGTGATCATCTTTGGCAGACTTGGTTCTTCTCTGATCTAAGACAATTCTGAAATACTCGTGATGGGAAATATTATCAACATCCAGAGAAAGCACTGTGGAGTATGAATGCAGATCACAGCATACTATTTTCACATTTTTTGTTTGTTTTTTCTTTCTCTTGGTTTTTCCCTTTTGTTCTCATTCTTCTTCCACAACTTGACTAATGTGGAAATAAGTTTCATATGACTGTACATGCATAACCTATATCAGACTGCTTGCTGTCTTGGGGAGGGGAGTAAGGGAGAAAAAAAGTTTGAAACTCAAAATTTTATAAAAGTGAACATTGAAAACTTTGTTTATATAAGTGGAAAATATCAAATATCCTTAAAGATTAAAAATTTAAAAATAAATTTTTAAAAATATACTTAGTCATCCATAGTGAAAAAAAATAAGAAAATGGATGTAAATCTCATAGTTGTTGAAATGGTAGCCAAATGAATTAGCCTCTCTTTATACATAACATACATCCATGCGGCAAATGAACAATGTTCTAGGTCTAGAATTGAATTTGAGGAAAATGTATAGAATTACCCTTTCTCCTGACTTTTTACTTTCTATTAAGAGAATCATCTTTTAGTGACACAGGTTTGCAATAAGGAAGACACCCCTGACCTTTCAATATCCCTTATCTTCCATACTTAATCAGGTGCCAATTCTTTTCAATTACACCCTGAACATTTCTGGTATACCTATTCATATATGTATCTCAACTGGCATGACAACCATGTTGTCTCTGGCCAACAAATTCCCTATCCAGACTACTGTAATACCTTCCTAAAAGATCTCCTGAATACATTATCCCAAATCTCCAATCTAACCTTCACATTACATGCAAATGGCATTCTTAAGTTTGAGTCTGACCATGTCACTCTGTTCCACAAAGTTTCAGTGTCTTCCCCTAACTTTTTGGATAAAATATAAACTCCCATTTGTCATTAAAAGCCTTTCACAATTTGACTACAGTCTGTCTTTCTAGAGGGAGGAAATAAGCTTTTATTAAGCCCTTATTATGTGCCAGGCACTGTACTTAAATGCTTTACAAATATTATCTTATTTGTTCCTCACAATAACCCTGGGAGGTTGTTGTTCAGCATTTTTAGTTGTGTCTGACTTCGTGACCTCATTTGGGGTTTTCTGGGTAAATATACTAGAGTGGTTTGTCATTTCCTTCTCTACCTCATTTTACAGATGAAGTAAGTGAGGTAAATGGGGTTAAATAACTTGCCCAGGGTCAGACAGTTAGTAAGAGTTGAGGCCAGAGTTGAACTCAGATCTTCCTAACTCCAGTCTTAGTGCTCTATCTACTGTTCCACCCCGCTGCCCCTAGGAGGTACCTGTTATTATCCTCTTTTTACAGATACTTTACTTCTTCCTCATGTACGTGATTAAGAATGTTACTTATGTACTATGTCCAAATAAGACATTGTCATTATCCATATGACACATAGCATCCCAGTATCTATACCCTTGTACAAGCTGTTCCCATTGACTAGAATGGTCTATGTCTTACCTCTGCCTCTTAGAACTTTCAAGGCTCAGTAGAAGACCCTTTTTCTACCTGTGTGTATGTATGTATATGTAAACACATATGTGTGTTTATATGTATGTATGTGTATACATACATATATATGCATGTATATGCACTCATGTGCATACCTACATATATACATCTTCATATATACATACACATATACACATATGTAGAAGAAGTCTGTGTGTGTATGTATATATATTAGATAGGCTTCAACTTCATTTTCTTTTAACATGTTGTATTGGTTACATGGGGCTGAGGGAGCACAGAGCTCACAGATTCTGCCATAGTAGAGCAGAGCAGGAACTGCCTCAGGTGGACTGAAGCAGAGGCAGTACTATGAATTCTCAAACATATCAGCACAGGATGGGAGTCCAATGAAACTGAATGAGAGTGAAATGAAGGATCCTGGTAATAGCAGAATCCACTACTAAGACTATCAGACCACAGATTAAACATTTGAAAGTCACCTACCTGAACTTCTAGGAGTGAAAATGGTGGAATAAACTGTAAGTGCTCTCACTCTCCTCTTATTGACCTTGAAAAACCCAGAGAACATTTCCCCAGGAAAAATCCTGGAATAGTGGAATCAGTAGAAGGGACACAGCAGTCACTCAGCTTGGGAGGCTAGGGAGATTGATGAGAAAAGTATCTCTTGCTGTGGTTGAAGGGGAACAGTGCAGGACCAGAGATGCTTCAGCAAGTCTCACCTCAGTAGATAAGCACCAACACCAGGACCCCAGGTGCTCTTTAGGTCAGCCAGGAGAATTGAGTAAATACCAGCACTGATAGGGGTTCACCATACACTGAGCCTGATTGTGCTCTAGTTCAGCCATCGGGGAACAGGAGAACTCTTGCATCCAGACCACCTCTCCCCCACACCTCATGCAGTGATTTTCAGTGCTAGCCTGGGGAAAATCATAAAACATCACCTGGCTTCAGCCTTGGTACACACCAGCAAGCTCAGCACCAGGTAAGCTGCAACCTTATATAGCTTCTAGGTGAAAGCACCAGAGGCCACAGCATACAAAGCCTGTAACCAGGCCTCAAATTCTCAGCGCAAGAAATATGGGACAGACGTTCCTGTGGTCTAGGAGCAAAGATCCATTTAAAAGACAAGAAGATGACAATCAACATGAGCAAGAAGCAAATCAAAAAGCAAAGATCATAGAATTTTACTATGGGACAAAGATTAAAACATGAATTCGGAAGAAGACAGCACTGACACTATATCTACATCTGAAACCTAAAAAGGAAATATGAACTGGTCTGAAGCCCAAAAAGCATTCTTGGAAGAGATCAAGAAGAATTTTAAAAGACAAATTAGAGAGCTAGAAGGAAAATTGGCCAATGATTTTAAAAATACAATTGACAAAATGAAAAAAGAATTCACTGAAGATAATAGCTCCTTAAAAAGTAAAATTGGCCAAAAGGATAAGGAAGCACAAAACATAACTGGGAAAATTGAAAAAATAGAAAAGGAAGTACAAAAGCTAACTGAAGAAAATAATTTACTAAAAATCAGAATTGGGCAAGTAAAAGTTAAGACTATATGAGACATCAAGAATCAGTCAAACAAAATTTAAAGAATGAAAAATAGAAGAAAATGTAAAATATCTCATTGCAAAAACAACTGACCTGGAAAATAAATCCAACAGAGAAAAATCTAAGAATTATTAGTCTACCAGAAAGTCATGATGAAAAAAAGACCCTGGACAATATCTTCCAAGAACTAATCAGGGAAAATTACCCTGAGGTCCAAATCCAGAGGGCAAAAAAATCATCAAAAGAATCCATCAATCATCTCCTGAAAGAGATACCAAATTGAAAACACAAAGGAATATTGCTGCCAAATTCCAGAATTATCAAATTAAGGAAAAAATACTACAAGTATCCAAAAAGAAACAATTCAAAAATCAATGAACTACAATCAGGATCACAAAGGACCTTGAAGCTTCTACATTAAAAGATTGGAGGGATTAGAATATGATATTCCACATGGTAAAGGAACTTGGACTACAACCAAGGATCAATTACACAGCAAAACTGAGCATAATCTTTTGGGCAAGAAGATAGTTATTCAATGAAATAAGGTATTTCCAGACCTTCCTGACGAAAATACCAGAGGTCAATAGAAAATTTGACCTTAAAATATAAGACTCAAGAGAGATATAAAAACATAAAAAGGGGGTGGGGAAGGAAAAAAACTTGTTATTCAATATGGGCAAAATGTTTACATCCCTCTGTGAGAGAATGATACTTGTTGATCTTGAGAACTGGATACTTATTATGACATTTAAAAAGGATCTCTACAGATAGAGTGAGTGGGTATAAATTGACTGATGTGACAATTAAAAAAACATAATTAAAGGGTGCAAAGGGATTGTTACAGGAGAAGAGAAAAGGACAACACAGAAAAAGATAAATTACATCACAGGAAGAGGCACAAAAACAAAAATTATAGTAGAGGGAAACAGGGGAGGGAGATGAGCATCGTTTGAGCTTTAGTCTCATCTGATTTGTCTCCAGGAGCAAAGAACAGACTCAGTTAAGTATAGAAATCTAACTTGCCCTACAGGCAGTAGGAGGGGAAAAGGGAAAGAAGAGGGAAGGGGGCTAATACAAGGGAAGGAAGATAGAGGGTGATGGTGGTCACAAGTAAAACTTTTGAGGAGAGACAGGGAGAAGAGAGAAATAAAAGCATAAGTGGCAGAAGGGAATAGGATGGAGAGAAAGACACACAGAATAATCACAACTGTGAATGTGAATGGGATGAACTCTCCCCTAAAATAGAGACAGCAGAATGGATTAGAAACCATAATCCTACAATATGTTGTTTACAAGAAACACATTTGAGGGGGAGGAGACAAAATGGTGGAGTAGAAAGATGCACATATGCTAGCTCTTACCCCAAAGCCCAGAGAGACCTGAAAGACCTATGGGAAAGGTCTGTCATGCACCAGAAGTGGACAGAGCCCAGTCCTGCCTTGGCCACAGGTACCAGGAGGAGCAGATCCTAGCAGGCTTCAGGGACAGAATCTGCAGTGGCAGCGCAGAACCTTCAATCCACAGGTGCCAAAGGTCAGTGAGAGGGTCTTTTCAGCTGGCCCAGAGGGGAGCAGGTGTCTCCATAACTCGGGTCTCCTCAGGAGGCAGCAGTAGAGGCAGCAGCAGACTAGGGTCCCAAACCAGGTAACAGCCATTGTTGAAGGTCTCATCATAAACCCCTGAGGCAACTGAGCCCTGTATGGCAGCCCTGCCCCCTCCCAAGCAGTTGATCTTAATCTCACACTGAATAGCAGCCCTGCCCCCACCAAAAGCTCCTGATGGTTTGGAGGAGCTCAGCTGAATCTCAGCCTCCAGTGCTGGCTTGGTGGAACTGGAGGTAAGGTGGTTGTGGACAGAAAACTCAGAAGTCAAGTAACTGGCTGGGAAAATGCCCAAAAAAGGGGAAAAAATAAGACCATAGAAGTTTACTTTCTTGGGGAATAGGTGTCTCCCCCCATCCTTTCAGATGAGGAAGAACAAGGCATACTCTCAGAGGAAGTCAAGGCCTCTGCCTCCAGGGTCTCCAAAGAGAACTAAAACTAGATTCAGGCAATAGAAGACCTTAAAAATCAAGTCAGCAGCTTACTAAAGGAGAACCAAAAAAAAATTCTGAGGAAAATAATAAAAATAGTTTAACTCAATTGGAAAAAGAGGTCCAAAAAAGCCAGTGAGGAGAAGGAGGGTTTAAAAAGCAGAATTAGCCAAATGGGAGAGAAGTTTCAAAAGCTCAATAAGCAAAATAATTCATTGAAAGAGAGAATTGAGTTCAGGGAAATGAATGACTTTGAGTTATACCAAGCAGTTAGTAAACAAAACCAAAAATTTGAAAAAAATAGAAGATAATGTGAAACATCCCATTGGAAAAACAACTGACCTGGAAAATAGATCCAGGAGAGACAATTTAAAAATTATGGGACTACCTGAAAGCCATGATCAAAAAAAAGAGCTTAGAAAATTGTCAAGGAAAACTGCCCTGATTTTCTACAACTAGAGGGGAAAATAAATATTGAAAGAATCCACCAATCACCTCCTGAAAGAGACCCAAAAAAGAGAAACTCTTAGGAATATTGTGGCCAAATTTCAGAGTTCCCAGATCAAGGAGAAAATATTGCAAGCAGCTAGAAAGAAACAATTCGAGTATTGTGGAAATACAATCAGGACAACACAAGATCTATGCATTAAGGGATTAATTATGCATTAATCTGTGCATTAAGGGATCGAAGGGCTTGGAATGGGATATTTCAGAGGTCAAAGGAACTGGGATTGAAACCAAGAATCACCTACCCAGCAAATCTGAGTATAATACTTCAAGGGAATAAATGGTCAGTCAATGATATAGATGACTTTCAATCATTCATGTTGAGGAAAAGACCAGATCTGTATAGAAAAATTTGACTTTCCAAGACAAGAATCAAGAGAAGCATGAAAAGGTAAACAGGAAAGAAAAATCATAAAAGACTCTCTAAAGCTGAACTGTTTACATTACTACATGGAAAGAAAATATTTTTAACTCTTGAATCTTTTCTCAGTATTTGGGTAGATGCAGAGATTGTACGTACACACATACACACATATACACACATAGATAGAAAGTGCAGGGTGTGTTATATCAGAAGAGATGATATCTATTCAAAAAAAATAAAATAAAATAAAAATTAAGGGATGAAGGAGGAAAATTCTGGGAAGAGAAAAGGAGAAATGGAATGGGGCACACTATAACTCATAAAAGAGATAAGAAAAATCTTATTCAATGGAGGAGAAAAGGAAGAAGAGGAGAGGGAAAAAATGAAGCTATTCTCTCAAGGAGGGAATAACATGCTCACTAAATTTGATATGAAAATGTATATCACACCACAGGAAAGTAGGAGAGGTGGCAACAAGTAGGGTGAGGGGAATGTTAGAAGGGAGGGAAATGGGAGAAGGGAGTCACTAGAAATAAACACTTTCAAGAAGGAAGTTCAATTGTAGGGAAAAAAAATAAGGGAGGATAGACTAGGAGAGAGGGCAATATAATTTGTATTACACAACATGATTATTATGGAAGTCTTTTGCAAAGACACATATTTGGTATGTATTGAATTGCTTCCCTTCTCAGTGGGGCTAGGGAGGGAAGGGGGGAGGGAAAGAAATTGGAATTCAAAGTATTAGAAACGAATATTGAGAATTTTTATTTCATATAATCGGGAAATAAGAACTACAGGAAGTGGAGTATAGAAATTTATCTTGCCCTACAAGAAAAGAGAGAAGATGAGAATAAGGGAAGGGTGAGGTATGATAGAAGGGAAGGTACATTAAGGGAAGGAGTAATCAGAATGCAAGGTATTAGGAAGCAGGGGGAGGGGAGTGATGGGGAGAAAGATTGGACATGTTACAAAGTGAGGTAAAAGCAATTAGTATTGAAACAGTAGACTGAATTAATTACTGAGAATAAATCAATGACATCTTTAGTTTGGGGGAAAGAATTTGTCTAAATTTCCTAGAGAAAGGTAGCCTCAGGTAAAATTTGGCATTGATGGAAAGGTTAAGGTTTTAATGGTAAATTTGATTTTATGATTGCTATTTACTCAGGAACTAGAACATGTATAGAAAGGCATGTAAGCCACTTAAGACTTGCCTCAAAAGATATTCCTTAGCCAAAGTGAAATTATAATCATATTTGAAACCTGGTTATTGGAACTTGCCATTTTTAGATGCTATGGGACTATTAAGTGACTGTTCTTCTGACTCTAACTCCAGTTAGCAAGAAAGGCGATCTGAGCCTTCAGTCCATGATGCCAGTAAGCTGGTGATGTGCTGGTATGAACTTCAAAAGGTGATCTCATGGGAAGGGTGGAAGAGCAACTGTTCAGCCTGGGCTGAGGTAGGATTCTCCTGACTCAATATCCCCACTGATACCTGGCAGACTTTAAGTCTGACTGAATGCAAGTGGACAATCTAATCCTGCCTGGAACTGACATGAAGTTGGGGAGATGTTGTATCCCTGCAATATCCCTAATCTTGGTGGCAATTTCCTATAGTCAAAAGGTTTATAAGCTTAATACCAGATCTATTCAAGTATAGATTATTGATAGGGGAACATCTGAGGTTAAGTCTGAAATTAAACTATTAGGCATAGGACTTTAGACCAACAACAATAAGTTAGGGTCCTGTAATTCTTAGTAATACTGTGGATACAATTAGGTCAAGAGCTTGTGAAGTTAGCAACATTAATATTATTTGTGTCTCAGTTGGTTAATGCTTAAAAAAAAAATTCTTTTTTGGTCCATATTGTAAATGCTTTAAAAAGAAGCATCAACTGGCCAAAAGTTTGAATTGTTTTATCTGTTATAAACTGTTAGAAATGAAAAATTAAAATTAAAAAAAATGCATTTGAAAGAGGATACACACAGGGTAAAGGTAAAAAGTTGGAGGAGAATATATTATGCCTCAGCTGATGTAAAAAAAAGCAAGGGTAGTGATCCTAATCTCAGACAAAGCAAAATCAAAAATAGATCTAATCAAAAGAGATAAGGAAGAAAACTATATCCTGCTAAAAGGCAGTATAGACAACAAAGCAATATCATTACTAAATATATATGCTCCAAGTGGTATAGCATCCAAATTCTTAGAGGAGAAGTTAAGGGCATTACAAGAAGTAATAGACAGCAAAGCTATAATAGTGAGGGACCTCAACATCCCTCTCTATGAACTTGATAAACCTAACCTCAAAATAAACAAGAAAGAAGTTAAAGAGGTAAATAGATTTCTGGATAAGGTAGATATGATAGACCTCTGGAGAAAACTGAATGGGGACAGAAAGGAATATTCCCTTTTCTCAGCAGTACATGGCACATACACAAAAACTGGCCATGTACTAGGACATAAAAATATCACAATCCAGTGCATAAAGGCAGAGAAAGTCAGTGCATCCTTTTCAGATCATGATACAATAAAAATTAGATTAATAAAGGATCGTGGAAAGATAGACCAAAATTAATCAGAAACTAAATAATCCAATCCTAAAGAATGAGTAGGTCAAACAACAAATCATAGAAAAATCAATAACTTCATTCAAGAAAATGGCAATAATGAGACAACCTACCAAAAGTCATGGGACCCTGCAAAAGCAGTTCTTAGGGGAAGTTTTATATCATTGAATGCTAACATGAATAAAATAGAGAATAAAGAGATTGATTAATTGGTCATGCAATTGGAAAAGCAAGAAAAAGAATAAATTGAAAATCTCCAATTAAATACCAAATTAGAAATACTGAAAACCAAAGAAGAGATTAATAAAATTATATTAAGAAAGCTATTGAACTAAAAATAAAATTGAGTTGGTTTTATGAAAAAAAATTAGTAAATTATTGGTCAATTTGATTCAAAAAAAGAAATAAAACCAAATTACTAATATCAAAAATGGAAAGGGTGAACTCTCCTCTAATGAAAAGGAAATTAAAATAATAATTAGAAATTACTTTCCCCAACTGTATGCCCATAAATTTGACAAAGTGAAATGAATGAATATTTTAAAAATATAAATTGCCCAGATTAACAGAAGAGGAAGCAAAATACTTAAATAAACCCATCTCATAAAAAGAAATTGAACAAGTCATCAATGAATGCTCTAGGAAAAAATCTCTAGGGACATATGGACTTACAAGCAAATTCTATCAAACATTTAAAAAACAGTTAATTGCAATTCTATATAGACAATTTGGGAAAATTAGTGGAAAAGGAGTTCTCCCAAATTATTTTTATGATACAAATATTGTACTGATATCTAAACCTGGAAGAGTCAAAATGTAAAAAGAAAATTATAAACCAATTTCCCTAATGAATGTAGATGCACAAATTTTCAATAAGATACTAGCAATAAGATTACAGCAACTTATTACAAAAATAATTTACTACAATCAGGGAAGATTTAAACCAGGAATGCAGGGATGGTTCAATATTAGGAAAACCATCAGCATTATTGATCATAACAACAGACCTAACAGAAATCATATGATTATCTCAATACATGCAGAAAAAGATTTTGACAAAATACAACACCCATTCCTATTGAAAACATTGGAGAACATAGGAGTAAATGGAGTTTTACTTAAAATAATAAATAGTATCTACCTAAAACCATCAGCAAGCATGATATGTAATGGGGACAAGCTAGATGGATTTCCAATAAGATTGGAGGTGAAACAAGGATGTCCATTATCACCACTGTTATTCAATATGGTACTAGAAATGTTAGCTTTAGCAATAAGAGAAGAAAAAGAAATTGAAGGAATTAAAGTAATCAAAGAAGAAACTAAATTATGACTGCTGATGATATAATGATATACTTAGAGAATCCTAGGGATTCAAGTAAAGAACTACTTGAAATAATAAACAACTTTGTCAACATTGCAGGATAAAAAGTAAACCCACATACATCATCTGCATTCCTATATACTACTAACAAAGCCTAACTGCAAGAGATAGAAAGAGAAATGCCACTTAAAGTTATGGCAGATGCTATAAAATATTTGGGAGTCTATCCACCAAAAAAAATCCAAGGACTATATGAACACATTTGCAAAACACTATTCACACAAACAAAGTCAGATCTAAGTAATTGGAAAAGCATCAGCTGCTCATGGGTGTAACAGTAAGTGCCCCAACATACACAGAGGGTCCAAGTTCTTTGATCTGTTTCTCTAAAAGGAATGGCAACTTTTGAGGAGTTAACAATCACTTTAACCAAGCACATATATCATTCATCTAGCTCAGAGTCAATACCCTGAACTTCAAAGAAAATATAGAGAAACCAAAAGTCAACAGACTTGCTTCCAAAATGTCTGACCATTGATACACACACACACACACATCTTTACCAGAGAGGGAATATCTGGGTTTCTCAAAATCAGGAGGCTCCTTAGTGGCTTCCCAGAGTCACATCCTGGCGAAACCAACACTTCTAGTCAGTAAGCCCCAAAATAAAACATTACCCTCAGAGTACTTATATATTTTTCAGAGCCAGAGGGCATAACCCTCTGACCCATTGCCTCCATAGAAAAGACAAAAGGTACTTGGGACCCACAAAACAACTTCCCTAATCAAGCTTCCCTCAGTGGGCAGGCCCATCAATAAATGGGGAAGATCTTCTTTAATCAATTAATCACACTATTCAATCAGAGGTACTTTCAGTAAAACAAAGCAGCAAAACCTCCTAATTTGATTACCATCACAATGGTTAGTCTGAGCTAATACAATAAAAATGACAATTCTACCTAAATTAATTTACTTATTCAGTGCCACACCAATCAACATACCAAAAATTATTTTATAGACCTAGAAAAAATAATATCAAAATTCATCTGGAAGGACAAAAGGTCAAGAATATCTAGGGAATTAATGAAAAGATATGCTAAGGAAGGTGGCCTAGCCATAACAGATCTCAAATTGTATTATAAAACAGCAATCATCAAAACTACTTGATACTGACTGAAAAATAGTAAATTAGATCAGTGGAATAAGTTAGGTACACAAAACATAGTAATCAATGACTATAGCACTCTACTGTTTGATAAACCCAATGACCCTGGCTTCTGGGATAAAAACTCATTGTTTGACATAAATTGCTGGGAAAACTGGATGATAGCATGGTGGAAATTGGGCATAGACCAATGCCTGACACTGCACATAAGCATAAAGTCCAAATTGGCACATGATCTAGGTACAAAAACTGGTACTATAAACAAATTAGGGGAGCAAGAAATAATTAATTTGTCAGATTCACAGAGAATAGAGAAATTTATGACAGAACAAGGGATAGCAAACATTATGAAATGCAAAATGGATTCTTTTGATTACATTAAATTGAAAAGTTTTCACCCAAAGACAATGAAACGAAGATTAGGAGGGCAGCAAAAAACTGAATGAATTTTTATAAATAGTATCTCTGATAAAGGCCTTATTTCTAAAATATACAGAGAACTGAGTCAAATTTACAAGAATACAAGTCATTCCCCAAATCATGAATGGTCAAAGGATATGAACAGGCAGTCTTCAGAGGAAAAAACTAAAGCTATCTATAGTCATATGAAAAAATGCTCGAAATCACTATTGATTAGAGAGATGCAAATCAAAACAACTCTGAGGAAGCACATCACACCTATCAGATTGGCTAACATGACAAAACAGGAAAATGATAAATGGAGAAGATGTAGGAGAGTTTTCATTGTTGGTGAAGCTGTGAGCTGATCCAACCATTCTGGAAAGCAATTTGGAACTATACTCAAAGGACTATAAAAATGTATAGACCCTTAGATCCAGCAATATCACTTTTAGGTCCATTATCTCAAATAGATCATAAAAATGGGAAAAGGACCCACATGTACAAAAATATATGGAAACTCTTTTTGTAGTGGCCAAAAACTGAAAATCAAGGGAATGTCCATTAACTGGGGAATGGCTGAACAAGTTGTGGTACATGAATGTAATGGAATACTATTGTGCTATAAGAAATGACAAATAGGCAGAATTTAGAAAAACCTGGAAACACTTATATCAACTGATGCTGAGTGAAATTAGCAGAACCAGGAGAACATTATACATAGAAACAACCACAGTGTGTGAGGACTGTTTCTGCTAGACTGAACCCATCGCAGCAATGCAAGGACCTAAAACATTTCCAAAGGACTCTTGATTCAAAATGCCATCCACATTCGGAGAGAGAACCATAGAACTGGAATGCAGAATTCTTTTTTCTTATGTTTTGTTTTGGTTCAGTTTTTCTCATGGTTTCTCCCATCTGTTTTAATTCTTCTATGCAACATGAGTAATGTGAAAATGTGTTCGCTAAGAATGTATGTGTAGAACCCATATTAGATTGAATGCCAGTTGGAGAGGGAGGGGGTAGAGAGGGGCAGAAAATTTAAAGCAAATGGAAGTAATTGTTCAAACTGAAAACAAATTAATTAAAAAAAAAAAACATGTTGTATTCCCCTACCTCCTCTTCCCTGCTCACTATATAGAATGTAAGATCCTTGAGGGCAGGAATATTTCTCACTTTTGAATTTATATTTTCTGTACCTATCATAGCATCTGGCACATAGAACTTAATGAATGCTTTTTGATTCATCATTTCATAGATCTGAGAAATTTTACAGGCTTTCATGCTTTCAAGATGCTCACAACCAGGAAAAAATCCATCGTTTTACGTCAATATTCTCCTGTTGCAGCTAAATGAGTACACATTATGAATACCACAATCTCAGAATTATTAAAATTATAGGTAATCTAAAGTAAAAATATCAAATACAGAGCTTGAACCAGATTAAAATGTGATTAGTAAACATTTTTAAAATAAAAATACGACATAGATAACATTATATTTAAAAACTAAGTCATTACGCACCCATAGGGATCTTTCTGCATGTGTGCATGCAAGTCCCATTCCTAATTGAGTTTGACACTTCTAAGCTAAAGAAGAAGGGAAAGCTGTCCTTTTATGAGTAACAATGACTACAAGAAATGGTAGAAACAATGCAATGTGGCTTATTGAATAGGGCACTGGACTTGGAATCAAGGAGATTCAGAATTCCAGCTTGTATACTTACCAGCTTTGTAACATACTCTAGTCATTTATTCTGCATCTCAATTTCTTAATCCATAAAATGATGGAGTTGAACTCAATGATCTCTGAAGTCTCCCTCTTACTCTCTATATGTGATACTTTAAGATAAAGAACTTATATGACTAGAAAAGGAAGGGGGGCAGCATATGGCAAAAGTAAAGGATAAAGGATAGAGAATCTCAGTGGTGCATTGATATACATAAAATATTAAAAGAAGCTGTCTATCCCTAAGCAAGTTGTTTAATTTCTCTGAGCTTGTGTAACTACATAGGTAAAATAAGGAAATTTCACCTGATGACCTCTAAGGTCCATTCTAGCTCTAAATCTATGAGGTTGTGTGTATAAAAATTGAATCATACAAGGCCATTGTGTCAAACTCAAATACAAGTTGATCCCTATGAGACACATGTTGACTCCAGTTCAGGTCATATTCTGCTACCTGGAGGTGAGCTTGATCCCTCTGGTAAGGCACCTGGTAAAGTACCTTTCACTTAGCAAATGGTTAACAAGTACTGGTTGAATTCAAATCATTAGCAAACTATTCTACTCATTCATTATGACAATACCTATATTGGCTGACATCATAATGCTTAATGTATACACACACACACACACACACACACACACACACACATACACACACACACACACACATATATATTGGTTTAGCCAAATCATTGAAAGTACCACCAACTCCAATAACTGAAATCTAGAAACATACATATAAGCTGGCATTCATATGACTGCCTGACAAAGGCAATAGGGCTTTCTAGAATGGCAAATCAGCCAGATGACCAGCCTTCAATAAAAAGACCTCCACAAGACTAAAGACCATCTTTGAGAAAGCATCTGGAAAATGAAACAAAGAGCCTTTTACTCAAAAAAAAAAGCTGTAAGTTGTAAGAGTCAATAATGGAGAAACATATTAGCCTCAGGTTCAATTTGTAGCATGCATGTAAAGATGAATTCAATATGTATAAGCACTTTGAAAAGTGGTATTAGTCAATATGACCAGTGCATTTGAGATAAGTAAGTAATTTTCTCAGTCAAACATTTACATCCAAGTTGTCTGGTTTAAATCAGGAAAATCCAGGAGGTTATGCTTCTTCTGCTCTAGAGGATCTAGGATCAGAAAGAAGGTAAATTTAACCCTACGATTTGTCAAAGTTGACTTGTTTCTTATGGGTCAATTTCTGCTGTGAAATCAGTACAGAAAACATCCCAGTCATAAGTTTTCTTAAAAGTGCAGAATTTGGTTTTAGTTGCTATATATATCCTACTTCTAAAAATTTTGAGTCACATAGTAGGGCATATATGTGTGTATACATAGGGATATGTGCATATATGTATATATATACACACATACATAAGTTTATTGATAAAGAAAATATCTGTCACTGTATCATCTTTCAAATACTAAGCAATTAGACTTTAAAGGGTGATGATTTTTAAATGTAAATCTAATGGCATTTACTTAAAATCATTTTAGCAGCAAAAGAATGCCAGGTAACACAATTTCAGTGACAACATAGCAAATCTGTTAACATTTATGTGTGTATATGTATGTGTGTGTGTGTGTGTGTGTGAGAGAGAGAGAGAGAGAGAGAGAGAGAGAGAGAGAGAAAGAGAGAGAGAGGAGAGAGAGAGAGAGACTACACCAGCTATTTGGGACATAAATATGAGAAGCATAAACCCAAGAAACATGTTCCCACATTTATAATGCCTTAAATTAGCTGACTTTCCTTCCCCTCCCAGCCCCCTCCCGCTACTTCTTGCCTGAAATTTTCTCATAGATTTCCATGGAGAGTGAATCAGGTCCCTGAACTTTTCAAATAGCTCTGCACAACTGGTAATACTCCCCCTTAATCAGCTGCCAGTTCCTTGTATATTTTGCCTGTTGACTCATTTGCTTATCAGCCAAAATCTGCCTATAGAAGAAGGCGCATGTGGTTCCAAGGACAGAACTTGGCCTCATATTTATTTGTCTTATCACCATATTCATTTCCACACTGGTTGTGTTTATGTTGACCATTCTCTTGTATTTAAATAAACTGCTCTTCCCCCATCTCATCTCCCTGTCATGAGTTCTGAAACATTTGCAAAGCCATCTTTCTCCTAATGAATGCCCAATTGCATGAATTATATTGTTGTAATCCAAGCATGATAAAACTTTAAAGTACTTTCTTAGTCACTTGTTACCTCCTCTAATTCTTTGCAAACTAACACTAGAGGTTAGGGCTTACAAGAAGTTCCTACTATAAGTTAATGAATGGGAAAGGTTTGCCTTCATAAAGACCTTTCCCCATTTAATAAACAAGATTAGCATCATACACTATGATGGGTAAGAAAATGGATGATTTTTTTCTTCCCTTTTAAGCCCTAAATTATAAATCCTGACAAATCTGGTAGCTTTTATTCTTATCAGTAGGTAGAAATTCTAAAATTGCTATGTTTCTTTCATCTGCTATGGCTGACTTCCTCCTGGCCCTCCTCCCTCTAATCCATTATAGTACTATATTTCATCTAAGAATATAAATTGTAGAGAAGGTGACAACTTGTATTAATAGAGGAAATTTCACTCTCTGAGAGTTCCCCATATCAATGAAATGACAAGTCCAATCCCTATCTCTATCTCATTTTACACATGGTTGGAATGTTCCTTTTTCAGCAACCAAGAGAAGCAACATTGTGTAGTAGATAAAATGGGGAAACTTCAAGTCAAGGAAATTATAAGTACAGTCCCTCTCCTTTTCCTGGGGGTGGGGGGAGTAGAGGGGCATTGTAGGCCCACCCGACTGTCACCTTACTAGGGATCTGGTCTGTGTTATGCTGTCAAGTCAGTGGCCCACTATTAATCCATTCCCAATATCCGCTACAACAAGCCAAATTGTTCAATCAGATAATGTCCATAATGACCTCAGCCGATCCTGGAAACACACATAAAATTGATTTAAAATTTATCAGCAAACATTTCAGGAGAAGAGCTATCTAATTGTTCTTGAAAGAAATAACAAAAAATATTGGCAGGTAGCCATGTATTAGTCATAAATCATCACCATTAACATGATCAAGAAGTGGCTGGTGATGGATACTCTTCCATAAACAAAGAAGCTAAAAGGCTGATTCACATCAGACAGGGCCTTGGGTCTCACATTGAGTACACGTCGTATAACAAGAGGAGGCACGTTAAAGGCACATACAAAGATGCTTTCAAAAGGATAATAACCTGGATCATTGAATTAACATCTTTGGTACATCAAAAGACAGAGTTATTCTTTTATCACCAAGGCTGCTCAAATGACCCACTGCACTCCTAGGCAGCTCTAAAAGCTGTGTAATTGTTAAGACACTGGCAGGGAACTCTTTCCTTTCACCCAACCTAAATTAACCATTATAAAACTTCCTCCCATCGTTCTTAGATCCACTCCGTGATGCCCAGCAGAATGAGTCTAATTCTTCTTCTGCGTAAAAGCTGGAAAGTAAGAGGATATGCAAAAATTCAGGAATAGCTGAAGAGTTGTGGCCCTGCCCTGTTCACAAAGGTTCCCTTATTTACAGTCAAAGGTCCCATCAGCTTTTGGCTGCCATACCATACCACTGAGTCCTGCTGTTCTTGGAACACTTGCAAACCTTCAGAACTTTCCCCCACCCCACATTCCTCCCCTGAGACTGCTGATCTATGCTCATGGGTTCTATTAAAGTGATTCAAACTTCTATGTGTTACACAACCAAACAATTTGGGGAAATTTTCACTAGTAATTTTGTAACCAACTAACTTAAAAAGAACATTTAAAAATGATATCTAAGAACTCGTTGTGCTATATCACCATATTACAATGTGCCTCAATCATTATAACATGGTTACTCATTATAGGTTCACCTCCAATTTCATGCTCTTTACTTCAAACAAATTAATTAGGGCATAGAAGATTGTGGAACAAACAGATGAAAAGTTCCTAGCAAATCCCGCATAAGAAATACTACTATACACTGGAGCAAACAAAAAGCGATGAACAGAAGAGGAAAGAGTGAATGACTCCAAGGCATAGTGAGTTTGGTTACAGTGATGTTGACAGGTTTGTTGGGGCTTTTTCAGGACACTTTAGGCACAAATTTCGCACTACTGAAGAGGAAGCCCAGAGGGTGAGCCAGCACAAGGTCACCATCTTGGATCCCACTCTCCTCAGCTGTTGGTCTTTGAGGCTAGCTAATCAAATAAATGTGAAATTCAAAGAAGTAGGGCTAGGAATACACACATAGCACTGTATGTCTATAAACTAGATTAACCTATATGTTGATATAGTTTATTATCATGTGAAACCATAGAATTTTAGATGCTTAGATCTAATTATGATTTGCTTCCTCATTTTATAGGTAAGGGAACTGATATACAGAAATTACCCAATATAATTTTTGAGCCTGAAAAATCTCCTTATTGGAATTAAACACCTGCTAATTATTTTTTTTTCATTTTTAAATTCTGTTACAAATAAAATGACATTAGAGATTTATGGATTTGCTAAGTTTGTGAACCAATCCCTTTACTTTTCCTTTCCCCCGCTTCCACATTCCTACTCCCTAAGTTAAGTGGACTTCTTTACTCATTCCCCTCTAACTCTGTTTCTGTCATGTTTCTATTATCTTTGTGTATTTTCTTTCCCTAACCTATTATGAGTTTAGCCACTGCTTTGCCCTTTGCCTGTTTATTTGCTTTGAAGTGATCATAATTCTTGTGGTGGCTGACCCAGATTCTTTCTAACTATCTTGATGGTTCTCTTGGGCCTGGTGTTTCAACAGGTCAGCCAGCAAGGCCACTGGTATCATGTGTTATTTATCAAAGTAAAATTACATGTGTACCAAAAAAGATAGCACACACACAAATTATAGTGTAGATGGTTGGTTGCCTCTAGATGGCAACTGACATGAAGCATGGTTTCCCTTCCCCCAAAATAGATATCTATTTCAACATACAATGAATTATTTTCATAGTTTTCTCTTTAGGGAAATATAGTTATTATTGCTAATATAACTTATTATTTTATAAAATCTACATATGTATGTGTTCCATTTATATGGCTTTTAGGAGCAGTGTTGCATACTGGAAAAATGCATTGGGCTAGATAACATAAGATATGAGTTTTACACTTAGACATGCAATTTCTTAACCATGGGACAACATTCTGAGCCCCAATAAGGCTCAGTTTCTATTTATGACCAGTCAATTGTCATCTGTAAAATGAGGGAAGTAATGTTTGCTTGCCAGAACTCAGAATTATTCTGAGCAGCAAATAGTGTGAAAGCACCTTTAAAAAAATAATATACTGAAGAATTTCTAGTTGTTGTTACTTTGAAGAGGTAAAAAAAAGTCTCATAATGATTTTCCCAATGACCCCATTTCTGTTCAGAATACCTTTCTAGTTACCCAGGTTCACAGATGAAGTCATCCTTGGCTTTTCTCTTTTACTCAACCAGCACATTCAATACTATGGAATATCTTTTCAGTTATACCCCCATAACATCTCATACCCATCACTTCCATTCCATTCTTATGGCCACCACACTCAGTCATATTTACCCTCTCTGAGAGTCTCCTAATTTGGTCTTCCTGTCTCCAATCTCTCCCCACTCCAAACAAACAGATATTTATTACTATACTTAACACTCCTCCACACCATAAGTGTGAGTCAAACAAAAGTATCCCCCTACTGTTTCCCATAAGCAGTCTGGTTCAGGTTATCTCAAGATGCCTCAAACACATTCCCTCTTCACTTTAACCTTTTATAATCCTCTGTTTCCTTAGAAGCTCACATGTAACGTGCATGGCATATTTTCATTTCCTAATTGTTAGCACCTTTTCTTATTGCTGGGAACACTTTTTTCTGAGGGAGTCTGGATCTGAAATTTGATTGGTACAGGGAATTGCCAGTGAGGAAACTCGGACCTATGCAGAGCAGCGAATTTTGAGGCATCCAGGTGGTACGGTGGATAGACGGCCGGTCTTGGAATCAGTAAGATCTGAGCTCAAATCCAATCTCAGATGCTTCCTAGCTGTGTGACCCTAAGCAAATCTTTTAACCTCTTTCTGCCTTTTTTTAACTCTTTCTGCCTCAACTGAGTTCCATCAACTGTGAAAAGCGATAATCATAGCACCTACCTCACAGGTTTGTTGCAAGGTTTCAATGAGATATTAGTAAATGGTTGGTACAGTACCTAGAAGGCACTTCGTAAGTGCCTTTTTCCCTCTCTGTACCTCAGAGACCTATACATGACATGGAAACATTAAGGGACCTGCCCAGGATCTAAAAGTTGGAACAGCAGGTGAAAACTGAGCTAAGTTCAGTCTACCACATCATTTTTCCTCTCTTCATAATTTGCTTTATATGTATTTTTTTATTTTATTATGTTGCTATATTCATATTTCTTCAAATGGAATATACTCTCCTTAAGGGCACTCATTTCTGCCTCTGGATCTTCAATGCCTAGCAGAGTTACTAGCAGAGAACTCAATAAATTTTAACATGTTGAGTGATTGGATAAATGATTTTAGTTACAGCCAATGTAGTCTATTTGCTTAGGGTTTTTCCATGGGTTGTCTTAAAACATTTCTAAAATGAAACCTTCCTTGAATTACAGATTATATGTTAAGCATGTATTTATATTAATTTCAACTGACTTTCAAGAGTAAGTACTTCTTCGACAAGTCTGTGAACTGTACTTTTATGAGAAAAGAAGATGGGGGCTTTTTCTCCAATGTTCAGGTAACTGTCACCTTACAAACCGTACATCACGGCCATAGTGCACTGACCTTTCATGAAGAAACATGCATCAAACACAACTCTGACATCTGTTTGAAACTTTGGTAAATTCAGTTGTGTCTATTTTCTCTTAAATCATGAAGTAATGAAGACTAACAAAGTATGATAGGAAAAACCTTCTTAGGCTCCCATTCTATCTGAGGGCTGCCAATACTTCTTGTCATTTAGAAGGTGCAGGACAAAGAGACAAGGGAGCAAATTGCTTATATTTTTATCCACACCTAGACCACTAAGCTATAAGAGAAATATCTCCCGTGGGTTGGTCTGAAAAGTCTTTCCCACTAAGACCTATGACAGAACAAAGAAGTGTTACTTTGGCAAGGATCCCTTCTCAGACACGTTGATCACTATACCTACCTCTGATCCAATCCAAGCAACTCAGATATGAATTCACAAACTCAGCCAGAAGAGTGCCTGATTTCATCTTCAGGAAAACCTGCCTGAAGGTCAGAAATTATCATGTGCTGCTCCAAAGTGAAGAAGCAGAGGCCCAGGACTAAGATACCCCCACATACACTAGGAATGACAGTGTAAATATATCGCAAGAGAAAACCTTCACTGTTTGCCAACAATGATCCCATTTGATGATAGGTCTAATTTTGGTGAACAGAGGAATGAATAGCTGTCATTGGAAAAGTAATACATTGATCAAAAGAAAACAGTGGAAGATGATAAAATCCAATACCTTGTCTCTTAGAAACGGTATCAGCAAGTGGCAATGTCAATCAGAGGAGACAATCTGGGAATTGTGACCATAAACTACTTCTAATGAATTTTGAGGGACCAGAGTGGAGTTCAACCCCAGAAAAGTTTCATAAATATAATTTGCTTCCTATGTAATCATTCGTATTTTATTTTATGCATTTCAAAGCATTATTTTGAGAAAGGTTGCATAGGTTTCAGCAGACTGCCAAAGTGGTCAATGACATGGTAAAGTTAAGAACTCATGAGACAGACTCATTCACCTTCTGTACAGTTATTATGATTTGTTAACTCCAGTAACTTGGCATATAGTCCAATTCAATGCTTATTATAGCCCAAAGACTATCCTAGGCACTGGGCATTATAAAGAAAACAAGGGAGCCTATGCCCTCAAAGACTTTATTATCATTTAGGCTGATACAATTAATTAATGAATGGATGAACAAGCAAACAAATAAATGAAAATACATTTATTAAACATTTACTGTACACCAAGAGGTATATGAGATGTGCAGAGAGGATAGCACCTCTGGTAAAAGGGATTGCTGAGCCCTTTCCAGAGCTGCTCACTGACCTTTGGTGTTCACTTGTCACTCAATTCTCACCTGTGGCTCCAAGAAGATGTAGCACTCATAGCAGCCACATGCTATAAACCATCTACCAGATTGACTAAACCAGACAACAGACTTTAAATCTATTGGTTAGTTAGATGCCTACACAAAGCATGTGAAGATTTCCCCTGGCAGAATGACCAAAGGAGAACAATTTGTTCCAACAGCCATAAATGTGTCTGAAGCAAACACACCATGCAGTGCTTAGAGCTTGGTCATACATCAAAGATTCCAAGGCCATCTAGTGCATCCTAGGCTATCACCACTCATCATGACTTTTGCCTTGCCACTGGACTTTGATGACTCTGGAAGATAGAATGAGGCTGATGATTGGCTCAGTTCTGCCTCATTTAAATCCAGGACAACAACATCTATTTGCTGAGCACTATTCCTATGCATTATAATACAAAGAAAAAAAGTCTCTAGTCTCAAAGTCTTTACCGTCCCCTAAAATTATACAATGAACAAACCCATGAAAAGACATGTAATAAGCATTTATTATATGCCAAGTCCTATCCTAGGCATTGGAATACAAAGGAAAAAATAAACCAGCTTCTGCCCTCAAAAATTTTACTGTCTCCTAAGATGATAAAAGGAAGGAATGAAAGAATGAATAACAAACGAATGAAGAAATTGAGGAGCATTTACTAAGCCCTTACTCCATGAGCAAAGCAAAAGCTCAAATTAAACATGAGTTGCACAAATCCAGAGGCAGTTCCACTCTAAATGTTCCAGTGGACCACTTGTGCCTGAGCAGTGTTAACACCTTCTGAATCTGTACTAATCTGATTAGTCACAGCAGTCATATACCCTCAGTACAACATCATAATGTCACTGGTCATCTTTGAAAATGAAGGATGAACAACGGCAACAATGTGATAAGCACTGGGGATATAAATACAAAAATAGAGATAATCCCTATCCTCAAGGAACTTAAATTTTAAAAGGTCAAAAATACAGATTAGAGAGGTGGCTAAGGAAAAGTGCTTTAATCCAGAAATTAATTGTAATTATGAGTAGGGTCATAGATGAGTGGACTGACACACCCATCCAGGAACAATGACTGAGTTCATCTGATCTTGGTTCTTGAACACAAAACTGAGTGGAAGGAAAGAGTATGCATGCTACAAGGACTTGTTTGTTGAGCAGGTTTTGCAGAAGGTAGGGGTAGAAGAGAGAATGAAGTGGGAGTTTTCCTAAGTGTTCCAGGAGAAGCAGTCACAGGAGATGGGGTTCCCAGGGTTGAGTGGTTGGTCAGGAAGATATGAAGGAGGTGATTGAAGAAGAGGAAGCATATCCAACAGACATGGAGATAAATAAATAAAAAATAGTTCAAGGAAAGAGAGAGAGAGAGCACTAATACTTTGGGCTATTTAGGAAAGGCTTTCTATAAATCATAATAATCCATAACAGTAAGATCATTAGGGTGCAACCTGTCTCTGGAAAAGTGCTTCCCAAAGAAAGGTAACCAAATATCTCTGCTAGTGGAAGGAATAAAGGAGGAGGGCACAGAAAAAAAAAAACTGTCATCTTTCCATAAGATTCATTATCTTTAGACTATTATTCAGAGTATTGAAACATTTAAGGTAAAATTAGAATTGAAATGCAACTTTTTTTTGCTTTATATCTATTTTGTATGTTTATTTATGTACACATTTCACCATCTCCCACTAGAATTGGCCAAATGGAAAAGGAGGTCCAAAAGCTCACTGAAGAAAATAGTTCTTTAAAAATTACAATGGAGATGGAAGCATTTTTGAGAAATCAAGAAATTATCAAACAAAACCAAAAGAATGAAAAAAAAACAGAAGACAATGTGAAATACCTCACTGGAAAAACAACTGACCTGGAAAATAGATTCAGGAGAGATAATTTAAAAATTACTGGTCTACCTGAAAACCACGATCAAAAAAAAGAGTGTAGACATGGTCTTTCAAGATATTACTGAGAAAAACTTCCCTGATATTCTAGAACCAGTGGGTAAAATAGAAATGGAAAGAATTCACCAATCACCTCCTGAAAGAGACATCAAAAGAAAAACTCCTAGGAATATTGTAGCCAAGTTCCAGAGTTCCCAGGTCAAGGAGAAAATATTACAAAGCAGCCAGAAAGAAACAATTCAAGTATTGGGGAAATGCAATCAGGATAATACAGGATTTAGCAGGTTCCACACTAAGGAATCAAAGGGCTGGGAATATGATATTCCAGAGGTCAAAGCAGATAGGATGAAAAGCAACAATCACCTATCCAGCAAAACTGAATATACTACTTCAGGGGAAAAAATGGAAATTTCGATGAAATAGAGGACTTCAAAGCATTCTTGTTAAAAAGACCAGAGCTGAATAGAAAATTTGACTTTCAAATGCAAGAATCAAGAGAAACATGAAAAGGTAAACAGGAAAGAGAAGGCATAAGGGACTTATTAAAGTTGAACTGTTTACATTCCTACATGGAAAGATGATATTTGTAACTCATGAGATCTTATTCAGTATTAGGGGAGTTAGAGGGAATATCTATATATGCATATATATGTATATGGAGAGATATATAGAGAGAGACATATATGTATGTGTATACATGTAGGTATGCATGGGTATGCATGTATGTGACTAACATATATGTCTAGGTATGTATATGCACGTGTGTATTCATATGTGTGTGCGTATACATATATGTATATATACACATATAAGCAGAGGTCATGGAGTGAGCTGAATATGAAGGGAGAATACGTAAAAAATACAATTTGCTGTTGAATGGAATGTACTAAGAGTATGAGAACAGGAGAAGTAGAGTATAGCAAATCATCTCACATAAAAGAGACAAGAAGGAGCTTTTACAATGGAGCAGAAGAGGAGGGAGATGAAACAGAATAAGTAAGCCTTACTCTCATGGGATTTGGCTTTAGGAAGGAACAGCACACACTCAATTGGATATGAAAATCTATTTTACCCTGAAGGAAGGCAGGGGGAAGGGGATAGGAGGGAAAAGATAATAGAAGGGACAGCAAATTGGGGAAAGAGATAATCAGAAGCAAACTCTATTGTGGGAGGACAGGTCAAAGGAGAGAATGGAATAAATGGAGGGCAGGATAGAGCAGAGAGAAATGTGGTTAGGCTTTTGTAACATAACTATTATAGAAGTGTTTTGCAGGGCTACACATGTATGACCTATATTGAATTGCTTGCTTGCTCAATGAGGGTGAGTAGGGAGGGAGGAAAGGAGAGAACATAGAACTCAAAATTTTAATAATGAATATTAAAAACTGTTTTTGTATTCAACTGGGAAATAAGATGTACAGGCAATGGGGTATAGAAATCTATTTTGCCCTACAGGAAAAGAGGGGAGGATGGTGGAAGAGCGGGGAAAACAGACTGGAGCAATGGGTGGATGGGGTACATGCTGTCCTGGGTGGGTGGTGAAAGATAGGGAGAAAATTTTAGATTCAAATTCTTTTGAAAGTGAATGTTGAAAACTGAAAAATAAATTATGTATTTATATAATAGAATTTACTGTGTATAACGTATTGCGCTTTGACATGACAGATAGTTGTAATAGTTTATATGTTTATGATTGTGTTTCATATGGGTCAGAAAGGTACAACTTTGCTGAGTAATTCAATTACCCTTCTGGTCAAATACACCAATATCCTGATATTAGTAGTTACAATAATGTGCTATTGGTAGACATTCACGTGGATACATTTCTTGGGTTACCCAATTAAATTTGTTTTCTTGGTCCACTGAGGAGGGAGTACAGTCCAGTTCCCACATTCTTGCCCCAGTGTAATAAAAAACATTCCATAACCTGCCCTGCATCTGTTGTTTTTAAAATAACTTAAAACAATAATATATGATTTTCTATTCTTATTTTGTAAAATCTACTGGCATTCACCCAATGTGTAAACAAAGCATCATTCTAGAAACCACCAGACATCAAGTATGCAATTTACTGCCCTAATACTTGGTCTGCAAGAAAGGCTACATTTGCACATTTACTGTAACCATTGTACACGTATTCATTCCCAACTGTGCCAACATCTAGTTAAATTCATTTTTAATGAGTCACTTTATGAGCCACTGCATATTTTGGTTGCTAAATTTATTAACATATACTTATCGGCATATAGTTACACTGCCTTGCTTGTGGTATGCGTGTTTGGACTAATTTTTGCTAATTTTCTCTTATTTTTTCGAAGATTATTCATAACCTCCTAAACCCCAAGAATTACATGTGATGTGGTTAGTAGGAACTCATTCAAGAATTAAAGGACATGGCCATGTAGAAATATACACTACATTTGTCTTTCTCATATATTCTCCTTCTTAATATGTAAAATATATGGGAACCTATAGCTTTGTCCACAAACATTTAGCAACTTTTTGGGGTGGAAGTAATGTTTCCTGATGGAATTTTCATTCTTAGTTTCCCCAATTTCTTTGTGCTTTGAAAACAGACTTGCATCAATTGCACCTCAGATATGTGATTTCACTGATAATAGGAAACTTCCTATTAGGAATCTACCTCTGCCAAAGGACAGTAGCCCCTGTTTTGTAACTTAGTATTAGAGAGTTAACTAGGGCATTGAGTGTTAAATGACTTGCCCGGGGTTATTAGATATGTCAACCACTACAATCTGTCAGAGGCAGTACAAGAACCTAGGTCTTCCTGACACCAAAATTAACTTTATCTTTTTAAAAGGAAGACGCTTTTTTCAGACTCTCACCCCGATTAATGAGGCAAAAAACTCAGGACAATGCAAATTAAAAATAATTTATTAAATACACATCAAATTTGCAAGACATTGATGGACTGATCAATAGAGAGCAGTAAGAAATTCAAGATGGAGCCAGCTTCTATTGATAACTTTTATAAGGAGAGAGAGATAATTCCAATAAGTCTAAGTTAGCAAACAGGGAGGGGCCATTGCATCTCAGTGTCTCTCCAAGGTAACAGGTATGAGACAATTGCCAGGTATGAGGCAAACAGGTAGTGAGTGACTTGGTATGTGATGTGATGTATAGGTAATACAAAGCTGAAGAGTGGGTGACACCTCCCCCAACACTGATTGACAAGCAGGTCTGAGAACAATAGGTCATGGAGTCAGCATAACTTTCAATAATACACTACTCTTTACCGTCTCCCACAAAGGAATTAGGGGAATAAATTGTCTGTTTGAACTCATTATCTCTAGAATATATTAATTTTTATTTTCCTGATCTTTCCTGATATGGCAGGGTCTACTGTCTATATCTACAATAAAAATATATCATGGTGTGCTATGTCTACACACATACATATACATTGCATGCATGTGCATGAGCCTAACATGAAAGAGAATGAGGCAAAAACTCAGTCTGGATACAAAATAAAGCCTGGAAATGACTTATTCTCGTATTATTGTCTACTGTGTAATGCATCATTGCTAAATAGGAAATTGGAAATTTATTCAATGTCAAGGAAAGTCATTTAGCCACGGATGATTCACGTTTTATGTTGAGTAGTCTGGCAGGAAATAGACATACCATTCTTTGTCAGATTTAAATGGTATTACATTGAACTGGTAAAAATAGACTTGAGAATTAACCAAATGCAATTTGCAATACATGTTTCTGCATGGCATTTACATAGGAATGTTGATATAATTTATAAAAAGTTCAAAGATTGACAACCACAAGCAGCCTTTCCAAAAACTCAGGCCCCTAGAGCTTTCCACATTCTAGAGTCTCTCAAAGAGTTGCCCATGAATCATTCACTGGTGATGTATTTTTGTCTGTCTGCCAACTGTGGCCAATTGGTCTGCTATAGAAGTCTGGGAATAAACAGCCAGAAATTTTCAGGTGAAAAGAGTTGCTCTATTGCCACAGCTTTTGATCCTTCAATCTAGAACCCAGCCATTCATCCTGAGAAGTCAATCACTGACTTCTATTACAAGAGACATCTGGTCTGAGTCAGACTTTGCTTTAATGTATGGGGCATGGGGCATTGAGGCAGCTTCTGTTCTCCTAACTGATGGTCTGCTGTTATTTTACCTTTCAGAATGTTCAAGGTGGAAGGAAACTCAGTGGCCATCTACTCCAACCTGCGCGCATAGGAATACCTTCTAAAACAGCACCTGCAGGTAAATATGCACTTAAAGATTTCTAGTAATGATGGACTGATTTCCCTTCTGCTTTTTGATAGTTCCAAGTGTCATTAATGTTGTCATTTCATTAAGCCTAGATATGTATGACAACTCTCATCCTCTCCTCTTCTAGTTCTTCCCCCTGGAACCAACCAGCATAAGTCTAATTTCATTCTCATTGAATGGTCTTTCAAATAATTAATAAAATTAACATTTCCCTTCTAAATCTTGTCTTCTCTAGGATTAACAGCCTCAGATCCCTTAACCAAATCTCATCTAACCTGGAGAAGCTTTAGCATCTTTAAGGTTCCTTATCTTCTCTGATCACTGTACGCTTTGACCTACAACTTTTTTACAATGCCTTGCAGAGGATCGCTGACAGGCTATGATATAGTTTGAGCTGGACTTCTATCTTCTGCATACTCTCTATATTCATGAACCTCTCTGACCCATATGAAACAGGATCATGCGACCATAGACTTTTTTTTAATTGAAAAGTGACTTGAGAGATTATGTAAACACCACATTTTGAAGTTGAAATATTTAACATGACTGTTTACCACCTTATCTCCAAAGTATTTTTTTCACCATCCTCTAAGGCCACAATCTAAAGCCAGCTTGCACAATCTGTAGCCCACAGGCCACTTGGGGCATGCTGAAGTATGTTGGGTGGTCCATGAAAAAGGTAAAGGATGTTTTACTCTACACTTTATGGCTATTCTGAAATCGGTGGGCCACAGGTTGTGCAGGCCTGATGCAGTGGCAATGGGGAGACCGAGGGACTATCAATTATTTTTATATTATTTTTTATTCTCCTTATAACAACTGATTTACACTGGTTAAACTTCTATGTGAAATTATTATGGTCTGTGTCTACACCTCATTTTATATCAACAATTTCTTTAAATTATTTCAGTAGGTTGTTTTAATTTTCTTCCATATCTTTTTTTCCCCTCATTTTTATTTTTATTCTAGCTTTGTACCGATTTTGACCTTGGCTCTAAGGAGACAGTGATCTAACCAAATGTACATAGTTTATTCAGGAATAACTTTCAGATTTGTAATGAGTTACTTTCGGTCCTATTTCACATTTGTGTTGCTATTCAGGACTCACCTTGTTCATATATTAATATTTTTCTCTCAAAATATTTATGACATGAAGCCTGAGTCTTCTGTGTAACGTTTCTCATTCTTTATTCCTTACCCATATTTTACAATAATTTTCTCATAACTTCTTACTTATTCACACCTTTGTATTGAACTCACCATGCATCCATCAAAGCCCATGTTAACTTAATTTGGTGGATTTTATCAAGCTTTTTCAGAATTTCTCCACATCTTCTTCCTCTGTAAACGATGTGTATCAGCTAAAATTACTATTACGGGCAGTCTTTTTTGAAAGTTTTTTTTTCATTAGCAGAGAAGAAAAGTGAATGCTTATTAAATCCCTACTCTGTGCCAGACATTGTACTAAGCACTTTACAGACATTATCTCATTTACGCTTCACACCAATCCTGTGAGGTAGATCTATTATGATACCCATTTTTCATTTGAGGAAACTGAGCTACCGTAAATTAACTAGCAAAAATATTATATATAAATTTCCAATTAACAACAGTATGATGGGCAGTTTAGAGAAAGGCTTCAAATAACACCCCCATCTATTTGCAATGCAAATATCTTTATATTTATTTGAACTATTATCAATACCTCCTTAATCTAGTCCTTGCCTTTTAAGCTTTTTATTTTTATCTGGTTTTGGGATTTTTTGTTGTTGGGGTTTTTTTCATTTTTTTGTTTTTTGTTTTTTTTTTTGCTCAGGACACTAAAATAATCCAGGCCTTATACCTGCAAATGGTGCAATCCTACTTTATCCTTGGCTACAGAGTGGTCTAAGTGGCAGAACTAGCATCAAAAGTCTTTAGCCATTTTTTTCTTGGCAACTCACCAAAGAGTAGGTTTTAATGTGCCTCCTAAAATGCTACTTAATTCTGGAGCCACCTTTATTCTTAGCCAATGCTTCTCTATTTCCTATTGCCATAGGTCATAGGTTTTCTGCTATATTCAGGTTCCTTAACTGTTTGTCTATTACTTTTCTGGCCCGAAGAGGCAAAATGTTTTTATATCACATGATTTTCTTTCTTCTTTTTTTCTGCACTCAGGAAAAAGATTGCTTTTGTAACCACACTTCCTTGATTCTTATATTCTTTCTCTCTCTCTCTCTCTCTCTCTCTCTCTCTCTCTCTCTCTCTCTCTCTCTCTCTCTCTCTCTCTCTCTCTCTCTCTCTCCCTCTATATATATATATATATATATATATATATATATATATACACACACACACATATATATATACACACATATATATTTGTGTGTGTGAAATTATTATCATCTATTATTCTACATGAATTTATTATGGCCTGTCTCTATATTCATATGAAATTATTGTAGTCTGTTATTATTCTACATGAAATTATTATGCTCTCCCTCACACACACAAACACACATGCACACATCTTTAACCAGCCTAGCAACTCCCAAATCCTCTTGTTAATCCTGTTTCCTATAGAGTGTTTGCCTTTATTACATTTTGAAATATTTAAGGAGAAAAGTTTTTAAAGATTTTAATTTCTTCACAAGCATTTTCCTTATATCCTATCTAGAATCTAACCTGTTTAATATTACCAATTCCTCTCATTTTGCACAATTATCTGTGCTTTTCATTGTTTTTCATAGATGATCATCTAGTGTGCCAAGAAGTACTCATTTGCTAATTTTATATTTTGTGTACAACTGCAAAACTAAGAACTACATGTCTGTTATCAATAAATTCACAAGCATTTTTAAGCCATCACTATATTCTATACACGTCTATGTCCTAATAAAACTCTGGGTACATAAAAAGGCTAAACAAAACAAAGCAAAATATTTCCCTGCCCCAAAGGAAATAATATATGCATAAATAGATGCATATATAATACACGCAGAGCTGTCAATATGCAATCTTAGAGGGCAGGGCCAGCAGCAAAGGCCACAGGAAAAGACTTCCTTTAGGTCTTAGCCTTTGAGCTGAACCTTGAGGGGATCGAGGGATTCTAAGGAGCAGAGAGGAGGAAGGACAGTGCAATTCATTATGGCTACATGACTGGCTACATCCTCTACTGGTCATAAATATCTTTGATGATGTCTGTGAGGGAACTGAGAGGACTAAGACAGCATGTGATTAATTGTGAGAATTGAGTGGACCACACTGACTCCATCCTGTGATTCAATTCTGGCGCTAGCTCAGATTAGGAGTCTAGCACAGTTATAAGAAAACTTTATTCAATTGTGGAAAATTAACTTGTTGCTTAGAGAACCATAACTAAAGACCTAGGTTGGACTGACTAGAAACCAAGTCAGATCCAAATATTGATGAAAGGAGTTTTCTCACAATTGCAAATCTCAAGCAACCCATATGTCTTATCTGTTCTGAGCTAATTATCTACTACTAGAAATTTTTTGTACATACGTTGTATATTTTTTCATTCAATTTTCTGTGTACATGTTGCCCCCTCCAAAAAAATAGAATTTCAGCTTCTTGAAGGCAGAGACTTGTTTTTGTCTTTGCATCCCCAACATCAAACACTGAGCCTAGGATATATATAATAAGTGGGCAATAAATTCTTGTTTAATTAATGGATAAATAAACTCCAATTTACTAAAGAGGCAGCCTTCAGGAACTTCTCCAGAACAATGAACTCATAAACTCCTACTGTCTGACCACAATGTACTGGTGAGCAGCAGTTGCTCTCTTCCACAACGAAACCGTGAGTTGTTTGATGCTCTAACGCTACCTCCGCTGTTGATGTTTCCCGTCCACTTAGTTCTCTGGTCCCTGATTTGCACAACAGAGGGAAAAGGAAAGAACTCTCAGAATGCATGGAAAGGCACATGTCTGCTTCAGTTAAGGAATAATCATTAATGACTTTTGAGTGAGAATGTACACACAGATACTCACACCTGTTATATGTTATTTTCTGGAAAGATGAAAGGATGAAAGGGAAAAGATAAAGTGAAGACCAGAGAACTCAGTGAAGACTCTTTTTAGAAGCCAGCACAAAGCAGGAGCCCTTCTGAAGAGAGTTCATGGTTCCTAGTATCTAAGCCAACCAATTCAAGTGGAAGTTCCAGCCATTAAAACTTAATCAAAAGCTTTTTTTTTTTTTTCTGGAGGAGGTGCTAATGGATGGATGCACACGCGCACACACACACACACACACACACACACACACACACACACACACAGGTTTTGTTGCTGTTTGGTCATTTCAGTTGTATTCAATTCTTCATGACACCATTTGGGGTTTTCCTTCCAGAGATACTAGATTGGTTCGCTATTTTCTTTTCCAGCTCATTTTTACAGATGAGAAAACTGAGGCAAACAGGGTAAAGTGACTTGCCCAAGGTCACACAGCTAGTAAGTGTCTGAGGCAAGATTTTAATTCACAAAGTTGAGTCTCCCTAAGTTCAGGCTAAGCACTCTATCCATATTACCACTTGGCTGCCCCCCATCTGTGTATCTATGTATATGCATATGTATGTATGTGCAAACACATACACAGATATGAAGAAGTAGGGGCAATCAAAAGGTTCAAACAACAAATTACATTCACATTAGCTCATCCCTGGATACCACTCTTCTTTGTGTATTATCTTTCCACTGGCATGAAAAGAAAAAGAGCAGTCTTTGCTTTTTGTGTTTGTATTTTCCGTGATTAGAGACTGAGAAGGTATTCACATTATGTGCTTAATGAGAGTTTTTTCATTCATTCATTCAGCACTCTTCTGATCAATTCTTCTAATGCTCACTACACACAGTGATATAGACTAGAGTTGAACATTATAAAAGGTAGGAGCTAGCAGACATGATGATTGGGGAAGAGGAGGGGAGGGAAAGGAGAGAAGCAGGGAGAGAGGTTTCTGTAGCTCTATAAGGTTTGCAAAGTAATGTACATATGCTATTTCTATTCTCACAAAAATCCCATGAGGTAATTTATTACCTCATAGGTAACATTACAATACAAAATTGTATTGTTGTTGTTATGTCATAAGTCATTCAGTCATACCCAATTCTTAATGATCCCATGGACTGTACTACCCATGAGGTTTTCTTGGCAAAGATATTGGAGTGGTTTGCCATTTCCTACTCCACTGGAGTAAGGTAAACAGATGTTAAGTGACTTTCCCTGATTCATACAGCTAGTGTCTGAGGATGGATTTTAATTCAGATTTTCCCGACTCCAGGTCCATCACTCCATCCCTTGAGTCATCTAGCTATCTCCTCATAGGGAGAATTAAAATACTTACTATGTGCTGGGCACAGTGCTAAGCACTGGAAAAACAAATATAAGTGATCCCTACCATAAAGTAGCTTACCTTCTAAGAAGGGAAGAGCACATAAAAGGTGATGTCTAAAAGGGGGATAGAGGTGAAGGTGTGAAAATCAGGAGCATAGCCTTATTTCTCCTGTATGGAACTTGCTTTGGATGTATTTGTTTTCATATTGTCTCCCCCATTAGATTGTAAGCTCCTTGAGTGCAAGGACTATCTTTTGTTTCTTTCTGTATCCCTGACGGTTAGCATATATCTGGCATTTAATGTTAGGCACTAAATAAATGTTTACTGATTGAAAGACTGAATTCCTGTCATGGACACTCTGGGCAGTCACTCATCATCTGGAGGAGGAAGTTGCACAGCTGGAACTGTAAAGGTGCAGATTCAGGAAACTGGAAGGAGGACACAAGAAAAGGGACCATGGAGCTTTTTTTTACGTAATAATTACCTAATCAGCTTCCCCAGAATAAAACCAGTCAATTCATGTGGGGACAGAAGGAAGATGATGTATAGAAGCAACAAAAAGGGCAAAGAAGGCACCTGTAAAAAAAGTGACTGTCCTTTCCCAGCTAGCCTTAAATTTTAAGGATATCATCAAGCCACTTCCATGACATTAGTACTCATATATTTGGGTACACAGCTAGCAAGTGTTTTGTAGCTTTCTTTGATTGTTATTCCAAACAATCTGCGCATATATTGGCGTGATACAGAGAAAGTCTGAGGTGTGTTACCAGTGGATGTCACAGAGGCATCAATTGTTAGCGTGTTGTTATTATAAGATATCAATCAGAATGTAGTAAGTAATCTGGGTGTTTCTGGCAGTACAGGTATATGAAAACATGACCCTTGTGATGAAGTGTCTTGGGTAACATGTAGACCAAGTGATTAATTTTGAGAATGTTGAATGGGACAGCTTTGAATATTATTGGATAAGAATGTGTGAGTGTGTTTATTTAGCATTATTCAGATGTCTCCCTTTAAGCCAGTTTTGAGCATAAAGTAAACTTGAGAGCATGTTGAAAGAACAGAAGGTGGCTGGTGTGTGAAAGCCCATAGCTTAAGGTACATGAAATGAATACAGGTGAGGTTTTAGGGGTATAGATCTCTATAGATTAGCCCTAGAACTGCGATGATAGAGCTTGCTCAGATATGATATCTGATTGGCATATCTCTGAGTTATTAAAGTTTTCGCAGAGATAAGAGAATGCCCAGGTAAGAGCAGGGCATAAGCAGATCTATAAAGTAGGAGCAGCTGAGTTTGAGAATGAGTGTGGACCCATAGCCTGGATTGTACTGACCTTCTGTTATCATCATATATTGATTTGCATGTATGTCAGGTTATGCCTTTTAGAAGATAAATTCCCTCAGGATGGGAACCACGTGGTTCCTTTGTTTGTTTTTTACCTTTGTAGCCTTGTGCATAGAGATCAAATGAGTTAACAAAAATAAAGCACTGTGCAACCCTTAAAGTACTATATAAATGTTAGCTATTATTATTATAGCAGGTGTCTGATACTTGTTTAATTAAAAATGGCAAGTATGATCTCTGGGCTATTGGTGGAGACCACTAAAAGATTCTGAAGAATAAGAGAAGTGTGGCAGAAATGTAGAAGGGCAAATACATCCTGATTGTCAAGAGTATGCAAAGAATGGCATAGAGGCCTTGATTTTTTTCTTTGCTAAATTCTAGAACACAAAATTAAAGAAAAACTTTGCAAGCATTTGGAAAAGAAAGAAGCGATTATGACAAATCAGCATGACTTCTTCAAGAATTGACCAGGTAACTCCAATTTTCATTTATGACAGGGCAACTGCCATAGAATGAGAACCTCTTATGCTATCATTATTGAGAAAAATGGAGAAGTGTGGGTTAGATGACAGCACGTTTAAGCAAAATGAGAATTGAATAGCCATACCCAGATAGCAATCAGTAATGGACAAAGTTGAACTTGGAGTGATATCTCTACTGGAATGTCCCAAGAATTTCTCTTTGGCCATCTGGTAATATTAAATTTAATGTAAAGGAATCAACTTTAAAGACTTAGAGCTGTAATCAACACAACGATAAATGAGTTAAAAAAAGAATGAAGATGAAATGAATTACTCATATTCTGACAGAGGGATGATGAATTTAGGATGCAGAGATATACATTTACAGATATGGCTAATGTGGGGATTTATTTTGCAGCATTACATAGATATACACTGAGGGATTTGTTTTCAATTTTAATTCACTCAATGGGGGAGGTGGGGAAAGAAGGGGGAAGATTAACTTTTTTAAATGCTTGCTACTTGAAAAGTACCACAAATGCCAAACTTCCCAAAAAAAAGTAAAGAAAAAAATTTCTACATATATACATGCAGTTTTGTACTTGGGTCAAAAAAAAAATATTTCACAAGTCCCAAATAAGAAAGATAACAGTTCCTGCAAAAATTATCTGAGGGTTTTAATGAAATGTAAACTTAATGGGCCAACAATGTGGTATGTAAGTAAAAGAAAATGGTAATTCTGCCATCCTTAGTTGCATCTCAAGATGCAGAATGAACAGAATGAGATACGGGTGTTCTGTACTTTGCCATATTCAGACCGTGTGTAGAGTAGCAAATCTGGAATATTCAGTACTATCTCCCATATTTTAGAAAGGGCCTAAATTATCTGGAAGCCATCCAGAAAAGGCTAACCAGGTTGGTATGCATATCGTGCTTTATGAAAATTATTGAAGGAACTAGGACTATGAAATCTTGGAAAATGAAGAATGACAATCATTTTCCAATACTTGAAAGGTCGCCATATGAACAGGGGTTTAGACTTGTTCTCTTTGGCTCCAAAAGCAGAATTGGAGACAATGTGTAGAGAAGCACAGTTAAAACTAATGTTACAGTGAGTTTATTAAACATTTATTAAGCTATATGCTAGGCACTGTGCTAAGTAGTGGAGATACAAAGAAGGGAAAAAAAATAATCCCTATTCTCAAGGAACTGACAGTGTCCTTGTCAAGGAGAGACAACAAGTGGAGTCAATGGGAGGCAACATGCTAACTCTGTACAGATGAGATCTATGTACAGAATAAATTGGAAGGAATCTCAAAGGGAAATATTAAGATTAAGATGAACTGAGAAATGCTTCTTGGAGAATCTGGGATTTTAACTGATATTTGAATGAAGCCAGGGAAGTCAAGAGACACAGTGGTCCAGAAGGGGAGGTGTTTCAAGAACAGAGAAAATCAGTGAAAATACTAGAAGTCTAGAAGGAGATTATCTTAGTGACAAATAGCAAGGAAGTTTGTTTCACTGGATCACAGAGCATATGGAGGAGAGAGGTGTAAGATGACTAACGATGTAGCAAGGAATCAATTTATGAAGGACTTTAAAAGGCAAACAAATAATATAGCATCTAAATTCTTAAGGGAGGAATTCAATGAGTTACAGGAGGAAATAAACAGTAAAATTCTAATAGTAGGGGACTTCCATTTCCTCCTCTCAGACCTAGATAAATCTAGCCATAAAATAAAAAAGCAAAAAGTTAAAGAGATAAGTAGAATTCTTGAAAATTTATATTTGCTATACCTCTGGAGAATACCAAATGGGAACAGATAGAAGAATACCTATTTCTTAGCTGTGCTTGACACCTTCAAAAAACTTGGCCATGTATTAGAGCATAAAATCTCACCCAAAAAAATGTAAAAAAAAACAAATGTTAAATGTATTCTTTTCTGGTCATAATGCAATAAAAGTATATTTAACAAAGTACATTTGTTGCATAAATTAAAAATTCATAAGAAATCAAATAACAATCATAAAGAATGGTTGAGTCAAAGCACAAAGCATAGAAACAATCAACATTTCATTAAAGAAAATAACTAAAAAGAGACAACATAACAAAATTTATGAGATACAGGCAAAATAGTACTGACAGGAAAATTTATGTTTCTAAAATCTTTAATCAGTAAAAGAGAAAGAGAACAAATCAACGAAATGGCAAACAACCAAAATAATTTGAAAACCAACTAATTAAAAGTAATTAGGCACTAAAATAGAAATTCTGAAAAACCAAAATTGAGAATAACAAAATTGAAAGTTTAGAGACTGAACTAATCAATAAAACTGGGAACAGGTTTTCTGCAAGAAAAGAAAATAGACAAATCATTTGCTACTTTGATTTTTAAAAGAGAAAGAAGAAAACCAAATGACCAATTTGAAAAATTAAAAAGGTGAACTCATGACCAAAGAAGATGAAATAGAAGAAATTATTAGGAGTTCTTTTTCCCAACTATATTCTAATAAAACTGACAATCTAAATGAAGTGAATAAATATTTTTAAAAAATATATATTATGCAGATTAATGGAACAGTGATAGAATACTTAAATAACCCTATTCAGAGAAAAAAAAATCAGATGAGCCATAAGTAAATTCCCTAAATTAAAAGGACCACAAGGATTTAAATGCAAATTCTATTGAATATTTAAAGAACTATTAATTCCAATACTACATGCACTATTTGAAAAAATAGGCAAGGAAAGGATGCTACTACATTTCTTCTATAACCCAATATATTGTCTCGCTACCTAAACCAGGAGAATAACAACAGAAAAGAAAAGCTACAGACCAATTTTCTTAATGAATAGTTGAACAAATTTTAAAAATATAATACTAGCAAAGAGATTATATCACAAAGATCATAAATTACAACCAGGCAGGCTATGTATCAGTAATAGAGGACTGGTTCAATATTAAGAAAACTATAAATGTAATTAGACATATCAACTTCACAAGCAAAAACTGTATGATTATTTTAATGAATGTAGAAAAGATTTTTGACAATATCCACATCAATTCCTATTAAAACACTAGAAAGTATAAGAATAAATGAAAGCTCCTTTAAAATGATGAGTAGTATCTATCTAGTATCGATAGCAAGTGTTATTTGTAAACTAGAATCTTTTCCATTAAGATAAGAGATGAAGCAAGGATATCCACTAGAATTGTTACTATTCAATATTATACAAGAAACTCTAGATGTAGTAATAAGACAAGAAAAAGATACTGAAAAAGTAAGCACACACAGTGAGGAAAGGAAATTATCACTCTTTTCAGATGATATGATAGTTTACATAGAGACCCCTAGAGAGTCCACTAAAAAGCTAATCAACCAATAATTTCAGCAAAGTTGCAGGATATAAAATAAGCCCAAACAAGTCATTGGCATTTCTGAATATTACCATCAAAATTCATCGGAAAGAGATAAGAAGAAAAATTACATTTCAAGTAATTACAAACAGTATAAAATACTCAAGAGTTGAACTACCAAAACAAGAACTATATGAACAAAATTAAAAAAAAAAAAAACATTCTTTACACAAAGACAGATCTAAATAATTACAGAGGTGTTAATTGCTCATGAGCATGTGTAATGGTAATTTAAATGGGAAGACCTTTCCCATTGATGAATAGATCCATATGAGTTGTTTAAATCACATAAGTCACATGTGGTAGGAGGAGCTTGTTGAATGGGTGGAAGAGGAAGGGTGGAGCAGAACTGAGAGGGAGTGAGAACAGTTAGAGTGGAAAGAGAGAGAGAGAGAACACAGGAGAGCAGACAGCTAGGCTTGTGAGTGTTTATTTGTTGGAAGGCTCCACCAGGGGCAATGAGGAGGTTTGGGAATGGCTTTGTCCCCTAATGTGTTTTGACTTCTTGGTTACTATCTGGATTTGGCTTTCTGATTTGGGGATTTGGCTTTCTGGTGCCTGAATAAATGCCTTTCTTCTGCCCGCTATATGGAGAGTCTATTAATTACTTTGTGATTGAGAACTATAGTGGTATATCCATAGTTACCACCAATGCTATGAATATTGCCTTCACAATACATTTGGCATCAAGAACAGGATCACAGGGTATAACCTCGGTAAAGAGTATTCCAGCCTCTTACAGAATTGGACATGCTCAAGAGGCTAGCATAATTAAATGGAAATGGTATATTCAAAATAGATCTAAAGCAGGCAAAAGTGCAGTTTCTGCTTTACATGAATCTATAGCAAACACGGTACTGAGGGAAATGATACACCCCCTGAACCAAAGCAATAGTTGCTACATACTTGGTAAAACAGAATGAGGGAAATGATGGATTAACTGAAAAGCAAAAGAGACATGCATGATTTATTGATGGGACAGCAAAATAATGGGTCACAAAAACATTGGAAAGGGTAGCCTACAACCCATGTACTAGGTGGACTTTGGAAAGTACTGGGATAGGTGGAAGTAATCAATATGCTGAACTTATGCCAGTACATCAAGCTATCAGAACAGAACAAGGAAGATATTGTCATACATTCACTGGTTGATGGGTGGTAGTTAATGGGTTAGCCCATGTGGAAAAATCAAAATTGGGAAATTCATGGCAAACAAGTTTGGAGCAAAGAATTATGGGAAGATATATGGGACATGTCTTTGATTACTAATTTGTCAGTTTTACATATAGATGGTCACATGACCCTTACTTACCACATCAGAATGTAAGTATAACGCACACACTGGTCGACTAGCAAAAATTGCTACTCAACATATTGTCCCTACTCTGACACCAACTGATAATGTAGTACTAGCAAAATGGGTCCATCAAACATCCAGCCACTTAGGGGTCCAAGCCACACACAAGTGGGCATAAGACCAAGGTATTAGTATCTCTCATTCATTGTTAAAACAAGTAGTATAGGAATGTTTTATATGTCAGTTGGAAAAAGAATGAACTGTTCCTCAAGTAGTAACTGGAGGGATAGCAAGGGGGAAAGAACCAGCCCATATTTGGCAAATAGTTTATATTGGACCCCTACCCCAAGATAAAGGATGCAAGTTTATATGTACTTGTGTTGACACCTATTTAGGTGAACTGATGGTTTGTCCCTATAAGAATGCAATCCAGAAAAACACCTACAAAACTTGAAATATCATATGGCTATATTATGGAATTCCAATATTGATCTAAAATGAAAATGAGTCACATATCAAAGTTAATGAAATGAGGACACAGTGTATATTAAACAATATAGAATGGATATATCATATTCTATATTATTCACAAGTGTCTAATTGAAAGAATGAATGGATTATTGAAAGAACAGTTAAGGAAGTTAAGTTCTAATAATTCTTATCAGCTTTGGAAAGATAATTTTTTCACTGCTTTACATAATTTGAAAAATAGACTGAAAAAAATAAGACCATAGAAGGTTACTTTCTTGGTGAACAGATATCTCCTCCCATCCTTTCAGATGAGAAAAACCAATGCTTACCATCAGGGAAAGACATAGAAGTCAAGGCTTCTGTATCCCAAACATCCAAAATAAATATTCAATGGGCTCAGGCCATGGAAGACCTCAAAAAGGATTTTGAAAATCAAGTTAGCCAGGTGGAGGAAAAACTAGGAAGAGAAATGAGAGAGATGCATGAAAAGTAGGTCAATACCTTGCTAAAGGAGATCCAAAAAATGCTGAAGAAAATAACACCTTGAAAAATAGGCTCACTCAATTGGCAAAAGAGGTTCAAAAAGCCAATGAGGAGAAGAATGCTTTAAAAAGCAGAATTAGCCAAATAGAAAACCAGGTTCAAAAGCTCACTGAAAAAAATAGTTCTTTCAAAATTAGAATGGAACAGATGGAGGCTAATGACTTTCTGAGAAACCAAGAAATCACAAAACAAAACCAAAAGAATGAAAAAGCAGACGATAATGTGAAATATCTCATTGGAAAAACAACTGACATGGAAAATAGATCCAGGAGAGACAATTTAAAAATTATGGGACTACCTGAAAGCCATGAGCAAAAAAAGAGCCTAGACATCATCTTTCATGAAATTATCAAGGAAAACTGCCCTGATATTCTAGAACTAGAGGGCAAAATAAATATTCAAGGAATCCACTGATCACTACCTGAAAGAGATCCAAAAAGAGAATCTCCTAGGAACATTGGGGCCAAATTCCAGAGTTTCCTGGTCAAGGAGAAAATATTGCAAGCAGCTAGAAAGAAACAATTCTGGTATTGTGGAAATACAATCAGGATAACACAAGATCTAGCAGCTTCTACATTAAGGGATCGAAGGGAATGGAATAGGATATTCCAGAAGTCAAAGATAGGACTAAAACCAAGAATCACCTACCCAGCAAAACTGAGTATAATACTTCCGGGGAAAAAATGGTCTTTCAGTGAAATAGAGGACTTTCAAGCATTCTTGATGAAAAGACCAGAGCTGAAAAGAAAATTTGACTTTCAAACACAAGAATGAAAAGAAGCATGAAAAGATAAACAGCAAAGAGAAGTCATAAGGGTCTTACTAAAGTTGAACTGTTTACATTCCTACATGGAAAGACAATATTTGTAACTCTTAAAAGTCTTCAGTATCTGGGTAGTTGGTGGAATTACACACACACACACACACACACACATACACACACTAGCACACGTACGCACACACACATACACACGTGCACACACACACACAAGAGACAGAGGGCACAGAGTGAATTGAATAGGATGGCATCATATCTTTAAAAAATGAAGTTTTTTAAACTTTTTTAAACTCACTGAAGTGGTGAGAGAGAAATTTAGGTGAAGTCATATAGTTCTGTAAAAATGATAGAATACTTCAAGTGATTATCATTCCTTGTGAAACAATACCCCTTGTGGAAACTGAACCTCCTTCTGGAATAGCTAGGAGAGGAACTAAAGGATTGAGTTCTACTGATAAGAATAAAATTGGGAGCTAAAGTATGGATAAAATGGAAGCCAAAATATATTCCAGAGGCTGTAGAAGTTATAGTACATGGGAAAGATAATTGTAGCCTTAACTACATGAATGAGCCTATGATAGTGGGTTCATAGACTCTAGAAGCATGGCTGATCCTATATCTGCCCTGTTTCTGGTTCTTGTCTCCTTGTCCTTGTTTCTTTTTTTTTCTGTTAAACTTGTTTGCTAGATTTCTTTTCTACAGGCTTAGTACCTGCCACCTGCAGATGTCTGATTGCTCTTAAGCCATATGTCACCCCTTGTCCATGACTATAATGTATCACCTCTGGACCTAGTGATGACCAAACTCTGGATGCCAACTAAAGAACTGACCCCTCAAATGAGACCTCTGGGGGCAGGCACAGCCCTGCATCCACTTTGAGAAGGAAATAGTTATGGAAGAAGAGACCTTCACCCATTATCCCAAGATTTGGGGCCCCATTCATTCAAGGGAGGAATGACAGGGTGCTTATGTTCAAGCCCCACCCTAAGATATTGTTTTATGTGCTCATTTTGTGTGATCCCTGTTGTATTGTTGTAAAGTTCTGTTGACATCAGTTGCTTACAATATTGTTTTATGTGCTTATTGTCTGTTATCCCTCTGAAAGTTCTATTGATACCAGTTGCCTCACTGACCTGTGAAATGATCTTGTGACCAAATGTAATGGTAATTTAAATGAGAAGATCTTTCCCATTCACTAATAGGCCCATGTGACCTGCTTAAATCACATGGAAGCCTAAGTCACATGTGGTAGGAGGAGTTTGCCAAACCAGTGGAACAAGAAGGGTGAAGCAGAACTGAGAGGAAGTGAGTGAGAGCAGGTAGGGTAGAGAGAGAGAGGGCATAGGTAAGCATAAAGCTAGGCTCATGAGTGTTTGTTTGTGGGAAGGCCCTGGAGGGTCGGGGGAGGGGGAGAGGCTGGGGAATGACTTTGTCCCCTGCAGTGTTAATGTGAGTTGACTTCTTGGTGACCATGATGGATTTGGCTTTCTGTTTTGGGGATTTGGCTTTCTGATAATTGAATAATTGTTTTTTTTTCTTCTGCCTTCTATGTGGTGATTCTGTTATACTTTGTGATTGAGAACTATGCTGGTATATTCACAGTTACCACCAATTCTGTGAATATTGTCTTGGTGATACAGTAGTGTGAATCAGTATAATAAAAATGGAAACCATCTAAATTTGTTTTTTCATCACCACACCAATTTAATTTACTTTTTTACTTTATTGAGCTAGAAATTATTTAAATTACTTTATTGAGTATTATTCATTGAGTTAGAAAAATTAGATCAAAATTCATCTAGAGGGACAAAAGGTCAAGATTATCAAGAGAACCAATGGAAAAATAGAAACAGGAAAAACAGGCCTCAAACTCTATTACAAAACTTTGATAACTGTCAAAAATTGTACTAGATAAGAAATAGTTTGATCAGTAGAACTGATTTGGTGTACAATACAGAGAAACAAATTACCTAGTGTTTGATGAATCCAAAGATCACAGTTATTGAGACAAGAACTGACAAAAACCATTGGGAAAAGTATAAAGTAGTCTGGCAGAAACTAGGCATAGACCAACATTTTGCAATGTACACCAAGATAAGCTTAAAATAACTGACATGATTTAGATATAAAGGATGTTATCATAAGCAAATTAGAGAAGTATGAAAGAAATTGCCTATCAGATCTATGGATGGGGAAAAGTTCATGAACAAAGAAAAAATAGACTCACAGAAAATAAAATGAATAATTTTAGTTACATAAAATTAAAAAGGTTTTTTTTTTTAACAAAACCATATGACAAAAATTAGGGGGGAAAATACATGAAATCAGGGGGAAAGATCTTTGCAGTGAGTTCCTATGATAGAGATATCATTTCCAAAATAAATAGGAAATTAATTCAAATTTACAAGAATATGAGCCAGTCCCAAATCAATAAATGGTCAAGGGATATGAATAGGCAGTTTTCAGAGGAAGAAATCAAAATTGCTAAGAGTCATGTGAAAAAGTGCTCTAGATCACAAATAATTAGAGAAATGGAAAGTATGAAGTATAAGTTCATACCTATCAGACTGATTACAATGACACAAAAAACAAATGACAAATGTTGGAGAAAATTGAGGAAAATAGCTACCCTAATGTATTATTGGTGGAGCTGTGGTTTAGTCCAACCATCTTGGCAAACTATTTAGAAATTTCCCTAGAACATTAATGAACTGTGGGTACCTTTTGTCCTAGTGAAAACACTGCTAGGTCTACACCTCCAAAATAGCAAAGAGGAATAGGAAAAATGTATGCAAAAATATTTGTAGCAGTTCTTTTTGTGGTGACAAAGAATTAGAAACTGAGGGAATACTTACAAATTGGAGGAATGGCTGAATAAATTATGGTGTATGAAACTGATATAATACTATTGTTCTGTAAGAAATCACAAAAAGGATGTTTCAGAAAAATCTAGGAAGACTTATATGAACCTATACAAAGTGAATTGAGTAAAACCAGAAGAACACTTTATATGGGTAAAGTAATATTTTAAAGATAATCAACTTTGAAAGATTAGTAATTTCGATCATAACAATAACCAGCCATAATCCCAAAGGACTCATGAGGAAACATGCTATTCCTTTTCAAAAAGAGAAGCAATGAATTCAGAGTATAGATTAAAGCATGCTTTCTTCTATTTCTTCTTATTGCTTTTTTTTAAACATAGCTAATGCAAAAATTTGTTTTGCATGTCCGTTCTATACATATATGGGATGCATTCAGTTTTTCTGTCTTTCTCAGTAGGTAAAGAAGAAGGAGGAGAGAATTTGGAACTGAAAACAAAGTGAAATTGACTTTTTTTCTTTTTTAATATATAATTTATTTATTTTTCAGTTCTTAATATTCATTTGCACAAGAATTTGAATTCAAAATTTTCTCTCCATCTCTCCCCACTCCCATCCCAGGGCAGCATGCACCCACCCTTTCCTCCAGTCTGTCCTCCCTTCTATTACCCACCCTTCTTCCATCGCCCTTCCCCTCTATTTTCCAGTAGGGCAAAAGAGGTTTCTATACTCCATTGCCTGTATAGTTTAATTTCCAGTTGCATGCTAAAACAATTTTTAACATTCATTCTTAATACTTTGTGTTCCACATTCTCTCCCTCCCTCTTCACCCACCCTCATTGAGAAAACAAGCAATTCAATATGTCATACAGGTGTAACAATGCAAAGCACTTCCATAATATTTATGTTTTAAAACACTAATCACATTTCCCTCTGTGCTATTCTGCCCTTCGCTTATTTCATTCTCTCCTTTTACCTGTCCTCCCACAATAGTGTTTGCTTCTGATTATCCCTTTGCCCAATTTGCTGTCCCTTCTATTATATTCCCTCTCCTATCCCCTTCTCCCTTGCCTTCCTGAAGGATAAAACAGATTTCCATATCCAATTGAGTGTGTGCTATTCCCTCCTTAAACAAAATCCCATGAGAATAAGACTCCATTATTTCTTTTCACTGCCCTGCCTTCCCCTCCATTCTAAAAGTTCTTTCTTTCCTCTTTTATGTGAGGTGATTTGCTACATTTTACATCTCCCTTTCTCTTTCTAGTACATTCCATTCAAGAGTAAATTTTATTTTTTTTATTTTGTAGGTATTCTCCCTTCATATTCAGTTCACCCTGTGCCCTCTGTCTATGTGTGTATATATATATATATATATATAATATGCATATATATACATATGTAAGCATATATATACATACATATGTACACACATATGCATATACATACCTACTCATATATAATATACACATACATACCTACATAATCATATTCCCTCCAACTACCCTAATACTAAAAAGGTCTCATGAGTTACATATAACATATTTTCATGTAGTAATGTAAACAGTTCAACTTTAATGAGTTCCTTAAGGCTTCTCTTTCCTGTTTACCTTTTCATGTTTCTCTTGATTCTTTTATTTGAAAGTCAAATTTTCTATTCAACTCTTGTCTTTTCAACAAGAATGCTTGGGAGTACTCTATTACATTGAAATTCCATTTTTTCCCCTGAAGTATTATACTCAGTTTTGCTTTTCATCCTATCCCCTTTGACTTCTGGAATATCATATTCCAAGTCCTTTGATCCCTTCGTGTAGAAGCTGCTAAATCCTGTGTTGTCCTGATTGCATTTCCACAATATTTGAATTGTTTCTTTCTGGCTGCTTATAATATTTTCTCCTTGACTTGGGAACTCTGGAATTTGACTACAATATTCCTAGAAGTTTTTCTCTTCACATCTCTTTCAGGAGGTGATTAGTTAATTCTTTCCATTTCTATTTTGCCCTCTGGTTCTAGAATATCAGGACAGTTTTCCTTGATAATTTCTTGGAAGGTTAGGTCTAGGCTCTTTTTTTCATCATGGTTTACAAGTAGACCAATAATTTTTAAATCTTCTCTCCTGGATCTATTTTCCAGATCAGTTGTTTTTCCAATAAGATATTTCACAGTCTTCTATGTTTTCATTCTTTTGGTTTTGTTTTATAATTTCTTTGTTTCTCATAAAGTCATTAGTTTCCATCTGCTCCATTCTAATCTTTAAAGAACTCTTTTCTTCAGTGAGCTTTTGAACCTGGTTTTCTATTTGGCAAATTCTGCTTTTTAAAGCATTCTTCTCCTCATGGGTTTTTGGACCTCTTTTGCCATTTGGGTTAGTCTATTTTTAAAAGTGTTATTTTCTTCAGCATTTTCTTGGATCTCCTTTAGCAGGATATTGACTCACTTTTCATGGTTTCCTTACATCATTCTCATTTCTCTTCCCATTTTTTCCTCCACTTTTCTTACTTGATTTTCATAATCCTTTCTGAGCTCTTCCATGGCCTGAGATCATTGCATTTTTTTTTTGAGGTTTTGGGTATAGAAGCCTTGACTATTATGTCTTTCTCTGATGGTAAACTTTGTCCTTCATCCAAAAGGATGGAAGAAAATACCTTTTCAGCAAGAAAGTAACCTTCTATAGTCTTATTTTTTCCCTTTTTTGGTCATTTTCCCAGCCAGTTACTTGACTTTTTAGTCCTTTGTCAAGTAGAAGGTATATTCCAGGGACCTGTAAGTTCTCAGTTCCTCCAAAGTGGCACAATCAAGGAAGAAGACTTTCCTCCCTCCTGGCTTGCTGTCTGGTCTGGAAGCCACCACAAGCATTCTTTTCTACCCAGGATCTGAGAGTAGGGTTCTCTCTCTACAGCTGCCACCAACTCCACCAGGCCAGCACTCTTCTTCACCCCAGGAGCCCTACTCAGGACTGAGACCTAGATCAGTGGATTGCCCCCCATCTCAGGGTCTTTATGTCAAGGGCTCCAAAAGTGGATGCTGCTGCTGAACTGGGGCCAGGGCTCAACCAGGTAAAAGAGCTTTCTCACTGATCTTATCTTCGGCATTTGTGGGTTCAGAAATCTGGAAACCACAGCTGCTCCCTATGATTCTCTCCCTATGAAGCCTGCTCCACTCTGTCCATGCCACTCTGCAGGGCCAAGACTGGGCTGTGCTTGGCTCTGAGCACAGTGTGATAAACCTTTCCTTTTGGCCTCCTAGTCTGTTTTGGGCTGGAAATCTCTTTCACTCTGTCATTTTGTGGCTTCTGCTGCTCTAGAATTTGTTTAGTTATTTTTACAGGCATTCTATGTGCTACGGGGGGAGAGCTAGAGTAGGTTGTCTTTCTACCTGCCATCTTAGCTTCTGTGAAATTGACTTTTTAAAAAAGGTTGGGATGAGCTTAGGATGAAGTGGGGAGAGACTTCAGGCAAGAAAACCAATCAGCAGGTTATTGCAAAGGTCCAGGAATGAGGTGATAGGGGTCTACACCAGGGTGGTGACAATGTCAGAGGAGATGTCATATATAAGAGATAAGATCAACAGGACTTTATAACTAATTGGATGTAGGGGGTGAAAGTAAAAATAAAAACTTTTAATTAGATCTGTTCAAAAGAATAATGGTATCCCTTGGACAATAGTGGGTTTTCCCACAATGCAGGTTGTTAAGCAGGTGCTGCTTAATCACTAGTTGGAGATGCTTTAGGAGTTCTTAGCTATACACTAGATTAAATACCTTCCTGGGGTACTTTTCCAATTCTGTGATTCTATGATTGTATGAATTGAACTGACCAATTTTGTACCAAATCACAAGTTCCAAACAAGATCAACAACATTTATTGTGTTTGGATGTGCAATTTCATTTTGTTGATGGTAACTCCTAGTGTAGAAATGTCCTCTACAAATGCAAATTGGCAAATGACATAATTTATAGTCTTAAAGAGTTGTCAAGGGCATGGAGAGGTTCAATGATTTGCCCACAGTCAAATGGTCTCAATGTGTCATAAGCATAACCTGAATCCAAATCTTTTAATACCAAGTTTGGCCCTCTATCAACCACATCATTCTTCCTCTCTCATACACACATATCATAGCTTGAACCATCTCCCTCCCAAAAAACTAAATAGAATCTGTGCATTTGTCATGTCTCACTTCATATGCACAGTCACATTTTTAAAAATAAATATCCCAAAGAGAAAAGGTCACATACTTGGTATTATCATAATGCATGATGAGATATAAAGATGTATTTATATGTGATATACACACACATATATATATAGTTGCCATTTATATTCAAAGATGACAATATTGAGGATTTTATTTCCAAAGAGGGAAATGTGTTTCAAGTTCTGTTAAATTAAATTAAATGATGCACACAAAGATAGCCCAGAGTGCCCTGTATTGGCATCCTATATCCTCCTCCTCCTCCTCACGTTTCCACTACGGATGATTTCCCAAGTTTTGGTGGGTCTATGATTGGCTGGGTTAAATTGGGCTCACACTTTTCTCTTGAACTTAATTCATGAGGACTCAAGTAGCTATCTTCACCCCAAATACTCACCATTCTTCCTGCTCCCTTTTCCATTTTTCTTTCCCTTACATATGTTCCCTTTTACAATAATTCTAGGTACAATCTTGCCCTTCTTCTTAATTGTCCAGCATTGTTTTTCTTTTTTCTCTCTTATGTTCCACATTCAAACTCAGGCAGAAATTTCCTGCTCATAAGTACTCCCCTATTCACGAAGCTGTCCACTTCACTTCCCCTTACCCCCATCATCCCATTGTATGTATGCCCAGTGTATGCCATATCACCTCTCTCCTCCCTGCTTCAGTAAAACTGCCTCATCTTTCTTTCTTTTGGACACTAATCTCCAAATTTTTTGATCAGTAAAAATATTTTTGATTATGTTTATATTTACTTACGTTAAAATTTATATGCATAAGCTACCATTCTAATATTGTATATATGTGTATGTATGTATATGTATGCATGTATGTATTATGCATGTATATACATATATATTTAAAGATGAGATAAAGGTGAAATAATATTAGATCCTAGAATCAATAGAAAGTCACTGGAAGTTACTAAGCAGGTGAATGAAATAGACCTCTGCTTCAAGAAAAACCCTTTGGCAGTCATGGAATATGTGGATTACAGTGGAGAGAGAGATAAGGCAGAGAGAATAATTAGGTTACTGTAATATTCCTGGTCATAAAATTCTGAACTAGGGTGGTGGCTCTATGGTAGCAGCTGGATTTGTAACCAGCTAGAGCACTGAGTCTGGAGTCAGGAAGACTTGAGTTCAAATTTGACCTCAGACACTTGCTAGTTCTATGACCTTAAGAAAGTCATTTAACCTCTTTCTCGCTGAGTCTCTTCAACTGTAAAATGAGGATATTAAATAGCACCTACCTCACAGGTTGTTGTGCAAATCAAAAGAGATAATATTTGTAAAGCACTTAGCCCACAGTGCCTAACATATATTAGGTTCTTCATAGATATTTATTGCCTTTGCCCCTAAAGAGAAATGAAGAGATGAAATAAATAGAAATGATGAGCTGAAAAGATTTGGAGACTAATTGAATATGTAAGAAGGAGAAAAGTCAAGGATGACACGAACGTTGCAAACTTGGGTAATGATGGAAGTGTCCTTGACAAACAATGGAAAGGAAAAATAACGATTTTTGGGGGGGAAGGAAATAATAGAAGCTGAATTTGGGGGGAACATTAATACAATGAGATCTGTGATGCAGATTGTAACCTATCCATGCCTGTTCCTCCTTGTGCATACACTCTTTCCCACCCAAAATGAGAAGTACTGACCATGGTGATCTTACTCACCAGTCACAGCTCTAGATTATAGATTCTCTTCTGCGGGGTACCTGCAAAAGCCACAAGGCAGTCTTGAGGACATTGAATCTTGGAGGCTGTGACTCTCCACCTGCTATGGATGCCTAGCTCTTAGTCAGATTATAAATGCTCTGAGGGGATGACTCTGGCCCAGTTAAGACAGTTCAGGATTGGGATGGCTGCTGAAAGATTTTGTGTTTCTGTTTATGACACTCACTTATTTCTCCTGATACTGCACTGTACTTGGAACCAGAAGAACTGAGTCTCTGCTCTGAAAACAGCAAGGTACTTCAATTCTGTTGATTTTGCTTTTTCTTGTGTAAAATGAGGACAATAGTATTTTCATTACCTATCTCTGAAGAAAGCACTTTTTAGCTTGAGAAATATTTGGTATATAAATATAAGATTTTATTATGATTTCTTAACTATGCTAAAGCCCTTAAAAGAGTCTTTCTCCCTAAGTGTCCCTAGTCAGACTAGGTGATGACTACGAGTGTCACTATATATAGGAAGGGAAAAAAACAAAAATGTACAAGCATGATGGGAAAAAAAAACTACATAATTTTCAAACTGGCAAGAATATACCTTGATGATCTAGTCCAACTTCATTATTTTACTAATGAGGAAACTAAGGCCCAGGTTGATTAAATGAGTTCCCTGACATGACCTAGATACTTAGTGACAGATCTGGCACTGGAATCCATAGTCTCCTGATTCCCAGTCCAGGAAGTGCCCTCACTACTATACTACATATATCTGAAGCATCATGCAAACTAGCTATTGTTGTTATTAAAAGAAGCAAGGGAAATAGAAAAAATGGTAGAAGAAGAAAGATGGGGAGAAACTTTTCCAAACACTTCCTAAATAGGAGTTACCCACATTGGGTAGAAGATAATTGCTATTTAGTGGAACAGAGACAGAAATTCTTTACTCACCTAGTCCAATATCATTAAACACTGATTAAACATAACCATATAAAGCAGTGCAATTCTCTTACAGCAGTTGGATTTTCTCAGGGGGTCACATTTTGCATGCTCCAAAAGGGAAAGTCCTGTCTTCATATACTTATGCCAGTCCCAACCAGAGCCATATAAATGAACAGGTTAAAAACTTAATTTTAATAAGTTGAAATTAACTTATTTGAATGTAAATAGTTTTAAAGTATATTAAACTCATTGGTTTAATGGATTACTATTTATAGTATTTATTTTAAAGAAGTAAGGTTTTTTCTATACACCAGATAACGTTCCCTAGACATCAAGAAGTCTGGCTACGTCAGGAAGAGAGATAATGCAACATCCCAGAGTTGACCTTTCCATTTCTCCAAGATGGGGAAAGATCTGGAACCACCATACCGGTGATTTCTAGAATTCTCTATGGAATTTGGGTTTTCTTAATCTACAATGAGTTGTAATCCTTTGAAATTGCCATTAAGGCTATCCACAAGGCAACAGCAATAATGCCTATATCTAAGTTCAATTAGCTAGGGTAGAAGTGATCGTGGTGCCGTAAACATTCAATGAAAAGCCGAATCAAAAATGAAGACATCAAAATTATTTCTATTTACAAATTACAGCACTTCTAATTTCCTGGAAAATTCAAAACGATAGACCAGTAACCACAGACTAGAAAACAAGATATCAAAGGTGTCTGAGAACTAGCCGAGGACAGAGTTTACCTTTTGTTTCTTTTATAGGTTTTTATTTGTGCCAGAGATATGGGAATCCATAAAGGAGGCTTTTTTAAAAAATCCTACTTTAAGCTTTAGGATAGGCAAAGAAACTCTACAATATGTCAAAGGAGGAAATGTTATGGCTCGTTTTGAGCTGCAGGTAATCTCCTTGAGAAATTTCTAAGCATCTGTGTAAAACCAATTCCCCTAGTAGCTGACATGACTGAGGAGGCACAGAAATCTGAAAGGATAGTGTCACTCCATATGAACTAAAGGTCTGAAGGCCACACAAGTAGAAACAGAATGGGGTGGGGGAGAAGCCCACACACAAACTTAAATCCAATATTTCATCATATTAAAGGGAGGCTGCTCAGAGGTTTCAGGGAAGTTGATTTTACTCTACGAAAAAATGCCAAGATTCACCAATCCAAACAGAAATCCCAATTATTTTTTAGACTTCAGATTCTCTCTGAGCTTTCATTGCCTACAAACAACTAGACACCAGCCACATTAATAAATAACTGCTTATTGTAAAATCCAGTCAGAAGCTAAATAAGTGTTTGACGAAGAGATCTAGAAAACTCAGTTTTATACATGTCATTTTACAAATATCTATATACATCATCAGTGATCTTAATTCCCACAACAATGCAGGAATTTTGGTTTCTTGAATTTGACAATGTATTTTGTAAAGAAAATTTTAGTGTCTTTCTCGAATAAATACCTTGATGAAATAATAAGCAAGTGATACAGAGAAAGGACAGACTGACAAGATTCCCGTTGTGGCAGCTCAAGAGCACCCCTTGGAGTTTCTGGCTATTACTACACAAGATGAGAGAAGTGCATTGTCTCAGGGATAGATCAAGCTGAGTGGTAATGAATAAACAGCAGGCTGCTGCCCTGTTGTCAGAAACTGAGTACAAAAAGCTTCACTAAAAAAAAAAAAATGAGGAAACCATGAAATCTGTTTTTTACTCCCCAGTGACTGACTCCCCAAAGATTTTACTTACACTTCTGGACACCAAAAAATGACAAGCATTCAAATATTCCCAATACTACTTAAGTGCACATAGTAGGCACTTAATAAATTAATATTTGTTGATTAAATTAATTTATGTGATTTTTGGTTTCCCTATAGTTATCATCACATACTGCCAGTCTATCAGTGGAAAAAACACACTCAGTTGTGAAATCAAATTTTGTCCTGTCCATAACTTCCCAGAGATACAAGACAGTACAAAAATAAAATAAAAAGGAAATGAAATAATCCAGTTGCTGGTTGACATCAGAAGCATAAGAAACAAATCTAAAGCACAGCACTTCAGGCAGCTGGGGTCAGAAATTATTTGCATCTGATATTAATAAGCCACAAACATAAAGGACTGAGAAGAAGCGTTTACTGAATCAAAGTTCAATGAATGGTTTATGTTTTGAACACACTTTCCTGTTTGAATCTGAAGTGGAAAATCCAGGGAGAAATGTTTAGATTCCCTTAGCATTTGCCCCTTGGAATGCTGACAGTTTTTAAAGTGGAAATCATACCAATCTATGATAAAACATACACATCTAGAGCTAGGCAGATGTGGCCATATCTAGGTATTCACTTCACAAATATTCAGGGGCCAGGAGTGTGCAGAGAATAGAGAACCTAAGTTATAGCCACACTATCCACTCAGGTGTGTTTAAAAGAGAAAAACAAATTAGCAAAATATAGATTTCAAATGTCAGGTCAGTCTCCAATCTAAATATCTTATTTAAAAAGAACAAATAACATATGGGTACAATAGCTTTGAATAGAGTGATTTAATGGATTTTGAGGAGAGACAGTACGATACAGCGGAGGGAGCCCTGGATTTAGAAGCAGATGAGCTAGATTGCATTCCCAATTCTCAACTACTCTCTGGGTACACTTAAACAAGTTCCTTTACCTCTCTGGATTAGTAATCCTTAATCACTTCCATCTCTAAATCCAATAAATAAATAAATGGTTCAATAAATTTCAATTATATTTCAATAATTCAATAATTATAATTATTCAATTATTCAATATCAAATAATTCAATTCAATAATTATAATTCAATAATTCCAATAAACCTGGTGCCTGATTTTTTTAAAATTCCAATAGATCAATTAGTGAATGTTACGCTATCAGCATAGTAAATAAGCTTTGAAAAGTTTTTTTTTAATAAATTTAGGCTCTTTGGTTTATATGTTAAATTCATACAAAACTACATTTGGATTCAATTTCATTAACAAGCAAGAGTTATACACAAATACATATATTTACAATTGACTGCTTCTACCTTAAACACTCTGAAGTAGAACATAAGGCACCTGCTTTGGGTACTTAGTTTTCAGGCTGGGCTCTCTTATGGATCTTGATAATATATTTGTCTAACAGTTACACTTTATTTGGCTCCTTTGAAATTATTACCAAAATCATGTCATTATGAAATTACAGAAAAATCACTTGGCCCTGGAGGAATCAGAGCACTTAAGCAAAACTGCAGTCTGTCATGTTAATTCTCCTAAGTGTTCAAGCTATTCACCCCACAAGCCTCAGTTGTCTCTCCTTTCAATCTTCATTCCTCATAATATAAATGTAATATATTATGTTATTAAAATATGGTACCTGTAGAATTGTGGTAGCAGAAAAAATAAACTCCGCAGACCCCAAAAATGGTACTTTTAAATTCATTAACCTACATGTTTTCATATTTTATTAGCCTCTGGAAAGCACTCACCCATGAAAGAATCTTTGCCAAATTGTACTTTGAAATTATGCCTTTAGTAATATGAATAATTTTCATATTATGAAATTGCAGCATGGAAATGATTCTTTAATATTTAACTCAAAAAAAAAGTCAGCCAGTAGGATGAATGATGTACAAAGAAGAGGCCAGTATTACATATAAAAGCTCCAGGCCTAAGGGAACTTCAAGGCCAAAATAACTGATCCCTGGATTAAAATAATGATAAAAATGATGTGTTCATATATTTTAAATATTACATAATAGTGGGGATGTGCTCTTGTTTTGACTGGGGCACATAAGAGCTAGAAGTAATTAAGAAAATATTCCAATAAACTTAACTCCTTCAAATTGAAAACACAGTTGTAGGATGCATGAAGCATATCGTAAGTATATCTAACTCCTCGAACCCTGGAAAATGCCAAAATAAAGAAAAAGTCTATTGCTTTCATAGCATGCCTACCATGAAAAATGCTACCTTTTTTGACCTAATACAAAGAAACCACAATTAACAGTGAAACCATAAATACTTTCTTTGTTAACCACAAGGGCCCTTTCCATAAAGAAATGACTCGCATGTGTTCTAAATGTGCTGGCCTCATTTTGTATAGAGGGAGATGTAGACATGTTTTTATCTCAAAAGAGAATATGGCGGGCACATTCCCCGTTTTCTAAAATGAGAAACATTCACTGAATTCAGTAGTGTTTTGGCCTGAGAAGTCACTAAACAGAGTTTGTGGGAGCATTTGACAAGCATTTGAATGCTGGAAGAGAAGGAAAATATGGAGGAGGGAATCAGGAGAGAGTTCTGGAACTAAACTGTGTTGCTGGGTCATGTGACATATTCCAAGATACCTTTTACGCACAGACTACTTCACAGTGTAGGTCTATGTATGTATCTGCAATTGTTCTCCATAACCACAGTCATTTCCCTCTTCACAATGTGTCAACATGTAGTTGGAGGAAGTGATTTTTAAATATAATTTTTCTATTAGAACATTTTATGTCACATAGTCATACACTTGTGAGCATGTATATTTGGTCTGTACTTGTGGATTTTATTTGTGTAGGTGATTTTCTTTACCTTGCAGATAGGGGTACTGAAAGTTAAGCAGCTTGTCCAGAGTCACACAGCCAGTATGTGTCAAAGGAAAGACAAGAGTCCATCTTCTCTGACTCCAAAGCTGGCCATTTTTCCACTGTGCCTGCCGACTGGTCTCTCTGTTCTGTCTATCTCTGTCCCAGTTTCCTAATATTTAAAAGGGGAATAATTAATCACATTACATTTACACAGCATGTACAGAGTTCTGAGGATGAATATCACTGTGATAAATTCGCCTATTAAGATTATTCTATTAAGTTAGTTTCCTTGACAAGGATCTAACAGGGTCTCAATTTATATTGAATTCCATGATTTCATTTTAAGAAAAATACTAACAGAAATAAACCTCTGTGGTCTCAGACAGAATAAGAATCACAGAATTTCAGAGTAAGAAGGTGCCTCAGAGGTCACTTAGTCAACCCATATTTGGAAATAAAAATTTCTTCTACAATACACCCAATAAACAGCCATCCAAGCTCTGCATGAGAATTTCTAATGAGAGCTAATCCACCTCCCCTAAATTACCTATTCAGGTGTGTTTGTTTAGTGCTTTATTTCTTTGTTTTAATTTAAAGACACTCAATCTGGGTCCACTCTCTCAAAATAAAAGCAAGATTTAGCCCAGGTCTAAAAGACTTTAAATCCATTTGTCAGTCAAAGAAAGATAGGGGATTCATTTGGGGAAAACAAACAAAGGAGACAGCAGTGAAAACAGCTGTTGAGTGTTGGATAGACAAAACTAGTGGTTGAATACTTCCTCTTCCATCTCATTAACAGTCATTTTGTTTAGCTGTAGCAAGGTGCTTTTTGGAAGAGAAAAAAAAGAATGGAAAATGAGCTGTATGGAAAGTTGAAAATAAGTGTTATGACATGATGCCAATGAAATCATTTCTCTAACTATCTGATACTAAACTACTTGTGAAGTGTGATCAAGTTCATTTATTATGTTACATTACACCTCATACTACTACTACATAAGCCTAATTTGTTTTCAGTAGTTTTTGGTCAACATAGAAAACATGACAATGTCAAACATACACAATAATTTCCCTAATAGTTCAAATACTATTCTTTCTTTTCCCAAATAACATCCTCAAACTATACAACAAAACAAATCTTTCTCAAAATATTTCTGTTCAGCAGTTCTCAAAGCAAGAAATCCAAGCTATCAACAGCCATATGGAAAAATGTTGCAAATTTCTAATAATAATTAGAGAAATGCAAATTAAAACAACTCTGTGGTTCTACCTCACACCCATCAGATTGACAAAAATGATTTTTAAAATGAAATAATAATTATTAAAGGAATTGAAGGAAAACAAGTATTTGGATATGCTTTTGATATATCTGAGAATTGCTCTAGCCATTCCAGAAAGCAATATTAACTGTAATCATTAAAAAAAATCATTAAACTCCACACAGTTGTTAACCTAATTGTACCATTACTCGGCTTATTTCCAAAAAAGAAGAAAAAAAATCATAAGAGCTATAGTAGCTCTTCATTTTTTGTAATGGGAAATAACTAGAAACTAAAAGAGTGCCCCTTAAGTGGAGAAAAGCTGAACAAATTATGATATATGAATGTAATGGAGGATTACTGTGCAACAAGAAATAAAGAGGACAGTCATAGTGAATCGTGAGAACTATGAATTGATGCAAAATGAAAGCAGTATCGCTAAAAGAGCTTAGTAAAACTAAGAGAACTTAAACAACTTTTAAAGACTCATCACCTCTGATCAACAACTAAGCAGTTGTAATTCCACACACACAAAAAAATGATGAAACATGCTGCCTACTTCCTGATAGATGGTGATGAATTCAGCATGCCGAATGAGGCATATTTCAGATACGTTAAACTGTAAATTCACTTTACCTCTTTATGTATATTTGATATAAGGGATTTGTTTTTTGATTGGAGGGGCACAAAAGAGGTGAGAAAAAAGGGTGGGGGGCAGCTAGGGATTGAAATGCCAAAAATGAACTATCATTGGAGCATTTAGAAAATGCACAGAAGAGAAGGTCAGTAGAAAAATTAGCAAGTACGATTGCTTTGAAAATAATTTATCACAAAAATAAAAAGAAAGGCAAGCTCTTTGTAACGTAGATTCACAACTTCATGGATAATCTCCCTTGTCTATTCTTCTTTGTATAACAATAATGGCAGCTAGCGCATCTATAGTACTCTAAGACTGGCAAAATGCTTTACAAATGTTGGCTCATCTGATCTTCAGAACAACCCAATAAAATAGGTGCTATTATTATCTGCACTTTACAGACAGTACATGCGTGTTTGTCTTTCGTTGCCAAAGAAGACCATGCCATCAGAGAAACAATGACACGACTTGCATTTGACTTTGTTTTGAGGGAGGGAGGGCTGTGCAGGTCAGCAGCCTCACTTCTCCTCCAGAGTCACATCTGACTCCAGTGACCAGATATTCATCAGGATGCCTCGAGATGACCCAGGATGAGGCAATGGAGGTTAAGTAACTTGCCCAGGGTCACACAGCTAGTGAGTGTCAAGTGTCTGAGATGAGGTTTGAACTCAGGTCCTCTTGACTCCTCCACTGGTGCTCGATCCACTGCACCACCTAGCTGCCTTAAAAGCTAGGCCTGAAAGGTTAAGCGATTTGCTGAAAGCCAAACAGCTAGTAAGTGTGTAAGGCAGGAGCTGAAATCAGTTGTAGATGGAAATGCTCATCATTTTTGGTGTTTGCTAAGTTCAGAATTTACATTTTAAAAAATATTTCTATTCTAATAAGTTATAAAGTAAGATAAACAAAATTATATTGTCTATAGTATGGAAAGGTTTCACTAAATTCCATTTACTATAAAAAATGAATGTTTTACAATTTAGAATTAGTCCAGAAAACTCCTTAAATGGATATCCTTCAATTTAGTGCCATTCTACTGTACTCCAAGTGGTCAAAGACAGACTGTCCCCATATGTCCCAAAATGTCCATGGCAGAACTTCTGGTAGTGACAAAAAAAATGAAAAAGGGGGTGGGGGATAGGATTCCTATTCATTAATTGGGGAATGGATAAACTCGACAATATGTGCCACGTGAATGCAATAAGATTGTCATGATTGGAATTTAACAAAAGGCAAACTGAGGCAACTCTCCAAGCAAGATATCATTTATCAATAGTAAAGGAGTCTCATGGTTGGCCTCCATTTGTGCCAAAAGACATGGAATGAGAGCTGATGGGAGAGGAGGGGGCTTAATCCTTGGTGTGTCTTTCTTCTATTTGACCTCTCCTGGCAAAGGCAAGGCAATGTTCATTGGTAGACATTTAATGAGAAGGTGGACAAAACAGTTCTCAGCTCCTCCCAATTACCTCATCACTGGAGTGAGGGGGAGGAGGGTAAGCTTGGGAAAGTGGGGAGGACTTCAGGTCTGGCTAATTATCCCTCCCTGATACTTAAGGAATGCTAGCAGTTTTTAGGACACCCAGCTGCCTCTAGCAATCCTGGCCAGAAAATAAAAATATAAGCTATCTCATTCAGGTTTTCACTGGCTTACTCTCCCCTTTGCAGACAAGGTCAGAAAAAGCAGGCACACAAGTGTCATCCCTTGGGGAGGGCTCTGCTCTAGCTAGCTTCTTTTTACATGTTAAACAGAAGAAAGGACTCCATTCCAGGCTGGTAAACAGATTGGGAGGGGCTGGGAACTGGGAGGGATTAATTACCTTACTCAGTGACACCTTTCAGTAACCACCTGCCCTTCAGAAGTTGGAACTGCCAAAGTGAGGAAAAGGTTGGATCACATGAAATTATTTGTTATTATATAATACAGTACAATGTTAATTTTCCTTGAGACGTAATTTGGTTATAAGAAATAATGTATATAAGAAATACAGAAATATGTGAGAAGAATTGTATGAATTAATGCAACAAAAAATAAGAAACAGGGAAATGACAGAATGACTACCGCAATGCAAAAGAAAACAATCCTAAAATAGGTCCCCAGTCTCATAAAGTACAACCTGAGGCACCTCTCTGAGTGACAAACCACTCATTAAAACTAAAGGGGTTTTATGGTCTGCCTTGATTTCTTCCAAAAAAACACTGGGTTGTGTGCTGATGGTTTGGCATGTATCTATCTTCCTTCTGATTGGCCTGATATCATTTTGACCTCCCTTGGCAAAGGCAAGGCAATCAAGATCGGTAGAAATGTTAATAAGGAGATGGACTGAGTTCTCAACTCCTCCGTACTCATTATTGGGAGCAGTGGCGGGACGAATCCGGGTTGTTCTGAGCCCTAGAGAAAACCATATGTATGTATATGTATATATCATAATACATATATACACCCATGTGTATATGTATACATGTAAATATACACATGTGTGCATATATACATGCATATGTATGTGTGTATACACACAGAGAATTGTGTATTCTATCAGAAGTGATAGCTTAGTTGGTCCTACTTAACGGAGTTGTTTATTTTTCCCATTACAAGGAAAAGTTTAGCTGAGAAGGGGGAGGTGATTAAAAAAACTACAGTGCAATAACAAACGTTTAAGTTTAATTGGTTTTGAGCTGTGTCTGACTCTTTGTGATCCCTTTGGGGGTTTTCTTGGTAAAGATACTGAAGCGTTTTGCCGTTTCCTTCTCCAGCATATTTTAGAATTGAGGAAACCGAGGTAAACAGGGTTAAGTGACTTGCCCACGATCATATAGCTAGTCAATGTCTGAGGCTAGATTTTAATTCTAGACTGTCACTCTAACCACTGCACCACCTAGCTGCCCCAATCAACAAAATGCATCAATAAATTTAAAGAATTTTTTTTTTCAAACACAATCTCATGGAAAAATTTTTATGAGTATTTTGTTATACTACAATCTGATTGGTCAGTTTAGGATATGGGCTCTCTTGATACATGAATTCTATTACACATCATCTTTTTTCTTGATTGTGTAACCAATATGACTTAAAAATGAGCTGACCAGGCCTAAATTTCATAGACATACTGAAGTACTTTGATGCTTTAAAGGTTCTATATCACTGGTATGAATGCTTTATTCTTTAGTGAAGTTTGCAGCCCATCTATGCTAGTGTAATTATCTCAATGGTATTAATTTATATGCTAAATACTAATAGTCACCCCTTCCTTTTAATATCACTTTACAAAGAGCTTGCCTTGCAACAGATCTGTGAGATAGGTAGTGCAAATGTCGTTCTCCCATTAATAATTAATGGTCAGTAGCCCATAGTCACAGAGATACTGAGTACCAGAGGGACTCAAGCCTAAATAACAGAAAGATGTATATATACACACATTTATGTATGTAGTGTGCATGTGTGTGCATATATGTGCATGCATATAATATGTACATATGCGCATTGTGCATACATATATTTATGTTGTATGTGATGTATATACATATACATGCATATATATATAAATACATATATATATATATTATGGTTTGGATTTAAAGTAAGGTAGAGTGAATTTAAACAAAATATCACAGAATGGCCAATTTCTTTTGACTACATTTTCAAGAGTTTTGATTTCATACGTTTACACAAATTTATATGTGAGGGGAGCAAAACTCACAGACTTATTTACTAATAAGGATCTCTAGACTAGTTCTCTCATGATGAATCAGTGGAGAAGGGGAAGGAACAGAGGCATTAACATTTATATATATGTACAACCATGTGTCAGGCCTGGTGCTAAGCATTTTACAAGAATCATATCATTTGATGCTCACAACAATCCTCACAAATAAAGGCTAAGTACTGTTATTATTTCCATTTAATGCTTGAGGAAACTGAGGCAAAAAGAGATTAAATGATTTGTCCAGGTCACAAAGCTAGTAAATGTTGGAGGCTAGATTAGAACTCATGTCTCCCTGTCTCCAAGTTCAGGGCTTTGTACAATGTTCTACCAGTTTTATCTGTTAAAAAGTATACAGAAAACATGAACATTATGTGCATAGGCTTGTGGCATGATGAGGCCCTACCTACACTGAATCTGCATTACTCATTGTGAATGCCTTCCTAAAAACTGTAAAAAACTAAAACAATGAATATTCAGGCAAGGGAGACTCTCTTGTAGCATCAGGAAAAAAGAATATTTTATAAATACATGATATGGGGTGGCAAGAATACAGGATTTGAATTCAGAACTACATTCAAATCCCACCTCTGATACTTACTAGCTGTGTGACCATGAACCTCAGATTCTTTATCTGTTGAAAAAGGGATCTGGACAAGAAAATTTCTAAAGTCCTTTCTCACTCTAAATCCTATGATCTTCTAAATTCAGAGAGGAAGAGTCAGCTTTGAACAAGAAGATTCTAGGACTAAGCGTTGGAAGGGTGGCAGAGGAGTCTTTCTACCCTAAATGTCACAATAGATAAAGTGGTGGAATAGAAGTGATGAAGACCTGAGTTCAAATCCAGCCTTTGTAGCCGTAGGATCCTGGGCAAGTCACTTTACCTTTGTCTACCTCAGTTTCCTCATCTACCAAATGGGAATCATAATTACTCCTACATCCCAAATCAAATGAGAATCAAAAATGAGATAATATTTATAAAGTGCCTTTGTAAACATTAAAGTATTATATAAATGCTAGAATTATAATGATAAGAATTACTATTATTACTAATTAGATAAGATTACAAATGATCCAATCAATGAAAATGGAAAGATGATTGTCCAGAACTTAACCTAATTGTATTTGGTATATATCTTAATAACTTAGTAAGAGACAGTAGGGTCTATCAGATTCAGCACTGGACTGAGAATCAGAAGATGTTGCTTGGAATTGGGGCTCTGTTGCCACCTAGATAACCTTAGTTCAGGTAAGTTGCTTTACCTATCTGATCCTCAGCTTCCTAATTAGTAAATAAAAGGATTGAATCCCTAAAATCTATACCAAAACTAAATTATATACCAGTTTGTAGAGAAATGACCTACCTTTCCAGAGATAATCTCATTCAGTGACTAAGTTATATCAGCTTATGTTGTCATTGACAGGATCTATACTCCCTTTATTCCATGAATAAAAAGCTAAGAGGCACAGGGAGAGCCAGGAAGGATCTGAGTTCAAATCTGATCTCAGACTAGCTGTGTGACCCTGGTCAAGTCACTTAATCCTGTTTGCCTCAGTTTCTTATCTGTAAAATGAGTTGGAGAAGGAAATCACAAACCACTCCAATGTCTCTGCCAAGAAACTCCCAAATGGGGTCACAAAGAATTGGACATGACGGAAGCAATTGAGCAACAACAATTATCCCATGAATAACAGACCTATATCCATCTCCATGCTGTCCACTTCACAAGAACTTGAATGAAATTGGCATTTTGATTTTTTTTTTACTCTGAACTGTAAAATCCAAACTTCCTCTCATTAAGAATACCTATAATTGATTTCTTAAAATGGAAAGAAGCTGACTTTATAAATTATACAGTAGATGTGCAGGCACAGAATCGGGGAAGTAAAGAGCAAACAAATAAATAATCAGTATCCAACCAAATACATTAAAAAAAAATAATAATCCCTATCACTTCATCTCGTGGGTCCATTGAGTGGGGACCACTCAATGATGTGCACCCTTCTACTGATATTCATTTATTGTGATCCAACAAACTATAGGACAGCTTAAAATAGAAAGGGCAATCCACCACCTCCAGCCTTTATGCTGACCTTTGTGCGGAAAGTGGGGTGGGAGGTAACGTCCACAGGGGTTGCGACAGACTGGTTATGACAGAATGTGTGAGAAGTTGACTTTGGTCACCAAATCCAAGCTATCCAAAATTACTGCAAATCCAGAATCCTGGTTGGCTTACAAACAGATGTCAGAGGCAGAATTTGTGCCTTGGCTCCCAATCAGAAAGCCTTTGGCTCCCTAACTTGCAATTTAAACTCTGAAACAAAAGTATTCTTCTGGGTAACGTGGGTGTGCAGTTGGCAAGTTTTATGGTATTTGCAGAGTAACCCCCATTGAGCAGTTACTGGGGTCATTCTTCTATCTCTCTTTTCTGATGAATTATTCATTTGAGGGGGGGAGGGAATAGTATTTTCCTAGTGTTGGCACTAGATGGATTCTTTTGGGATTACCCCACAGGTCTTCTGGATTTCAATCATTGGTAGTAGGCTCGAAGGCCATATATACTTACCACAGAGCCTGGTGCATAAATCACAACATTTAAAAATATCAGAGTCCTATGGGACTTAGAGCAGGAGGTATTTGAGAAGAAAAGCTTATTTTGGCAGACTGAAATGCCCTGTCCTTAGTTGGCTTATGGCTTTCTCTTTCCTCCATCTTTGGCAAAGACATAAGTTGTGCAAAGTAGGTGGCACAGGATGTTTTGATACCCAAAGCTCCCCGGTGCCAGATTGGTAGATAAAGAATGATGTGAGGAAATCCCTCTCTAGTTCCTAATGATTAAAATATGTTTGTATCAGAGGGCTCCCTAGTCTAGTTTTTATTCTTAATGCCCATACTTGGGGAAAATTTCTTCAAAATGTGGACAGATACCAGGGGTCTGAAAATGTGAAGACATATAGGGTTCAAAACTTTGTACGCTAAAGTAGCATGGAGCAAATGACAAATAAGCTTTGTCTCCTAGCCAAAAGTCCAAATGTGGGCACACAGTAGGGGCTTAATAAATCCTTGTTGATTGACTAAGTGAAGAACGGTAGGAACTGTGAATAGGCACAGAATCAGAGACAATAAAGCATCTGTAAGCAAATAATCAATACCCAAGCCAGTAAACAAATAATCCCTATCTCTTTATCTTGTGGGTTCCTTGGGTGGGGGCCGCTCAATGGTGACCAAGCCAAGGTCTAGCCACAAAAACACATTCAGCATTCAAGACCCTCTAAAATCTAGCCCTAATAGTTTTCTTAGGTTGTTTCCCATTAATCCCCTACAGTAATTTCTGCAACTAAACTATTAATAGTAGTAAATTACATTCATGCACCACTTTCAGTTTTACAAAATGCTTCGTATATTTTCAATAAATTTGATCCAACAGAGACCTTGCTAGAAAATTAGCCCACTTTACAGAAAAGGAACTGAGGAGGCTCAGATAGGTTAAGAGACAGATCAGAAGCCTCAGAAGTAGAATTTCAACTTGGGTATCTCTTAACTCTAAGTATAGTGCACTTCATTATATCACACTGCCTAGTGTCAAATTCTTTCCAGGCAAAGAATCCAATTAACATTCATAGGAGGAATCATTATGATCTGGTATAGTGAGAGAAGGTTGCATGGAAGAAGAGATGAGATTTTCCATTAGACATTCTGTTTATTTTTTTTAATCAGTCCATCTACAAGCATTTATTAAACACCTACTATAAAACAGGCACTGTGCCAGACACTAGGAATGCAAATACAGTAAATGAAACAATCTTTGCCCAAAAGAGCTTCCATTCTATGTTGTAGGGTACATTCATGACAACTTAGAAATGTCCATTCTCAAGGTTAAAAAGGAACCAGGAATCTTTGGTTTTGGAGTGAAAGAGTTGGGACTAGGAAGCATGATGGGATCCTCTTGGGGAGAGAGGAGGGAGAGGGAGTGATGGGCTAAAGAGGAAGGTTCTAGAAAAAAAGTTATAATAAATAAATCCATTATTTGCTGCTCTTAGGGCATTATATATCAAAACAGTGATTTGTAATGTCATAAAATTTTGAATAAGAAGATAAAAAATTCCTTTTAAATGATCCAAAGATAGGCTCCTCTTGCTTTTTTAATAGCTTGAGACAGGCTCAGTTTTTTTTTCTTTCTAATGAACCTACTGAATTATCTTTTTGTTTTGTTTTCTTTTTTTAGAGAAGAAAAAAAAGCCTTGTAATTTTTCAAAGCCTCTGCTTCTAAAATATCAGTTGCTCCTAATAAGAATTCAGGAAGCATGGAGTTAAATAAGTTGGCTTTTTTTTTTTCAATCTGAACAATTGGAATCAGCAGTTTGCATTATCTTAAAAATGAATGCTGAGAATCAGCAATTTTCTCATGTTTTTTTTTAAAGATCTTGAGGGTTTTTTTTTTATTTAAAGTGGAAAACTACATTAAGTGCAAGGCATTGAACAAAGAAAGGAGTCATAAAGCCTAAGTATTCTTAGAGTTATAAAATATGTCCATTGTGGCAATTCCACTGCCAACAATGAAGTTTTAAGCATTAATATGCCTTCATTGCAGTTTTAATGCCTTAATATTGACTCTATAGCTCTTTTGGGTAATTTTGCTTTCTCTGGTACTTGAAAGGTGATGATGTCAGCGTTCTTCGCACTGATTCATATGCAGGTTGATGAAGCTGAGTTATTTATTGAGTTCCATTATATTTTCTATAAACATTAGTTCTCAATAAACAGAGACATTTAGCCGAGGGTTTATTTATTAAATAGGTACTGTACAGATGGTTTTGCCACACATGATGTGCTGCAGAGGATATTACTCAGGAATAATCAGCTGTGTTATAGCTTGGCTAAATTAATAAGATGATAATGATGAAATTGATGCTTTTGAGCTAGGCTTGGTAAATGGTTTTTGCATAAACAAACTGATAAATTTGAGAAGCAATTACTTGCTTGTCAAAGATAAAAACACAACAGGGCCCATTTATAGTTAGGTCCTATTTATTTTTAAAGATTGTACCAGATTTTATGTTTAATACGCTGCAATTAAAAAATAATACTTAAATGAAGAATAAAAAAATAGCCCAACTTTCTGAGTTCTCCTTCAAATCTGAAGATGCAGCATTGGTTGGTTAGACATCAAGTAAACTTTTTCACTGCATCTAGAAGAAAAATGTTTCTGAAAAATAATGGAGAAGCAGTTTGCAAAAATGAATCTCTCATAGATTCAATTTTCAAAACAGGCTGACACCTCCAACACCACCACCATCATCACTATACCATCAAAAACACTACTCCCTCATCTTATAACTTCATAAACACTTCAAGCAGAAAAACATTTTCTTCTCCAACCCCTATAAGTAGTGAATTATATATTTAAACCCACATATAATAGAATTTTACAAACAGTATAAAACACATGCTTTCCATTGAACATAGAGTCATTCAGTTTGACCTGAATTAACTGAATACAAGAAAATTGTCAATTCCTCTAGAAATATTTGTATTTTTTCATTTTTAAAATATTGGGGTTTTCACTATAGATACCAAAACTTGGTTTTAAGGTCAAGACAAACTGGTTTTCTACAGGTACTGACCTCTTTGGAGGACTTCAGAACAACTTTGATTAAATTATAGCCTGAGGAGCCCTATTTTCCAGCATCTACATGAACAAGTTACTCCATCCAGTCAGTATCAGTATGAGCCACAGTAAGCATCTCAGATTCTTATAAGTTACCATACTTAGGGAATATTCAAAAGGCAAATCTTTATATTTAGCAAGAACTTACTGATATCTATTCCAGATGAACAAATTATTAATATTTTCTTATCCTAAAGAGTTGATCATTGCTAAGGACTGAGTTTTTCTTCTTTTTTAAATTTCTTTTTTTTAATTGTTCTAGGCTAATTTATTTTTGCAAATACAATTCACTATTTGGGCTTTACTCAAAATAATTGTGGAAGCATTAAACACATTTAATTCAAATTTGGGTTCCTAATTTTTTGTGAACTTTTTACGACCAAAATCCTACCTACATATATATCACATACAGAGATATGTGATATACATATATGTATGTGTGTCACATGGAGAAAATGTTAGTGACTATTTAAAAAAAAAAGAATAAACTGAATAAGACAGAGTTCTCTGAATGGAAAAAGAAATTGACTTCTTGTTTTATTGAGATGGGCACCAGTGTTTCCCATTCAAACACACACACACACACACACCCAATTTTGACTTCCTCGGTTTAAGGAGAAATCACCTAAAATAAATTTAAATTTATGTACTTTCAATATACATAATTTAATGTGCCTTTCCATCTTATTGTTTTTGAGATATAAAATATGCCAGAGCAGTGCTTCATGTGCATGTTTTTATGTGTGTGTGTGTGTGCGTGTGAGTGTGTGTGCATGTTCTTTGGTAGGGCAGCTATCCTTCTGGGCAGCTCATAAGTACGATATTTATCTCCTAAGGAAATGGCAGAGTAAAAAATTGTTAATGAATAAAAATAAACAAGCACAGTCCAATATTCTGTTAAAATCATAGACTTTAGACACAAGAAATTCATCCAGCCTGACATAAAAACGCATGATGATTTGTTTTAAAACTTCAGTTGTGATTTTTGCCTCTTGTTTTAATTGGAAACAACTGCTTCTCAGGACTAATTACAAGTCCATCTAAAGAGAAGGAGAACACAAATATGTCTTTAGGGAACATGCAGACTTTGAAGGTGAGGTCCTTCCTATAAACGGAATTAAAGGAATGAAACGTAAAACCATTATGTGAGCTACATTTTCTAGAAAGTGTACTGGAGTGATTGTTGAGAAAAGAATTCCAAGGAGGTCTCTGGTGATGATATCAAGAAGCATGACAGCATAGCAGACTGAGATGCTTTAGATACTGTATCCCAAATTGATTAGCCTTCAAATTGATTACTGTTAATAGAAAGTCTATGTTAGCTCTGCAATATCACATGCTTTACTGAAAATAATCCAGTATAAGTGCTGAGCAGAAACTTCTGCTATTTGAAACTGATCTGAATGGTCCAACATAAGGCTAATAAATAAATACACGGGAGCTCTGGGCTGAGCTCAAATCTTGTTAGAGAGCTTGCCTGACATGTACTATTTACATTAAGAGTTCAAGACCATTTAAATTTCCTATAAAGTAAAATTAAGGACTGAATGCAATGATGCAGCTGTATTTCTTAGTGAGTTTAAGCTATCTCAAATCACTCAAGAAAACCTCAGAATGGTTTGCCTTGTCTTGAAAATGTCTATCATTTGTTGTCACAGACCAGGGTCTCAGTCTGTGCTTAGTCTTGTTATCATAGGGGAAAATGTGATTATCATTCCTAAAAATTCATGTTATTGGAAATTAATACAGTCCTCTGAGACATTGATAAACTTTCTTCTTTTCCAGACTCTAGTATTTATTTCGTTACTCAATATTCCAAAATTCAACATAGGTATCTTTGCATCATATATGGAACTCAGGAAGTCTTTTTCAGCAATCTACATATTGGAAAAGGTCAGATTTGCAAAAGTATATGTGGTAAATATTGTTGTAATGCTTTTCTTTCTTTAGAAATAAAAAAAATCTGCCACAGTACTATCATGGTCATAGTTGAAAACAAATTCCTATATTCAACATGTGAACAGGAAAATAAAGCTTAATTATTTTTAGAATAAGTCTTACCTTTCTAAATCTAGTAACCATATTTTCTTTCACACAGATTCTGTTAATATATCTTATGGTGATAATTTCTATTGAATTAGTGTTTAGTGTATTGAATGGCTATTAAAACTTAAAAATCAACTGTTTCTCACCCAGCAAAACTAAAATTGCCTGAAACTTTCTTCTTTTAAGTATATTTTGATGGCTATTTTATAGTTTTGTAATATGACTTTTTAAATTTTCACTGAAATTTCTTTTTAAAGCATTTCACAAATATTTTCTCTTGCATGATAAAATGGAAGCTAATCAGAACAGTTTGTAAAATATTCCATCAGTCCCAAAATATATTTAGTCTCTAATCACACAAATTTATAAAATTCTCCCCTCAGAAATAGCTGAGGTCTAAAATTATCAAATTCTCACTAATTATAATGTTAAATCACACAAGGGGCTAATATCATCACTGGGCAAAATGTGAACAAGAAAACAAGATACAAAAGACATCACTTCCCCCCCCCCAACACATGTGCACGTGACATACACATAGAATTTCAAGTAGGCCACTTGATATGAAAAAAATAAATCTTTCACAGTAATTGGAATGTGTTTTTTCTTTTTTATGGATTGTACCACTGAGCAACAATTCCAAAGAAGAGAAAGGTGGGTGACCCTCAAGGACATTTAGGAGGACAGAATCATAAATTCCTATTTCTGCTTCCCTTGTCACATAGAACTTGCCCTCCTCTGTGTCTGCAGAGCTCCTTGGTCTCCAAAGTCAAAAGGCCACTTTTTCACAGGCCAGGCAAAAAAAAAGAAAAATTCACGAGGAGTAGGCTGAAGTCATTTTTATCAGCCATTTCATGCACACATAAAATGTAGATTTCAGGAAACTAGTAATATAACCAAGAATACAAAGAAATTTGAAATTGCAGTGAAGAAAGAATCTGGAAACTCAAGCAGGCACTCATTCATCCATTCATTCATTCCTTCATTCAAGAAACATGTATTATTCTGATTGATCTAGGTACAGGGGAAGAAAGCAGTTTAAACCACAACAGTCTTTGTGCTCCTGGGATTTGTAGTCTAGAAAGGAAAATAAGAGGCACCTACATGATAATACATGTTATAAGTGCATCAGAAAGTTATAAAACTAAGAATGCATTCATCAGTCAGACCAAGCAACCTAGAGTAGATGTCTACTAGAAAAATAAATGTTAGTATTTACTGTAAAATACAAAGAAAACCACAAGAAGACTCAAGTGATTCATTCCTTAGAAACATAGTTTGGTCTTAACTGTTTTGGTTCATTTGGAAAATACCAATTCTTAGCATTGGGATCATTTCTCAACCCAAACACTTCCTCTGTTTCTTGAGAAAGAGGAGAATCAAGGGTCTAACCTCACTACTTAAGCTTCAGGCCCTATCTTTGATTTTGGAAGGTCCACTTCAAGGGATGAGAACAGTTTCCCTCCCCATTTCTTTCTTTGGCCCTCTGCTGAGATAGCCAGCAAGGGTGCCAATTAGTACCAATTGTGAGAATGTTTTGAGATGTAGACACCTGTCTTCTAATAACTGGGCTGAGACCACCAACTCGTTTCACACAGACCATCAAACAGACATCAACGGGTAATGGCTTACATTTACTGCCGACCTGGGCCAGAGCCAAGCCCTTCTCCTATTTAACGCCTTTCATATTCTTGATGACAAGCGGCAAAGTTTCCCCATCTCCACTCTTGCCAGTATGGAGGCAGGCAGTTGTAGAAAGTCTCACTAAAGTAACTCCAGTTGCAGGTTCTCTCTAGCTCAGTTTTCTTTTTTATAACTTTTTCTAGAGTTACTATCCCCTACATCAATAGCTGTGTTAGCTACTCAAACAGAATGGAAACTAGCACTTGTATTCCATACCAAAAAAAAAAAAAAAAAATGGAGAATAAAATTAAACACTCATGTCCTGTGCTAAGACAGGGAAGTAAAACAGGCCTGCTGTAGGTTACATTCCAAGTGGCAGAACAAACACTTTCAACATCAGGGATCCATGAATTCCATTAAGGTAGCCGAAATGAAATGTAAAGCATTGTATAACCATCTGCACAGCCTAGTTCTCCAGGAGAATCTTTAAAGCAAGTAGTTTTAAAGTAGTTAACTAAAGTTTGCACTCAAACTAGCATATATTTCACATTATAAAGGGAATTTGTGTCTATTTCCCCAAAACCAAAACAAATGGGGGAAAAAGAGGAGAAAAATTTATTGGGATATTGATTTAGAAGATTAAGCATTTAGAGTTTGGGAACCTAAGCAGGCATAGTATATAGAGAGCTGAACCTAAAGTCTAGAAGAGCTGAGTTCAAATCTGGTATCAGATGCTTAGTACCTGAAGGACCCAACACAAGTCATTTAACTGCCTCTGGCCTCAGTGTTCTTATCTGTAAAATGAGGCTAATAATAGCATCTAATGCCCAAGCTTGATGTGATAAAAACCTTAAAGTGTTACATAAATGTATTCTGATTACAATTCTGATTACAATGGGCATTCTGTTAATCTTGTCAAAATTTGTGAAATTATGGGCTTCAAGGTAATTGATTAATTTGATCCTTACTCAGTGTTTGCTCAAAATAGCTCCGTGTTTTCAAGTCTGGTGCCAGTTCTTTGACAAGTTCCCACGTAAGCCATTTCTCTTTGTTTTGTTCAATGACCTGAAAGTAGCCCCTAACCCTCAAGAGCCATTGACCGTAAGGAAGGAAGACTGTTTAAGAGAGTAGTGGTGGGTTAGTTAAATCTATCACTATTTGGGAAAGAGGTGTCAATCTGCATGCTCCTCCTGGCATTATTTGTCCCAAAATTAAATATTTTCATCATGCACTGATAGAAGGGATTTCCTCATCTAGCAGTTCCCTACACCAAATCAATTACCTGTCTATTCCCCCAGCCCCTATCTCTTTTGTCATTAAAACAATTACCATAGTTTAAACAAGTTTGTCATTTTTTTCTGAAAAAAAAATTACAACACATATGTAAGTTATTGATTTGTAAAAAGAATCAAACTAAACTGATTTCCCTTTTATGGTTAGGTGGAGTTGGATCTACTTTACTGAATAGATTCCAGTAGTAGTAAATGGATTGCTGTCAGTGTGGAGGACTTCAAGTGGAAGCGGGTTGGTCCTTTTCAGGATTCTTGTGTAGCTACTGCAGGTAGGAATTGGCCCAGATAACCCCTGAGGTCCTTTCTTGGCCCAGGATTTTCTAATCCTATGACTTAGCTGCTAAAACTAAAGCATTATGGAGTATATAGAAAATGTTATTCCTCTTTTTCTCATTTGCTTTAGTTAACTATTTCTTCCTAGGTTTTTGGTTATTCTCTTAACAGCTATTTGTTTCAATTTGCTAAAATAGACAATTAGAATCACAGTCTTTTGGAACTGGTTACATTCAAGCAGTAAAGCAGCTCTCAAATACTGTCTGACCCATGTTTGGATATATTTATTTTTCAAAAATGATCATGCCATGGTCTTGCTTTGAGACAACAATATAACTTGTCATCCACTGGTGGGCTGACAACAAGTAGAGGATAGAAATGCTAGCAGACTTGGAATACAGAAGGCCGTGGAAAAGAGTTTGATTGACCCAGAGGAAACAGAAGTATAAGGATCCTTAAACTGGATTTTCTTGTTAGCTGATGAAGGCAGGTGAGCCTGAGTGTGGGTAAAGAGTTGCTTTCAATGTAGAAATGATAAATCAAAGACATTTTGGTTTTCCTTTTAATTTAACTACTCAAATGATATTTCCAGGGAACAAAGGGACAAAGATAATTTATCTTTTATTTATTAAATTATCACTATTCTAAAAGTTTTTATGCCTAAATTTTTTGAATAGCATGATGAAAATATTTAATTTTTGGATAAATAATGCCAGAGGGAGTGTGCAAATTGAATCCCTTTCCCAAATAGTGAAAAATTTAGCCTACCCACCCCTACTCTCTAAAACAGTCTTCTTTCCTTATGACCAATGGCTCTTGTAGATTAGGGGCTACTTTCAGGTCATTGATGAATGAAGAGAAATGGCTTACATGGGAACTTGTCAAGGAACTGGCACCAGACTTGAAAACATGAAACTATTTTGAGCAAACACTAAGTAAGGATTAAATGAATCAATTACCTTAAACCCCAGAATTTCACAAAATTATAGTGAGTTTTAATCTTGCTGAAACAGTCATATAGTAACATGACATTGTTTTGTGATTTTATCATTTTTCAATTAAGATAATTTCTTTTTTCTCCCTCCCCCTTCCCCCATTGGGGAGTAGGATCTTGTAACAAATATACTAGGTCAAGCGAAATGACTTACCATGTTAACTGTCTCTTTTAGTCTCCTCTGGGCCCTTGCCCATATTTCTATCTTTTGTACATCTTAAAAATCTGATGCTATAGGTGAGCTTCCTGTCACAGGCTATCACACCTGCCACCCAGCTCTTCTTTTGTCCTTCCTGTAGAGAATCATTGGTAACTGTATACTCAGAACTAACTTAAGAGGATTCCAATTCCAACATATTATAACATATATTCCAATTCTAACATCATAGAGGACCCCCTTTATGCTGTTTAGAACTCTTCAAAATAAGCAGGACCAAAGTGGAGGGGACATACTAATCTGTGTCCCATGTCTTTCTTTCTTTGTTTATAAAAAATTAAAAAAAAATAACTTCACAATGATGTAATCACTCCTTCCCAAAGTTCCTACCATCTCCTTGTTAATACTTCAGAAAAAAGTGAGGTTGGTGACCTTGCGCAAGCCTCCCTCAGTCAAATCACAGTCAATTACAAGTCATGCCATTATCTTGATGTCATGGTGCTCTTCGAGGATGAAGGACAAACACAACCTGTGAGTAAGTAACAGTTCCTCTCCTCTCCTCCCCTCTCCTTTTCTCTGGTGTTCTGCAGGGGTAGGTACACTCCATGGCCAAAAGCTGCTTTTCTTCCTTTGGTTTACAGGCTACATTTATTGCTTAAAGATCAAGCCTCAAACCCAACTCACTCTGGAGCTCATAGACTGGACAACAAGTCCCCAACCACCTAGCACAGAGTGAATATAATTATGAAATAGTAATTGTTTATCTTTTACCCAGGAACCCTCAGGGTTCTTCTCCTCCCAGGTTGATTTTGCTGTTGTTATTGTTGTTAAAGGGGCCATCCCTTGAGCAACTATTTAAAGAAGCCTAATCATTGAATGGGTATGTCTCACTCAAAGTGAGAATGCTGAAAGACCTTAGCCTGAAAGGGCCAGGGTCTCCCATTTTATCTTAGGCCATCTCCAGCCATCCTGATGAATGTCAGGCCACTAGACCCAGATGGCTCAGGAGAAGAAAGTGAGGTTGGTGACCTTGCACAGCCTTCCCTCACTCAAAATCAACTGCAAGTCATGTCATCATCTTGCTGTCATGGTCCTCTTCAAGAACGAAGGACAAACACAGCAACAACTTCCTCTTTATTGGTGAGATTCTTGTCTGAAATATCATTCACCTTCTGCCTTCATAAATACACTAATTCCACTTAATTCTGTACTTCTAGAATTATTGCTATTCTGGGAATTTTGATACTCTGATGAAATGTAAATGTATTGTTGTAGAAGCAGCTTTTATTACTTTGTATATCTCTAAACTAATTTGGTCTGCAAAAGCCACAAGTGAAGGAGACCTCACTAGGTACACCTTCTTGATTTGGGTTCATGAGCCTAAAACACTCCATGAAGACTAGATGAAAGCATTTGATTATGTTAGGAACATTTCCAACATATAAAATGTGAACCCCTTGGAAATGTGTGCATTTAACAAAAGGAAGCAGAGAATAAAAGAATTTATTTTCAGTTTCATTTCACTTATCTTTGATTTTGCTCCAAAAAGGAAATAATCTATGCCTGCTTTTTTTCCCCTTTAATTTTCAATTAGTCATTGTATATATATCAGCAACACCATCAGAAGAGTCATTTCTGAAGAGGACAGGGGAGTATACTTGCAGTCACAAATCTGAACTGAAGCAGAAATCAGGATGGCAGAGCTGGGGAAGTTATAAAATGATAAAGGAAAAGTAACCAAGAAGGCAGATCCAAGTAGGTCCTTTGGCTCATAAACCATCTTGGGAACTTTAACAACTTGAAAATATGAAAAAAGAAATGGCTAAAAAAGTGTGTCACATGAACCTAATGGCATATCAATGCACTGTAGAAAACTACAAACATGAGCACAGAAAATCCTTACATGAACTGATGCAAAATGAAGTAGAAACAGGAAGACAGTATACATAAAGACTATAACAATGTAAATATAAAAAAACACTAACTGAAAAAATTAAAACAATGGTGAAAGTATAAAAAAACAAACAAATTGGCCATAAACAAAAAAAATGAGATTCCTTCCCACAATGCTTTGTAAATATTTGGACAACAGGGTGTTCTATGGGTGTGGAATATTGCATGTAACATGATTTTCTCAAAGTATTGATTGGTTTTACTGATTTTAAAATAATCTTTTTCATCACAAGGGTTGGCTTATAAGCGATATAAAAAAGATATTGTATATATGTATTCAATATATAGAGATATAAAAGATATAAAAATAAAATATATTATTCTAAATTAACTTGTGAAAAGATGATCCTCACCAGAAGGAATTCAAAGACTGCAAAGTATGAAATAAGTTTTGTTCCTTTGTCCTTGCATTCAGACCTCTGGTTCCCTTGCATGTTGTAAGTTAATTTATAACTAACAAGTCAGAAAGAAGAAATGAAAATAAGCCAAAGCTAGGAATTTCCACTAATGATCATCTTTCTCTCTTAATACATTATGTATCATAAATTATAAAAGGATTCCTTAGCCTACCAAGTCAGGCATGACTGAATACGACCAGACAACAACAAACTCTACCCCCCAGGGCACCCACCAGTCTTCTGATCAACTGCTGAAGATCTTCATGGAGTAGAAACTACAGGGAACCATCTTCCTTCAAGTTTTCACCCAGTGTCATCCCTTCAACTTTTCTGTCTCCTAGCTGGATGTTGACCTCATCGCCACCCCTATCCTAATCCTAAGGGAAGAAATCAAGGTTCTGTTCCAACCCTTGAGCACACTCTCCCAATAGTTATGGGGTGGGCTCTTCCACACTTTCCATCCCCACCCCATTGTAGGATTGTCAAAGACATTCATACCGTTTATATGAGCAGAGAATTGCCAACAGGAATCATCCTGGTGAGATGGAGGATCCCTAGGTCTTCATTTCCTTGACATTATTCCTTAAGATCCACTCCACCAGCCTATCTCCCCTTGTCACACACTCTGACCCACCAGCTCTTGCCACTTGCTCTGCCTGTTAAGCCCTCCAGATGCATGAGCAATTGTCATCTGTCCTGTTTATGCAATTTAAAAACCCCTGGGCCTTGCCATATGATCTGTCATGTTTCAAAGGTTGACAACCCTTGGTTTTCCCTGCAGTCTGACATCTAATCTCCTCTGTCTTGATTTTCAGGTCTCTCTCTCCCCATATTTCCCTCTCCCTTCTTACCTCCTTTTCCAGCTCTTCCTCTCTTTCTATCTCTGTCTCTCTATGTCTCTTTGTTTATCTTTGTGTGTGTCTGTCTGTCTCACACATGCACACGCACATATACTCACACACACACACACACTCACATGCACAAATGCGACCTCCCTCTGTATTTCCTTATTCCCCAGTATCATCTCTGTTGATATTCAAGCCCGTCTGATTTGCCTAATCCTGCTTGACTGAATGTCTTCGAACATTCTCCTTCCTATTCGTGGCAATAACATCTTCTCTTCCTTTCTGCCAAGACATATGCACCCATTTTATAAAATCTGGCTTAAAATAAATATACTTTAGGAAATCTAATCTGAATAACTACATCTGACTCTGATAAGTCCTTTCCTTACAAAACAGACATTAAGCACTTTTACTGTCTTTGTTCTTTTACATTTTTATACATCAGACACATTTGTTACTGTTTGTTTGCTTCCAGATATTCTGTAAACTTGCTAAGGACATTGGGTAAGTCACTTATCCTCTCTGACTGAGTTTCCTCATCTATAAAATTAAAGTGTTCAACTAAGGAGCACGGATAATATCTCTTAGATGTCTAACATTCTATGATCCTAAACACACAAAATCAACTTATTGAATTAGAGTTGAAAGGAACCTGAGAGATTTTCTAAACCAATCCCCACCTTTAACAAATAAAAAATCAAAGGCTACAGGGGTGAAATTAATTACCTAAGTTCACACTGTTCTCACATGATCAACCCAATTACACAGGTCAACACAAGTTAAACAATGATTTGAAAATGTCCTTTAATTGTGCCATTAATATGTTTGGTATCCTCAATTTCACTATAAATTCTAGAGGTCAAGGACTGAATTTTAAGCATTTTTATCTCTCATATTGTCAAACCCCGTGTTCTATTTGCAGTAGGTGCTTGGTAAATATTTAATGACTACAGAATTGTCAATTGTGTTATATTCTTTAACTATCAAATAAACTGATGATTACTTAATTAGATATTATTGTTCATAAATATCTATGTATTTCATGATTTCATTCTATTTTGGTATTTTTTCTTGACCAAGCAAATTACATACTTTCTGTTTAACTTGAAATATTAGCTTAAATTAGTTGAAAGGTAGATAGGCGTGTTTATATTAAATATATACACATATATTCAAATGGCAAATATATTGAGATAGTTTAAGGTGTGTATATGTGTGTGTGTTCATATGGCATATGGTACCTATGCATGTGTTTATGTATGTGTATATATGTATATGCATTCACACATGTATATATGATATGAATTTATATACAGATACCATGGCAAGGTGAACAGAAAGCTGGACTCAGAGCCAGAAAGGCCTAGATTGAAGTCTTGTCTCTAATTGTGTGACATTAGAAATGTCAAAAATTTCTCAGGACTAAACAATTCTGTAGGACTACAAGTTTCAGAGAGGATATTGACCTACATTTGTAGAAGTTTTCTCACCTGAAAGTACCCTATATCAATGAAATTATAGATCCAGATTCATCCAAACATAACAGAGGAATAGAGTGAATTATACTTAAGTCATGTCTAATCAACATGAAGCAGAGAATTTAGATAATTATAATTCAGGCATGAACATATTTTCATCTGACTGATCTCAACAGTAAAGGCATAAGCATCTTTTTATATATTGTCCCAATTCCTAACTTCATCCTACATATTTGAACAAAGGGGGAAAGTCTGAGCCTCTGAAGAAGGGAAAATCATTTTTTTTTTCAGTTTCTAATACTGAACAGGGCATTCAATAAATATTGATGGTACTATTATAGTAAAGCATGTAAATCATAACTAATTCTTTTCTGGCTGAGCATATTAGGGTATTCTTTATTTACAAGAGTTGTGCTCTTTGTATGGCCTCTGCAGAAAATCCAAGCACATTCAATCCTCAAAGTTCTAGAGTCAATATTTATTTTGCAGACACACACACACACACAAAATATATATATCACAAGAAACTGCCATCCATCATGACAATTCACATGGATTACATTGTTTTAATAGAACAAAAATCTGAAGTTTCATTATGTTAATGTTGAGCAATGAAAATAAAACATCATAAAAAATAAGCACTTTTTGGTGATTGGCTATAGCAATTTTCTGTCAGCTTCAAGCTCAATAAAAACACGTTCCGTATGGAGATAGAACAAATGCTAAGAGTCTAGCAATATTGGAGGGAGAAAAGTACCAAATTCCTGAAAATCTACTGTTAATAAATAGGATTATAAATATATCCTGTATTATCCAATAAACTTAATAATAATTTAATTCTACCAGTAAAGAAATTATAGACTAAATCTATTCTCCAATTCTAAAAACAATCTATCCAAACAAGATTTCCCTTCAGAGGAAGGCACAGAGTCACTCATTTAAAATTTAATAACTAATGTGGGTCAACTTCCAAATGGATGAATGATCCAGAAAAAAAGTGACTTAGATGCTCGTCAATATCTATGTTGATTTCTCATTGCAGACAACACAAAAAATAAAACTGACATGCTAACAAAACAAAGACCTCTTGAACACATGAATGTTCCACTGAAGAGGCATAAATGCTGTGTTAAAGCCCCCATAGCCTCACACAGTTATGAATGGCATTAAACACCAAAAATAGCTAAACAGCAAACCACCCACATACTATGTGGAACAATCAAGCAAAATATAGATTATCAGTGCTTCACCTGATTTAGGGGGAAAATATCAAATGTATAAGGTCACTAAAAATTAATTTTATTGGAGGAAGAGGAAGTCTTTCTCACACAAAGTAAACTATTTTCTCTGGGCCACATTCTAATAAAATTCTTTGAATTATATTGCATTATCCTCTTGGTACACAAAAGATACCAGGAAATGATCACGAGACAATTATTTGTCAAGATATAAATACTCATGATGTAAAAAATAATAATGATTGCCTCAGTATTTCAGTCCAGGTGAATCATAAGTTCTTCATTGCCATTGTGCCTCAATGTACTCCAGGTCAAAATATCCATACATTTATTTGAAAAGTAGGGAAAAGGAAGGAAATAATTGAAAAAAGGATGCAGGCAGGCACACATAAGCCAACAAGTTAATTTTATATCTGCAAATTGCCTTGGTAATATAATTCAAAGAATGGTTTATAGGAAAAGTGAGAAACAAATGTACTGCCATATCTTTCCTAAGTTAGAACATACTCCTAATTTGACTGTCCCTCTGTATTTATTAAAAAAAAATACAACAATTTTGTAACATTTATAAGGAATTTATTGAATCCTATGTCCTATTCAATTCAGTTTTGAACTTTCTGAGCTACATGAACCCCTGGCTTTCTCCTCCCCCAACTTTCCATATACTCTCTGTTATGCCAACTCTCCCATGGTAATTTTTCAATAAAAGAAAAATCTGACATGATGACCTCATTCTCAAATTGATTTCATTACACCTTATTGCATGCATCCAAATTTTGTTTCCTTTCATTTTTTTATGGCTGATAAGCCCTAAATTGAAGACTTCAGTGTTATACAACTCTACCTCTAATTAATATTCATTGTCAATAGAAGTATAGTTTATTTTCTATTTTTTTCATTATGGAATTATGTTTCAGTTGTTCACACTATACTGATTTGCATGAACTCCATAGTTTCCCAGTTTTCTCAGTCTAAGCGTCATTTTCTGATTATTCCCTATTGATTTCCCGCCTATCTACTCCTTGCATGCAGGCATTTTTCATCTTGTTCAAAGAAAACATAGCTGAACTGTTCCATTTGACCCTCTCAAGAGTTTATCTTCTCATGGCCCACTGGGGCCAAATCTTCTAGCATTTCTTCCTCAGGGTTGCCTATCCCATTTAGCCCTAAGTCTCCTTCTCCTTTGCTAGCTAAGACTGGTCAATATCTCCTTGGTTAACACCTCCTAGCCCCATTTCCCAGCCTACTGCTCACTGACCACACAGATCGGTCTTTGTTCTCCTAGTGTTTACTGTGCAGACAACATTCATCTGGCTATGTAGGAGAACTGTGCTAAAATGAAGCTGTGTGAGCACAAGCAAAATATTGCTCAATAGTGCCTAAGGAAATAGAAGAACATTATTTTAAATTATCTTGAACATAAAAGCAAAGTGAAGATTTGGCAATGTAGTAGCAAAAAAAAAAAAGAAGAAGAAAAGCAAAAAAAAATGCCAAAACCAGTTATTCCTTTTAAATAAAAACAAAAATGAGAAACAGTAACTATTAGAAATCCCACCTGGTGCTTTTTCTGTGTTAATGATGCTTCTTAAATTGCATGTGGGTAAATGGTAATTTTGTCTCACACCATTAAAAACTAATGGAACCCTTGATGATAAGAAATGCCATAGCTAGCTTGTTGGAAAACGTTTAATTAATAAAGTAATAAAATTATTGTAAACTAGTGCAGTTTCAGGCAGAATTCAATGGGATATAAAACAGATAAAACATCCTAGAGAGTTTGTACAGAAAATAAGCATTACTATATAAAATACCATATAAAGTTAAGCGGGTTTTTGTCACACGGAATTAAAATTAGCTATTATGTTAATAAAACACCAAGATTATTCCTTCAAAAAAAAAGCAAGAAAACAAATGATTCCAAAAGGATATTTTAATCACCAAGACAAGGATGTAACTTTCAGTAAAGGAAAAGTTGGCTATAATTAAATATACAGTGTGATTCAAGTGCTGGAAATGGATTTAAAATGATAGTAATTTACTGATAATTTTCCAGAATAAATGAATCACTAAAATAAATGGAAATCTACTATTCAAAACAATTTAATAAATAATATAGTTTACTTCTCTGTTAGTGAGTGAATATTTCTTAGACCATCATTTGTGTTTTGGATGACTAAACCCAGCTTTCATGACATGAGACTTCCTGGTCAATTAATCACTGCTAGTGTAATGCTAACATGTAACCAAACTTTTCATGGTTTCTGTTCTATAGTGTTACTCTTTCAAAGTTCTCTAATCTGGGCTCACCTATTCTAGCCAGCCTATGACCAAACCTGCCCTTCTTATCATTCCTATGAAGCTTGTATCGATACAATAATGATTCAAAGTTGTAGCAAATAATGATAATATATTAACAATAATTCTTTATTAATAATAACTATCATCTATATAATGCTTTCACATTAACAAATAACTTTAAAAATATTTCAGTTAATCCTCACAACAACCTTGGGACATATGTGCTATTATCATCCCCATTTTATAGATGAGAAAACAGAGGCAGACAGAGGTTAAATGATTTGCTCAGTCACACAGCTGAGGGCAAATTGGGACCAAATTTGAATTTGGATCTTTCTGACTCTGGGTGTGGTGTTCTATCCGCTGAACCACTTACCTGCCTATTCCTTTAAATCCAAGTCCACACGCAAGAAGTCCATTGAGAAAGGGGGAAAAAAATTAAAGAGCTGGCTATAACATTCCAATTTAGTTATGATAGTGTTTGGATTATCCAGAAAACTAACTTCTCTAATCTCTAAGTGCCAAGGTAGACATCGTTCTGCTTTGTTCACATCAATTTTTAGACACTCTTTCCTAAACCAGTCTTTTAATCTTTTTTAAGTCATTTGTGCTCAAGTCAGCTAAAATGAGAAAGGAACCCCATTTTCGCAGGACCCAAAACCTTTCCACCCCTCCCTTTGTGGGTCATTAGATTAAATCTGTGGTTGCAAATAAATCTTCCTCCTCTCTTATTTCTGCATCTAAAACAACATACACTGCTTCCTTTTGTTTTCTGGTTTTCATTTAAAACTCTGGTTACCATTACTTTTTAAGAATCATCTTAATACCAAAGGCCCAGAAATGGAACATAATGACCCAGGAAAGTTTTAGTGAGTCTGGATCAATTGACTCACCAATATGTACAAAGCACCTACAACATCCAAAGAATTATGCATGTGACATACTGGAAAATGAAATGAACTGGACATTACAAGCAATTTAATGGAAGTTATCACTGCCATTAGAATCATGAAAAATTATAGAGTTCTGAAACCTGACAGCATAACTCTTTAGAGTTTTAATCAAGGATGCAAGCATAGACTGGAACAAAATCCAGGGGACAACATCAAGGTCTAACAACAGTGTTCAAGCCTATTATTAGGCAAAGGACCAGCATAGATCAGCGTTGCTCATCTCCAGGAGTGTGGAAAAATAGGCATACCAATGCATTGTTGGTGAAACGATCAATTAATATAGCTATTAGGAAATTATGTAAATTGGAGTTTGAATTATGCAAATCAAGTGGATAAGATATCCATATCCTTTTACCCAGAGGTTTCACTGCTGAGCATATACCTCAAGTTATTGATTTTTTAAAAGTTCCATATACCTCAAAATATTTATAGTAGCACTTTACTTCATAGCAAAAACTGGACACACAGAAGATGAATTAAGAAATTACTGAACAAATCATGCTATGTGTACTATTCGGTAAGGATCAATAAATAGAATGAATAGAAACACAGAAAGACTTACATGAACTGATGCGAAGTAAATCAAGCCAAGAAAATAATATGCACAATAATGATAACAATGTAAATGGAAAGAACTACCATTACAAAACAAAACAAGTATGGCCCCAAAGAAAGATATGAGAAGACATGTCAGCATGGCAAGAATATCAAATTGATTGCTGGCTAATGTGGCTTTTTTGGACTATTTATTGTGATCATTGTTTTACATCAGTTAAACTTCTTTAAGAAATGATGACAATAAAAGTAGAATTCATTACACTGATCAATTTTCCATTTTTAGGGTACCCAGCTGGTTAATAATAACTCTGAGATTAGAACCATTTCTCCTGACTCCCCTCTCAATATTATTTCTACCATACTATATTATACATTGATTTGACTAAACTTATTAACATTTGGTAATTGGTGGATATTGAATAATACTAGGGCCAGACAAACTTTTTTCTACATCTTAATCAATATATTTTTTTTTATCTTTACATCACCTAAATTTCTCCTTGTATTTCTCTACATTTCCAGACAGGCACCCCATATACTATTTAAAAAGAAAGAAAGAAAAAGAGAAGAGGGGGGAAAATCAACAAAACTGAAAAAATACATTGAAAAATATTTAACAAAATATGCATTTTCCATACCAATGTACTCCCTTCTCCCACACACACTTGTGCAAATAACAAAACAAAACAAAATATGGCAACCAAGAGCAACACCGATATTGGGTATGACCTCATTTTCAAATAATATAAATGCAGTTGACCAAAGACTAAAAATCTAACCAAAGAAGAAAAAATTGTGGAGAAGACAAGAAAGTCTACAGAAAGTTGATAGATCAATCTAAATCAAGATCACCTCTAAAGGGAATAAAGAGGATGACAAAAACAGAAGGTCTTTGTACACATACCTTAGCACTCTATTCTCATCACTGATGAGTATAACAGCTACATCTAGACTCTAACTCAGTACCTGATGTGCTTTATAAGAGAAAATGGAAATGGTACCCAAGTAAAATCAGAGAAAATGCTTAGACCCAAGTTCAGAAGGAAGAAATCTATTCTGGTCTATACCTTTGAAAGTCCATCTTCAAGATCTGTCAGAGATGGCATTAATTTTAGAAGAAAAATAAGTGGAAAAGCATCAACAACTATTGATCCATAATTCTAATTTCTCACGTATATACAGTCTTTTTAAAGAATGGTCTATGTATGTATTGAGAGTTTCCTGGATGGAAATTTGAAAAGGTATCAGGCAGAACTTTATAATTTTCCATGAAGGTTACAACTTTCTATAACAGTCAGAAAATCTACATGCTGAAAGAGACAGGTCAAAGGTTTCAAACCCCTTTCCCCCCTACACTGAGTGTTGCCTAAACCAGATTAAAACGTATTAGGGAAATATTTAACAAAATAAATAAAAATATAATAAAACATAATGTTAACATGTGATTTTTAAGTCAATATGTACAGTCAGGGATCATTCCGTATGGCTTAGTTGCCCCTATTTCTAATGGAGTTTGACACAACTGGCATAAATAGTATAAGATTCATTGTGTTGTTAGTTTATTTGAAAAAGCATTATATTTCAAAGAAATAAAGCATAGACTTAAAGACCCTCTTTCAAGAAAGTATCTCCCATACGTATGTTAAGATCACATAGGATTCCTAGGTTTATGTAATAAAAAGAAAACTTTGTTAAGTGAATTATAATTATAATAAACAATATCAACTTTATATTAGGAAAAGCTGAAAACACAAGTGATCCCTCTAAATATAGACCAATTATATGTTTATGTCCTTATACAAATCATTATCAGAATTTGCTAAAAAAAAGTTGACCAAGGAGCAAAGAGGGCAAACCAAGGAGTCCCAAAGGTATAAAACAGGTCTGCACAATGTATGGCCCACAGGCTGCTTTGCCAAAAGATTTCAGGTGACCTACAAAAAATGTAGGGTTGCCGCTGTGCACCCTCCTGTTTGTCATGTGACCTGTAGCTACCAACCATCACTGTCTCTAGGCTAACCTATCTGCCACCTGAAGAACTTTAGAAGTTGTGTAGGTCTGGTGTAGAAAGTCCTAGATGAAGAAAGGAACTCATTGTCAGTTCAGTGATCATGTGATAAGTCACCTTAAAGTACAATAATATTTTATATCACCCCTACTGATTGTCATAGAGCCTTGGAGACAGGTAGGTGGTACAGTGGATAGAAGATTGCTAGATTGAAGACATGAGTTCGAATCTTACCTCAGACACTTACTGTGACCCAAGGCTAGTTGTTTGTCCTATTTACACTTATTTTCCTCACCTGTAAAATGAGAGAGTGGTACTTGATAGTTCTAAGCTCCTTCTCCATCCCTAATGCCATTATCCTCTATGCATTGTCTAGTCATATATTTCAAATACATAAGTCCTAGAATAGTGGAATGTTTGGTAAACAAACGAGCAAATGTTTTCTACTTAGAACTCACCACAATATAATAAGGTCAAGAACAACTGATATAAAAATAGGTATCTTCCAAAGAGAGTTTTATACCACTATCACTGTTTTTAGCCTTAAATCCATTATCATCATTTCTTATTAAGACTAAGTATGACTTTCAGGTAAATGAGGGAATTGCAGTGAAATATAGTATTAATAACTTGATATGCACAGATGATATCAAGTTATATGAATCCATTGAAAATCACATTATTGCAAAATCTCAAAGCCTGAAGGCTTTGAACTGGAATCTAGGTGGCCAACTTGCATCAAGAGATAAAGGTAGTACCTATAAATACCTTGTTCTTCTCTGAGCAAAATATTCACATGACTATTAAGAAGCAACCTGAGGTTAAATATATTGAGACTGGCTAGCATATTAAAGTCAGTGCTTAATGTGAAGAACACATTTGAAGCACTTAACATTATTAGACACTACCAACCTTAAGATATTTTGGCACAGTAAAATATGCAATGGATCTAGGACAGGGGTGGGAACCTGCTGCCTGAAGGCCACAAGTGGCCCTCTAGGTCATCAAGTGTGGCCCTTTGACTGAATCCAAATTTCACAGACCAAATCCCCTTAACAATAGAATTTGTTCTGTAAAACTTGGACTCTGTCAAAGAGCCACACCCAAGGACCTAGAAGGTCACATCTTAAGAAAGACCTCAGTTTCCCAACCCTGCACCCTGATAGAAGGTATTCAAATAAAAATCAGTGCCATATTAATGAAATACAAGACATCACCTACATGGCAACTATAGAAATATTATAGAAATTTCCAAAAAGGAGGAACATTAATCAATATTTTCATAGGACATAAAATATGGATTAAAAATTTATTAAAGTGCTTTTAAAACAAATAGACCTCCCTTCACATAGTAGAAAGGCTGATAAATATAAGCCACTGGATTTGTTAACTGTAAGTGAAAATGGTTTCTCTCTAGACAAGTGCTATGGAATAGCTAAGATAATATCCCCAGACACTCTATGGATGACAGTTAAATAAAATAAACCAACTATTTAATGAAAAAATGTATCCAACAAAAGTTTGTGTCACGTAAATCTGCTTATAGAAGCAAATGGGTTTGTGAAAGCCATTCAGGGTAAGGCCCTTATAATCAGAAATTATAGAAAGGTAAATATGGTAAGGCATATGGACATTTTTGATCAATGAAGATCACTGAAGTGTTGGAAATTGTGCAATATTTGTCTAAAAATTACAAAAAATGTACATCTACCAAATCCTTAATAAGATATCAAGTAGCTAGAGTTATACACCAAAAGTTCATTATCCTTTATAAACTATCAGAACACGTGTTCATGCTACAGATACAAACATCCCAAATAATTTTCAGAATTCAGCAAATAAACTGAGCTGGAACTGGAGTATCATTACAGACAGAACTGCTGTTCATATTGACTTCACATATTAGTGATCCATAAAAATTTAAGAGAAATATTTAAATACATGTCAATCTACCAAATATTCATAACCTCCAAACTGGAAGGAAAACTTTCACAATAGAGACTTTGCAGAAGATATCAAAACCATGTGGGGACAAGAGGAGCTATATTATTTCCCATCATTGTAACTGCTACTAGAGATGTTCCAAAATGCTATTAGTAAGCTATGAAGAAAATGAGCTTATGGTCTAATTGTTTTATTTAATTACAAAAAAATTATTCTCTTTAGCACTAATCTACAGAATATTAAACCTAAATGAATAATAGCGGCACCATGGCTAATATAATTTCTACCTGAATTCCATCAAAAAGACTGAGGAGAAAAAGGAAAAGGTGAGGAGATGAATGAAAAGATGGAGGAAAAGAAAATGGTAGAGAAGGGTGAAAAGATGGAGGAAGACAGAAGAGGAAGAAAATTAGCATTTACGTTGTTTTGCTAATTTCTTGGTTATGTTATCTTATTTGATGCTCACAGCAACCCAGTTGAAAGTTGTTCACCTCATGAAATTCCAAAATGAAAAATCCCAAATTGTTGTAGTCAAAATTCAGACTTTCAAGTAAAAGAAAAAACATTATTCAAAGAACTCAAGTGCTGAGGAGCCACAGACAGAATCACACATTATTTAGCAGCCACCACCACAAAAGAGCAGAAAGCTCAGAATATGGTATTCTAGGAGGAAAAGAATATAGGTTTATAACCAAGATCAACTTACCTAGCAAAACTGAGTGTACTACATAGATACTATGAAATTCAAACATAGCAGTTAAGAAAAATATTAAAAAGATAAACATGAATGAGTAATCATAAGGAACTAAACAAAGATAAACTTCCTATATTTTAATGTAAGGAAACATCAAATGTATCCCTTCTAGGGGATCATAGAGATTATCAAAGGGTAGCTTAAATGCTATCTTTTTGAGAGTAACTTTTTTGATCCTCCTACATTGACGTTATCCTTTGCTTTCATTAACCAGATCAAATGTTCCAACCAATTGCTGCCATTCCAAAGAGTTAAATGTCCCAGGTGAATCTGTCACTGTAGTATTCCTTCAAAAACCCAAGCAAAAGTAAGACAACACTAGGTAGGACAGCACAATTATTCTATTTTAGCTTCAGAACATACATGTCTGTATGTATGTATATGTATATTCACTTTTCTATTCAGTCCCTTCTATCCAAAATTTGGGAGGGCTAGCTATCTTCACAAACGCACTTATCTCTAGTACTCTGATTTGTACTGTTGTTACATACAAGTCAATATTTCTCTTGTTTCCAAGTCTTTGCTTATACCATTTCTCCTAAATAGGAGAATAACAATTTTCCACAACAAATTCCTTTTAAACTAAATGATGCAGACTTACTAGATCAAATAGGAGCACAATATTTGACATTGTTACAGAAATTCCTACATATTCATTTTACTCTTATGGTTGAGACTAATGATATGGAATTTTATGTATTGTTTCATTTAGCAATCACTGGATACCTTTCATGAACATGACGCTTTCCTAGTTGCTGTGGGCTATACAAAAGTGAATAATACATAGCACTTGCCCTGAAGGAATTTAGAATCTAGTGGGAAGAGCTGAAACATATATAAACATTAGAAGGGCTTCTAGAGAATCTTATGTTGGAATGCTGTAGTGGGAATCTATGCCCAAGTACAGATGGAACTCCATGTTCTCTGAAATTCATTATAAACCAAATTCTATAGTCTGTAATTTCTTTTCAAATAACACTTTGACTAGGGTGGGAGGATCAAAATTCAATAAGGAAAGACTATCTAGGAAGTAGTACATAAGCTGGAACTTGAAAAACTCATAGGTTTTCAATAGACAAAGATGAGGCAAGAGCATTCCAGGTACAGAAAACAACAAAGTCACAGAAGTAGGAAAGAATAAGCTTTGTTCATTGAATAATATGCTATTATCTAATTTGACTAAATTAAAATGTTCCTATAGGGAGATAATAAGGCTGGAAAGGTAGTATGAGGGTCTTAAATGACAGAGAAGGAACCTGGGAGATTTTGATTCTGGGTGACTGGGACAGTAGTAGTGCCACTAGGCAAAATACAGAATTCTAAGAATATACATTCAAACCTGCAAGGTACCTTGAAAATATCCTGTCCAACTCCATTATTTTGCAGGTTGGAGACTCAAAGTGGTAACTAATAGCTAGGATTTGAACCCAGGGCTTCTGACCCTAAATCAAGCAATCTCCTTGTCCTTTAAAGAACAAGGAAAAAAGTCATTTGGAGCCATGGCAATGAGCAAAGCTGAGTTTAATTTAAAATAGGTTGAATTTGTATTGTCATTTGCATATGCCCAGTAGGCAATTAGAAAGTGAGACTGGGGCGTAGGAAGAGAAATTGGAGGGAGAGAGCGAGAGAGGGGGAGAGGGGGAGGATGGGAGGGAGGGAGGGAGGGAGGGAGGGAGAGAGGGAGAGAGGGAGAGAGAGAGAGAGAGAGAGAGAGAGAGAGAGAGAGAGAGAGAGAGAGAGAGAGAGAGAGAGAGAGACAGTTGAGAGCCATCTACATGGAGGTGATAATTGATGCCATGGGAATAAAAGTCACCAAGGAAGAATATACAAAGAAGAGAGGGAGGGAGGGAGAGAGAGAGAGAAGATAATTAATGAACAAGTCCCCGTAGAATTTTGTACTGTGTATATTCTTATAATGCATGTTGCCATGTATGTTGGTATATGTATAAGTAATCTCTCACCAAAGTAAGCTGGAGCAAATGGAATATTCTCTTCTAGCCACAGACAGGGGTTAATAAATATTTATTGTTGTCATTGTTTTCATTGTAGCCACAGCTGATGTTATTTAAAAATGAAGACTTGAAACTCTTAGCCAATTGTAACTCTTTAATAAAAGAGGAGGGACAAGAAGGAAAAGGGGGAAAGGGAAAGAGAATTGACGGGAGATAGAAGGGAACTGACAGGGAAAGGAAGAGGGGAAGGAAAAGGACTGGAAACAAAAGGAAAAGGAAAGGACAGGAGTCAAGGCAAGGGAAAAGTTAGACAGGGAAACAATAAAGGAAAGGAAAAGAAAAGAAAAACCAAAATGATAATATCTATTGCTTCTTCAATATTTTATGCAATTGGAGAAATAAGTCACTTGAAATTTGGAGTCCTTTTCTCAATTCCTACTGAATCTGGTAGCAAAGTCTACCTACAATTCAAAATAGCATAGATTTCTTAGGCATTTGTTTTTAACAGTGAAATATGATTGCCTTTAGTTGAATGGAATGGAAATGGAAAATGGAAAAACAGTAAGAAACTTTTTCAACTTCCTTGACTGGTAGACATTCCTACCCAGGACCCAATTCCTGCTCATTTTAAGAGGAGAAATGGGAAGTACGAACTGCTTTAAAAAAAAAAAAAAATGTGCACATCTTTCTGATAAGTTGCATCCCACATACAACTTTCGGGCATCACAATGCTAAGTAGTAATTACATTAAGCACAAAAACTTTAATATTCTTCAAAGTCACAATGGAAAAAAAAATATAAATAGAAAAAATGTCTTCTCTCCTTTTATCTCATCTACTCCATTTGAAGTCTTACTTGAGGCGGTTCTCTTGCATTTATTCTAAAATAAGGAAACTCCTTAAAAATGAAAGCCAAATGTTAGAATGTATTCCTATAATCGCCTAATATTCCCAAACCCTCAATTTCCTCATACCTAAAATCATGAGTTTGATGCAATGATGAAAAAAAGATAACTGGCACGGTTCCAATGAAAACCTCTAAGAATGGAGCAGTAAAAACAGAAAAAATGCTGGCTTGGCAGTTAAAGAAGGAGGAGATGAAGCGAGAATGCTGTCTGGAATAATAAAGAATTAACCACAAACCCCTTTTCTATTAAGCACAAAAACTGTATTAAAAATATCACAAACTCTTCACTATTCAAAATATTTCAATGATGTATTAACCAAGTAACATCCATATTAGTGAAGTAGAGCCTCATGGTTAAGAATCCACATAAAAACTTGCTCCCGACCTTATTCAAAATGCCAGAAAATTTCCAAACAGATTCAAGGTTATCTGTGATCTGGTTTAAAAAATACATTTACTTAGTAACTTAAAGTGTGTAAGTGATTGGATATTGGGTTTTTGTCAATTAATACATTAATTTTTTTCTTCTAAGTCATGATCTAAAAGTGGAATTATAATGTTAATTCTAAATTTTTTCTTTCCCTTTCAAGAGTATTGGGAATTGTCTACTTTGATCCTATATTTCTCTTTCACAAAAATTATACTAACATTACTATGGAAAAAGTAATTATTTTGTATAGTTCAATTCATTCCATTAGCTATAAAACCAATGATGTTTTTTAAATTGTATCATTCCAATAAATGATGAGGTCAGGATTGTTTCAGGGACTTGAAAGTAACTTCTATCATTTATCTCACTTATACTTGAATTTCAGGTGCAATACTTGATATTATATACTAGTTTTGTATTCATGCTTCAATATCATTCAACGCTGAGCTTTTTCTTTTCCTTTTTGGGAATCTCAAACTAAAAAGGAGTTACAATTCAGAAACCATCAACTCAAAAGACAGAAACTTATCCTTCACTTGAAATCAATTAACATTTATAAAGAAACCATTAAAATTCCTTCCATTGCAATGTAATATCCACTATATTGATTAGCAAAGAGTCAAATATTAATTAATGATTTCCTACTGCTTGACTATCCATAAGGGCTCTTAGTGAATTTTGTGATGACATACAGATATATTTGAAAAGCCATTATAATCCATTGCTGTACAGTATATGCATCCCAGATCATCCAGTACAACAGTTCATATATATTGCTGTTTTGCCCAATTCTATAAATAAGGAACGTTCCAGTGACATGGATTTTTAATATTATTTATATGATCAACAGAGTCATATTAAAAGGTACTGTATGTATACAAGGTGAAAAGTACATAACAAAACACATAATGACTACTTCCTAAAGCTAAATCCAAATGCTTCCTCCATCCTTTATATAGTTCCTCTTTTACCATTCCTAAAGTAACTCAATATTCATGTATATTCCAGTAATCCCAGCTCATGAGGGATCTGAGGCTGATAGATCACGTGAGCTCAGGAATTCTGACCTAAAGTGGCTATGCTGACCCACTATCCATACTAAGTATGAAATGAATATAGTAAGTCCCTGGGAGGAAAAACCACCTGGTGGCTAGAAATGAAGCAGGTAGAGGTTCTCATGACATTCAAAGCAGTATCAGATGAGTAGCCCTGGTACTTCAAGCCTGGGCAAGACAGGGGGAATTAGTCTTAAACATCAAATAGACAAACCAGTTAACTAAGAAAACCAAAGTAAATTAACATGAAAAACCTGATCTAAAAAATCACAAGAATATCAGCTCTTTTCAACCAAGTTTGTTTTTTTAATGATGTATGATAACAACTCTGAAAAATATTATTCTTTTCCTTAATCTTGAAATTTATATTTATATTTATTTGTACTTATAAAAATAATTCATGTTCCAAATGTGGATACTCAACTTAAGTTTGAACCATGACTGACAACAGAACCATAGTGTGAAACAAAAATCGTATTTTAAGTATAACAATTTATTTATCCTTAAATAATGCAGACTTCTGAGACCCAATCAGTGAACACATACATACTGACACAGCGAGAAAAATAATATTGAGTCTACAATACAGTCATAAAGTAAAAACTACCCTAGGGAATCTGAAATCTATTAAAGAATGTTAACATCATCTTCCTATCTAAATCAAATTAACCCCTGAAAGAGGCTAGTTTATTGCACACTCATTAATTCTTTTTTTCCCCTATTAATCCTACTCTTGTATGAGCTGTTTATGTTGGTTTTTCCTTCCTTTAATACTGCTTGAGAATGATCCTCTGTCATATGGAAAGCTTCAAATGATCACAGCTTCCTTCTTTTTCCTTTGTATTTTATGGCAGGCTGCTCCCAGCATATTTTCCAAAACTGCATTTAAGTTTAAGATCGTATCATAAGGACATGAATGAAAATTTTCATTCTTCTCTGTGACTTTGTGAAAACATTCGCCTTCTTCTACCTTAATAAATCTACCTTAATAAATTTATTAATAAATTAATAAAAAGAAAAGAAAAGTTGGACAAGTTGATGTGGATTTAGTCTTTTAAATAAGGCAATATAAATGAATGTTAAGGATACAAACTGTCTCCTTACCTGCCACAATAAAATATTAACCATTCAGCCTAGGAAACAGGATGGAAAAGTTTTTCAGTGCAATAATAATTCTTATCACAATTAAAAGAGCATCTTAATATTAGAGCATTATTTGTCTGTTGGGAAAAGTGGGCTAAAGAGTTCTTTCCCCCTTAGGAGCTCACATTTTGGAAATGAGTATTTGACCAGTTGTGTTCAAATAATGGAAGATTTAAAATCAGAGACCCATTTCACCTCATCAGCAAGATCTCCCAATGAGATGTTTAAGTTTATGAACCCTTTTGCTTCATTACCAATATAAACATGTTTCTTCCAAAAAATATAGAAATCAATGGATTTTTTTCTTTGTTTTTGGTTTTGCTTCCAAGAGTGTCAGCTCAGATCAAGTATTAAGCAGATGTAACATAGCCAATAATCTAGCATCATTGCCATCTAAAATGAAGAGGCAACACCACCAAAATGAGCAACTTGGTATTTAAGGGTTAAACAAAGTCAATTTTCTTTCAATGACTGAAAAGCATATCTTTCTGTTAGAAAATTTCACAGGAAGCTACAAATGTGAGAGGTCAGGTAAACTTCAGAAAGTTTGGAAATGATAAATACATAGAAAAAAATGAATTACTTCCTATCAGAATAATGGTTTTTAATATTTGAACCATGTAGATGAAAAAGTGTTATTGATGACAACAAGAACTATTCCCAAGCTAGGTTGTGCTAACTCAATGGAAAGGGCAATGGTTTACTATATTTCCAAACTAAAATGCTAAAAGTAAGTGTAATAATAAGAGAAAAATACCAAGCAATTCAACAAGTGTTTTGGGGGTTTTTTAAGTGCTTATTCTATATAAGGCACTATATTAGGCATTTCTGTAATGCCTAATACATATATGTGTACATATACATACATACATACACAAAAATAGGCCCTGCCATTAAGAAACTTACAGGGAGGAAGAAGATGCAATATGTATATACACATATGCATATGCATATACATATACATATATATTTCCAAGACATAATTTCATTGATATGGAAACTCCATCTGCTAATCCAAGTTGATAGCTCATCTGTAACATATTGTCTTAGAGAATACTGAGACATTAAATAAATTGCCCAGGTTACATAGCCATTATATGTCAGAGGCAAAATTTGAACCCAGTTACAAAGATGGTTCTATCCATTATGCCACACTGTTTCTCATGTATACTGATAGAATATACCAATAATACAAAGTAAGATGTCATAGGGACAAAGGAAGATGGAGAAAAAATGCTCTAGGAAAGTTTCAGGAGGGAGAAAAAATTTTCAGGTGGTGGAAAGCAAGCTAGGGAAAGATGAGGGAAGGCTTTGTAGAGAATATTGGCCCTTAACTAAGTCTTGAGTAATTACAAGGATTCTGAAAGCAATATAGAGGAAATGCATTTCAGGCATGGGATACTTAAATACACATAGGTAGAAAATGGCACCCCAATTTGGGGGAGAACATAATAATCTAGTCTGACTTGAAAACAGTGTTCATGAAGGAGAATGATACGAAATAAGTGAAAAAAAAAAAGTAGTCATGGACAGATAGGGGATCTTACAGCCAGGTTAAGAAGCTGGCATTATATCCCAGAGGCAAAAAGAGTCCCTTGAAGATGTTTGAGCTGGGAAGTGACACGGTTAAACCTATGCTTTGGGGAAATTGTTTTGACAATTGTGTAAAGGAGAGAGTAAGAGATGGAGAAAGTCAAGATAGGGACATCTTTGAGATAGAGAAATGCTCTGCCATGCAGCCTCGCAACCCTACCTCAAAGCTAGCCAATGCCTCTAAATTGGTTCTTTAGAAATTTTGCCCTCCAACTTTGTAAGTAAATACATATTTTTAATAGTCCAGCAAAGAGGTGAAGAAAGTCTTAACTATGATAGTAGTAGTATCAGTAGAGAGAAGGGGATGAAGACATGATGTGTTATGGATATAAATTGATAGGAAGGAAATGAGGGAAAGGGACTAGTAAAATATGATCTTCATGGTAACACAAACAGGACTAGGAAAGTTGAGAGAAGACATAAATTTAAGGGAGAAGATGGTAGTTTCAAATTTGGAGCATGGTGAAACTGAGGTGCTTGTGGCACAACCAAATAGAAATGACCAGCAGCTGATTGAGAATGTGGAACTGGAATCCAGCAGAGAAATAAAGACAATGCAATGTTATGGCAGGGGCTATCGAGACCCTGATGATTAATGAAAGATTAAGCCCTTTGGGGGAAAGACAAATGTTTTTTTTTTCTTTATATCTATTAGTGTTGAATATAACACACTGCACACAGCTGGTGCAGAATAATTAGTTGTTAGATGAATAAATACAGAAGCAAACAAATAAATGGAGACAGGAGAATCAATTTACATTCTTCCCCGAGACTAATCTTCCCAAAGTCCTGTTACTACATATTGAATTAGCTCCATTCCATAATTGTTATCATCTATAAATAGTTACAAGTCAGTGTAATGATACTACAAAAATTCCTTCTTATTGAAACAAAACAAAAAAAAAAAACATCCAGTGATAATGGAAATGTGTGCAGTCACTGGTCTGACAAAAAGAAAACACAAGAACGTGGATGACTTAAAGTCAAAAATTTTCCTGACACTAAAATTGAACTTTCTAGCCTTATTTAACCACAGAATACAAATATTCCTACAGGTCCTTAATAAAGACAACAGAAGAATGTTGATTCTAAAGATCAAGGAAATGTTGAATCAGTTAACTAGGTTATAATGGTGATAGACTGATAATAGATAGGCAGACAGACAGAAAGATAGAGAGACAGGCAGACAGGCAGGCAGCTAGGGGCACAGTAGATGGAGTACTACACTTGGAGATAGGAAGACCTTAGTTGAAATCCTGCTTGAGATACTTACTAGCTTTTTGATCCTGAAAAATATTGTTACCTTCTCTCAACCTCAGTTTTCTAATCTGTAAAATGGAAATTACAATAACATCTCATAGGATTGTTGTGAGAATCACATGAAATAATACGTGTAAAGTGCTTTGCAAACTTTGTTATAAAAATACTACTTATTCTTATAATATGTCTATGTCTCTATGTATTTATATTTATGTATATATGTGTATGAATGTATGTGTAAAATATAGTTTCATCAGTGGCACAGTGAATACAACACCAGGCTTAGAGGCAAGAAAAACCTGAGTTCAAATGTGACCTCTGACACTCACTAGCTGCATGACTCCAGGCAATTATTTAAACTCTGCATGCTTCAGTTTCCTTATCTGTAAAACAGGGATAATAATAGTACCTACCTCCCAGAGTAGCTGTGAGGATGAAATGAGATGATAGTTATGAAGGATTTAGCATAGTGCCTAGCCCATAGAAGTGCTATAAAAATGTTAGCTATTTTAATATTTTTTTCCATAATAATATTTGCACTGTCATCTTCTTTTACTTGTAGAAAATCTGAAGCATGGAGTGTGCCTTGATCTACCCCTTTTAGGTCTTCTCACAGAATTCTGTTTAGTGGATCTAATCTAAGGAAGGATTTAATTGACACTACCTGTAGGAAAAAAAATATTTATTATATTGTTCAGGGAAAATATTATACTGGTTAAATCCAACCTTACATGTGATTTAAGGTTGTCCACACCTAGAATGTCACCTGATCCCAGTAACCCAGTAACTTACAGAGATGACTAAAAGGCTTTCTGGGTTCCCCCACATACTGGATCTACCCAAATTATTCTTGATTTGGGTCCCTATAACCTGAGTCTCATTTGGGATCTATCCAAGCTTGTGTTTGGGGCTTCCTTGTGTTTAGTCAAATTGCCCCTCTTGGCAAAATTGCTTAACTGTGTACATGAGGTTCATGTTTCCGTACCCTTGTCTAAATCCTATATAATGTAAACCTCCCAGAGCATGAATAGGAGGGAGTCTCACTTATTTTCTGACTTGCTCTCCTCTACCAAATGACCTAATAAATTTCTCTTTAAAACTATTTTAGATTTTGGGGTTTGTTCTCATGAACACCATATCACAGGAAATAGGATCAGAGGTTCAGAAATGGAAAGTCAACAAAGTTAATTCCCCTCATTTTACAAATGAGAGAGGTTAAGTCATTTGTCCAGGGTCACACAGCTAGAACTTAGCTGAGGAGTGAATTGAAAAGGGCCAACACTCTATACCAGACATACACATATACACATAAACACATACACACACACATACACACAATAGTTCCAGTATTTTGCTAAAAATTAAGTTCCATGGGAAACACCCTCTCCCCCCATTAGCCATAATGAGTCTTACTTAATGTTCTGCTCCATGTAAAGACAAAGTAAAGGAAGACACAGGAAAGATGCCCTTCACTGGAGCACTGGAGTTTTAACCTTAAAAAAATGAATTTTTATGGGTCTAAAAATCAATGCCAAGAGTAAAGTGGTAAGAAAGCAATCCATGCTTCCTCTTCAGAGACTTTTTTTCTTGATAGATAGTATTTTTTTTCCAATTACATGTAAAGATCGTTCTCAACATTCATTTTTTATAAGATTTTGAGTTTCAAATTTTTTTCTCCCTCCCATTCTCCCCTCCCCAAGATGGCAAACAATCTGATATAGGTTATACATGTGCAATCATGTAAACATATTTCTACATTAATCATATTGTGAAAGAAGAAACAGAACAAAAGGGAAAAGCCACAAAAAAAAAAAAAAGTGAAAATAGTATGCTTCAATCTCCATTGAGACTCCATAGTTCTTTCTCTGGATGTGGATAGCATTTTCCTTCATGAGTCTTTTGGAACTGTTTTGGATCATTGTTCTTCAAAAACTTTAAACTGCAAATGGCAAAATTAAAATTGAGAGCAGCATGAATTTTCATGCACACAAACACACTATATAGCCATGTGTACTTTAAGGGAAATGTTCCTTGTCTTATCAAAGAGATGCAATTTGTTATGATTTTTGTATACTCTCATGAAATACTAAAAAGTAGCAAAAGTGTGCCGGGGGGGGGGGAGGAAGGAGGGATGGGAAGCCCAAACCCCTCCTGTCACTTGTCAGTTAGTTCAATGTCTACTGCTCTAGAGCAGTATATGCATTTTCCCTTTGGAAACTATCAAAAAGGCTTTGGTAAACTCCTGTATAAGCATAGTTTAACGTTCTAAAGCCAAAAATGACTTAAATTCTTTTTCCGATGAATCTACACTTCAAATGCATGACTGATTAGTGACAACTGACACAAAAAAAAAACAGAGAAAATGCTCTGTGTCATAATGAAGAATAAACATGCATAATTTATGCAGAAAGGGTACCGGAATGGCATTTGTAGTTGCTGTTTTCACATAAGAGGGTGCATCTCCTAGGAGGGCATGCTACTTAGGGGGATTTTTTTTTAAATTTCTTTTAACAACTAAGCCCTAGGGAAAACTAAAAAATCTTTTTTCAAGGTCCACTGATTGATTCAGACACAAAGTATCATTTTCAAAGTGCATTGAAAAGTGGAAAGTAAACTTCTCTAAATTCATCCCTCTATTTACTTACATGGACTATAATGCAGAAATATCTAAAATCTTCCAATTAAAAAAATTATCTACCTAACAGTTAATTGAACACCAACTTCAGGTAAAACCAACAGGAAATTATGCTGATTGAGGAGTCATTAAAGCTTCATATCATATGTACAGATAAAGAAATGATATTAACAAATTACTCTTTTATAGTCTCTATGTCAGAACATCTCCTATAGACGTCAATATCTTATGATAGCTTGGTAATAAAGCAGAATTAGTCCCTAATTGGTGAGAAATGCAAAAGAGGGTGAGCCAAAAATCCAGTGAATTGTAAATCAGAACTCATAACTGGATTTGTAAAACCTCACAAATGAGCCCTAAAGCAAAGTTCTATTTTATTTCTAAATTCATCCTTCAGAATTAAATTGATACTGCTCACCAAGAGAAGCAAAAATTACTATAGGTTCTTGATTAATACATAAAAACAATGTATTCACCCATTTTAGGAGAATAGAATATTTAATGCAAACATGAAATAGAAATATTGCTTTTGCTCCTTAAAAAAGTACTGTATTAACATTTTCTTTAACTTCTAATAGCTTCCTTAGAAAAGTTCTTTCTTATCTTTTCATACTTGGCTTTCTTTTCATCTTTTAATCAGAATAAAAATAACAAAGTTTTTCTATTCTTATTCTTAGATACAATTAATTCTAAGATACACCTATTCTTGGATCTCTTTATGACCTTATGCCAAAGTTATACCTAAACTTTTGTGAGTCATAGAAAAAATTATCTGATAATTTTTCTATCATGAATTCTGAAGTTTCTTAGTTCCACAGTTTTTCCTCTTTCAAAAGAGAAAAATCCTATGTAACCATAACTTGCCATACAGTGTGACTGTGAATAAAATATGAATAGCAAAAAGGTTTTTTTCTTTATATTAATTAGCATCTTAAATCAGTTCTGCATGACACAAACTTCTCAGCTTCTGTGGGCTATATCTCACTTATGCCAGTAAAACACTGAAAATTATAAAACTCTTCTCTTGATAGGAAAGAGAAAGAAGAACAAACCTGTAAGGGTGATGGGACAATTCTCCCATACCTTACCCATAAGACCTAAACAATCAGGGAACAAACAGAATGGAGTACTAATTACCTGGGGATTCATTTTTGCCAAAATATATTTGGCAACCAAAAGCAGGTTTGGTTTATTTTTTGAGAAAGGTAAGAATCTAATATTATCTGGAGGAATAATCTGTCTGAGAGACCATTCTTGCCCTTTTTCCTCAGGACACAAGCTCAGCAAAAAAGGAAGGGGGAAATTGAATTCCCAAAACTGCACAGGGAAGTGATCACATTTCCAATCAGTATCACTATGTCTCCAAACTAATGTATTGCCTTTAAGACTTGTCATTGCCTTCCGAGCAGCACTGCGCATCTGAAGGCTTGGCTCACCAGAACTTTTCCAAAACTCTTCACAAAATGGTTTTCTGGTTTTTGTGAAGCCAGTCACTCCACAAGGTCACGTATTTAAAGTCGGCTTTTTAAATTATTGTTCCAGCATATCTGCACATACCAAAACTCTGGAAGAAACAAAACACCAAAACAAATCTTTGGAGTCATTTCACTTATCCCTGGCTCAGTTGCATAAACTTGCTAAACCAGAAAGCAAGGTCTTTAAATGGTCCAACATTCAGTTGTCCCTTTGCATCTCCCTACCCCAATAATATAAATATGTATTATGTTCTGAGTCTGTTGTCAAATCCTCCTTAACACTCAATGAAAATGAAAGTACTTAGATCTATTTAGAAAGGGTAAAAGAGATTATTTTACATAATCGCACTAAACACCCTGTGAGGCTCTTCTTTAATGTCCTTGCTTAAAATGATATTTCTCCCCTCATATCTCTTAAGTGCATGACTTGACATATGTTTATGCTGGCTATTCAGCAGAAAAACGCCAAATGAATTTTTCTAATTCTTGCTTTCAAATACGTGCCAGGCCATGTTTACGGGAAGACACGGACTTGGGCAGTGATGCACAAACCATATTCCAAACTTAGAAGAGAAAGAACACTACATGGCAATAGGACTTTTTTTCTTGTGGAACAAGGGGCCCATCTTCGGATGCCTGTGTTAACATTTTTCTAGCAAGCTCGTTTCTTATTGGATTTCACTGCCTTTTGTATAAGTTGCTGATGTTAGGAAAAGCTGCTGAATCGGAAGAAACACTTATTACACACCAACCTGTTGATATTTAGGTTTCAGTTTTGTTGCTGGTTTTTTTTTGGGGGGGGGAAGGGAGAGAAGGTAAGCTCTTCCAAGACCACTAAGTTAAACACAACTATGAGATAATATTTAGGGCAATATTCTAATGCATTAAGCAAACTCCCTCGAGGTTTCAAGTCTGATCCATTTAGGTGCCGTCATCTTTTTTATGATCCAAAAGAGTTCTCTCTCCCACCTCTAACCTAAGATGTGTCTTACACCACCCTGCTAGTTAGGAAAGCCATTAAATTCTTGTAGATTGAAGGTGGAAAAATAAATTGTGTGTATTTTAGCCCCTGAATGATCTTCCTCTAGCAATTTTAGAACAAACTATGAAGAATTCTGCAATTTTAATCTCCTCAGTAGCTTCCCATTACTAAACGAGCAGAGCGCCGCGGTACAAATGTCGATGTTACATGTCATCTTGATCTGCTGCTTTTTTCTTTCATTAAAGCTTTAATGCAGCAATTATGGCTACGTTGCCCTATAAAAAAAGGGAAAGGCAGTTTCCTTTAAAAAGTGAAATTGCATAGCCTACTATTTAATTATACAGAAATGTAAATGGCCTATTTTTCCATAACTGGTTATTACTGCACTGTTTTACTTTCTGAGTTTTCACAATCTCTAAAACCTACAAAGCTTCCTGCTATATAATTGTTTTGTTACATTATTGTTTTCATCTTATTTTTTCTTTTAATGTGAGTGCAGCGGGATAAATCTTGGTTTTAAGCCAGCCAGTACTTCATCTACTTAAGCTTTTATAGATGAAGATTGCTGTAATTATCAGAATACCCGCTTATTTCTGAAGTATTATCTTGGCAACCTGCTGGCATTTACAACCAATTAACAAGCTTTGCCATTAGTTGCATAAGGGGTATCGCGGAGTAAACCCATTGTGTGCTAATTTTCTATTTTAGATAATCAGTTTGGCCATCCAGAATGGAAAGAGGAAGAAAAGGAAAGGTTTGACACTCAGTGGCAGACATGGAAAAATTACTACCTGCCTCCCAGAGACAAAGGTATCCAGCAACTCGGTGATTGTTTCCTTGCCTTCACTATTGGTTCTTAAGTAAGTTCCCTTTGTCTCTTTTGGAAGATAAAAAAGTGGGGCTTCAGCAAAGTAATCATGTCCTCTCTCTCTTTAAACTGACTGGCTTCTCTTACCGTCTTGCCCATTGCCCATAATTTCACCAAATTGTTCAAGTGTTAAGCACTTAAAAAAAAAAAATAGAAAGAAAGAAATTGTCCACTAGTTTAAAAAAAATGTGCCCTTCCCCCTCTTGCAATTAGAGTAAATTAACGTAGGGCTTCCTCAAACCGGGATGTCTCTAAATTGGTCTGTGAACTAGGTTTTGTTCAAATGGAATGTTTGGGCTTTATACTGTGCCTTTTAACTGGTCTCCGATATTAGTATATCTTAAAGTTAGAGGGAAGGAAGATGCTTCTGATTTGAGGTGAAAAGCTACCCAACTAAGGTGAGAAAATGCTTCTCCAGCACAGGACCTACGGCACTAAATCTCATATATATGCCAAGGGAGGGGACCCATGACCTTGCTACTGGCTCCAGGATATTGGATCCTTGTCAATGATTAGAAATTACTCACTCTTCCCAGATGTTCACCATTCTCTTCTGAACTACAGAATGTGCAAAGAAACTGCTGTCCATCCTCAGGGGTTACTTAATCCTGGATAATTAAATGCCCAATGAGACTGGCAAAAAAAAAAATAGCATTTTAAAATTAACATTTTTGACCACTCATCTTTTTACACAAAAGCCCTATGTCAAGCTGCTTTTTTAAAGCACCATTGACATTCAGGACACTTGCAAAGTCTGCTTTGACAAGTTGTATTAGCTTCTTAGCAGAGAGCTCAAGAATAGACCATCCTCATGAGTTTACTACAATTTATTGAGATGAATTATCATGGGCAACATGGAAAGTTAGCTAAAGAGATTAGATGCATGAGAGAGCTTGAGGGTGCTTTGGCCAGAGTGCAAGGAGTGTGGGCTTGGAGTCAGGAAGACCTACATTGAGATCCAACCTTTATGTGACAGGTAAAGTGATCTGCCCATAGTCATATAGGTAATAGGCATCAGAGCAAAAGACTTTAGCCCAGGTTTTCCTGACTCCAATGCCAGAGCTCTATCTACCATGCAAAGCTGCCTTTAATTGACAGATAATATAGATATAAATATACATATATAATTTGTATAGATATAGATACACTTTGCTATAGACACTGTCAAAAGAATAGGTACTCAGAGAACATTTGAAATCGGTAGGCCCTTAAAAATTCGTTGTCCAGGATTTCACAGAGCACTGGTATAAATAACCAAATCCAGAATAATGATAATAAACATTAGAAACAAAGAAACTAAATCCAAATCTGGTCAGGGTACAGTATTAACATTAAATTTTAGGGTCATAATTGGACATGATCAGTTTTACACTACATGTGGCACAGTGTATTAACACACACAAACAACCCTGTAACCTAAGGACACTTATGCTACTGGAAAAAAATACTTAAAATGCTGTGAATAAACATCCTTATCAAAGGCCTCCTCATCATTGAGCATCCTTGCTTAGGGCTAATACTAAGGACCTTGTCTCTGGGTGCTTTTATCATTAATAGGTTACCTATACCCATCAAGAGATAGTTTGATGCTATTTGAAAAGAAACAGAAAAGTTAGAAGCAAGAGGGTTTTGTTGCTGTTGTTTTTGTTGCGTCTGCACTGTGGATATTTAAAATGTTTGCTTTTGACGAGTCCTTCTTAAAACATTTTTATGTTGTTCCTCTAGGACTGTTTCATGGAACTTTGTTTTACTCTCTTTGCTTAGTTCTTGGAAAAGAAATTACAGTTCGTACGCCATACCAGGTTCACAAAGCCAGATCGTGGACAACATAAATTACAATAGTTTAACCTGAAGTAATATCTTGGAAACTGATTCTATCGTTAAGTTCAACAGGTGAATGAGAGGGCCTTTTCTCAGTCCTGTTGCCCACTGAAAGAAGTAGTGAGGGCAAGAGGGAATACCCATTCACTTCTCTGTTAGACCTTTTTTTATCCCTTTTCTTCTTCCCTATTTATATCTGAATAGAGATACTTTTGCTCATTTCCATTTGGGCAGACAAAGTGAAATGAGAGAAGAGGGAAGGAGAAGCCCAATGAATGTATTTGAGGAGGCAGTGTTGCCCAATGGGAGGAGCAATGGACATGGCTTCAGGAAGACAAGGACTTTGATGCCACCTATACTTACTGTGTTCCCAGGGCAAGTTGCTTAAAATGTCTCAACCTCAGGCTGTTCATATGTTAAATGAGCCTAATAATTCCTGTGCCACTTTCAGAACTGTCATCAGGATCAAAACAGATAAACCCTTAAAGAATGTAAATTTCACTTATTGTATCAACTTTTTTCTGAGCATAAGTAAAAATAGTCCATCTCTTTTCTTCACAATAACAGCAAGAGTAATATATAGCACTTTAAGATTTGCAAAGCATTTTATATATGTGATCTTGTTTGAATAGATGTACAAGGATTGCAACAGAGAATGATTAATCTCAAATCCATACCTTATAGTAGATCATAAACAACAGGTTCCTTATGACTGTGGGGAGGGGAGTTACATAGAACTCTCTTATGTATAATGCTAAACTCTATTCCAGTGAAATTAAATGAGATAGATAACGATAGTAAAATAGGAAGGAGGGACAGCATGTAACGTTGAAAAATACATTGGGTATTTAGCCAACACCATCATCTTGCCAAAATGTCTAAGATGGGAGGAAAAAAGAAGAAGGAATCAGCACATAGTCTCTAGGCCCTTTCATAAAAATTGTAGTGTCCCTTTGATTATGTATATGCAAACCTACAAGAAAGGTGAGACTGTAGATATCCAGAGTACGTGCATAGTTCAGTAACCCCATAAATACCATGATGAAAGGACTGAATGGGTCCACAATGTCACTGAACACATCATAGACGTTGTTATAAACAGACTAAGGGTGAGAGTCTAGCCAAAAAAGATTAATGTACGTATCAAGGATATTAAATATTCTAAGAGTGGAGAGAGCTTCCTGAAGTGCTAGGGGGAAATGATCAGAAGGAGAAAGAAGACAAAGGAAAAAGTAGCTGTGTTCAACTGAAGGTCAGTCTGCTTCACCAAAGAAACACCTTTGTAAGAACCAGTAACAGAACCTGAACTATTGGAACCAATCCCCTGTGAATTTATGGCATTAAAAAAATAAGACCTTTGGATTATAAGATATACACACATTCATATATGTGTATATGTTTATACACATCTATACACATATGCAATAGATATATATACAAGATATATAATATACATATATATACAAGATATAGCTATATACACTATATACAAAAAAAGAAAAACAAATTGCTTCTCCAATCTAAACAATGGTATTTATGGCCTAACCTGGTTGTGATTTTCAGAATTGGTGCCATTAGATTCATCAGAAAGCACCAACCAGGTAGGAAGTGATCTACTTCTCTGAAGTTTTTATATTTTGATTTTTTTGTTTTCTTTTGGTGATGTTACAATGTATTAGCATTTCCTTTTGTCAATTATTCAATCAGCAGGTACTGAGTATCTACTCTGTGCCCTCTGTGATAACCTAATACTAAATGAGGGTGACCAAGACCATGGGAAGGCATCTGAGGTTATAGGATCATAGATTTGGAGCTAGAAGGGATCTTGGAGGTCATATAATACAAACTCTTCATAATATAGATAAGAAAACCAAAGCCCACAGAGGTTAAGTGATTTGTGGCTGAGCTAGGATTCAAACCCAGTGTGCTGATTCCAAATCTGGCAATCTTTCCAGTGTGTCACACAAAATGTGTGAATTCCCAAATAGCTCAACAAATGATTTCAGGGGCTATTCAAAGTCTCTTAAGTTCACAGTTTCAAAGTTCATAACTAATAATGATCTTTGTGAATGTTGGCTTTTCAACATTACTCTAAGATAAGAAAAAACACCAACTTGTTAAAAATTTCAGTTTAATGAAGAATATCAAAGGATTGGCAAAATAGTCACTTTAAACCCATCACATTCAAAGAATTAGCATCTTTTTGGAAATCACTTGAAGATTTTATTCAGTTATTAGAGCCAGAAGTTTTTATAATCTTTTTAAAAATTTAAACTTATTATTCATTAACATTTCCTTTTAGAAATTTTTGAGTTCTGAATACTCTCCCTTTTATGCACTGAGAAGGCAAGAAATGTGATATCAATTATACATTTGAAATCATACAAAATATTTCCATATTAGCCATGTTACAGAAAAAAAAGCAGGAAAAATAAAATGGAAAAATATGTTTCAATCTACACTCAGACTCCATCAGTTCTTTCTTTGGAGGTAGATAGTATTTTTCTTCAAAGTACTTCAGAATTGTCTTGGATTCTTGCCTTGATCAGAATAACTAAATCATTCAGAATTAATCATCATACAGTATTGCTAATAGTCTTCCATCGTAATCATATACCCTGACTTGTTCTGTCGTTCCCAATTGATAGTCATCTCTTCAATTTCCACTTCTTTGACCCACAAAAAGAACTGCTATTAATATTTTCATAAGTATAGGTCTTTTCCCCTTTTTCTTTTAGCTCATTGAGATACAGACCTAGTAGTGGTATTGCTGGATCAAAAAGTATACATAGTTTTATGGACCTTGGGGCATATTTCCAAATTGTTCTACAGAATGGTTGGATTTGTTCACAACTACACCAATAGCGTCCCAATTTTTCCACATCCCCGCCAACATTTGTCACTTCCATCTTCTGTCATATTAGCAACTCTGATAGGTGTGAGATGATACATCAGAGTTGTTTCAATTTGCATTTCTCTAATCAATAGTGATTTAGAGCATTTTTTTCATATAATTATAGATAACTTTGATTTCTTCTACTGAAAATTACCTGTTCATATCTTCAGACCATTTATCAATTGGAGAAAGACTCATTTTTATAAACGACTCCATTTTCTATATATTTGATACATGAGGCCTTTGTAAGAGAAACTTCCTATGAATTTTTTTTCTCAATTTCCTACTTTTCTTCTAATCTTGACTGCATTGGGTTTTTTGTGATTTTTTTAAAAAATTTAACATAATCAAAAATTTTCTATTTTGCATTCCATTATCCCCTCTACCTCTTATTTTGTCATAAATTCTTCCCTTATCCATAGATCTGACAGGTAGAATTTTCCGTGCTCCCCCAATTTATGATCTTACCCTTTATGACTAAGTCATTTATCCATTTTGACCTTATTTTGGTATATGGTGTAACTTTTTTGGTCTATGCCTAGTTTCTGCCAAACTGTTTTCTAGTTTTCCCAGAAATTTTGTCAGAACTTTTAAACTACTAGTATATTCATCCTTAAAGTTGGGAAAGAAAATGTGGTAGCATCACAGTTTAAAACCATTAGTCAGAGCACAATTTCAACTTTGACATGAGGCCTTTCTATTATATAATTGTACCTTCTAATTTTAAAGCAAATCCAGAACATAACTCACAACTTGGAAACCTCAAGGTCAAATTTCCATTGCTATTGAAAGGTGAAATTAACTTGATCGCCACATTGTCTCATCAGAGTTTCCAAGTGGTAGTCATCAACTGAGTGTTATGCTTTTGATTATATTTAAGACAATTATTTTAGTGGGGCTTTTTACAGTTGGCAAGAGAATAAGAAACATTTTTATATCAGAGTTTCTTTTAGAAATTAATGAAGGATAATAATGTCTTGCTGGATCATCTTCTATCAACTAAACTTCCATATTTTGCTTTATTATTTTAAATTAATTAATGTCAGATCTAGTCATGGAATAATGTCAGTTTGAAAGTGCTTTGTGGCAGATAAATGACAGTAAAATCTCCTATAAAATATATCTAAAGAATTTAAAGGAAAAAAAATAATAATTATAATGTATTTATATTTCTAGCCCAAAAATTTAGAACACACTTTAATTGTTATTGTTTTCCACAAAGCTAAGTCAAAACATACTTTCAAGGGACTGTTAACCCACACATGGACTTGAAGTCATCTGCATTTCTTCAGCCTGTTTTCTTAAAGTTTGAGTGGTCAGGGATAATTTGTGAAATCAAAAGAGATGGGGGTTCCCTAACTCAGTCAGAATGCCAGTACTGCAGGTTCTATGCATCCTATAGTAAAATTGCCAATCAGATCAGTTCAGTTAAACCAAATGTAGAATTGTTTTCAGAACTAAAATCCTTTCTAAATATTAGACTGTCAAATCTGATAATATTTAAATAAAGCCATAGAGAAAAAAGAAATACTTTCAAAGAACCTCTATGCATTCTTACTTTACAGATATCAATAATTGTTGATAACACTTGAATACTTTTCCTTTCTTTTTCCAAGCGCTGTCTTTCCTTTTTATATAGGTCAAGGTAGAATAAAGTCCACGTAACCTTTCAAACACCATGGGGTAATTTAGCTTATGATGATGTTTCTAGTGTGTTCATGAAGAGAGGCTGAATCAAGCAGGGATATGACAATACCTGTATACACACGTATTCTGAAATAGCCATAGAAGCGTTGCCATTTTTTGTTTCATAGGAAATGAGATACGCGACTGCTTAGTATAAAAATTTAGAAGAGTAGTGTAATGGTGCTTGGACAAAACAAAATCTCACCACCAAAGACCAAACATTAATCTGCCACAGAGAACTTCTGAGCTGACATCATCCCATGACTAGATCTGATATTAACACAGGGAAGCACCAGTCAACTTGTCTGGTTTGGCACATAGAACACTGGGGAGGAGATAGATGCTTAGTAAAACTTAGCCAGCAAGAAGGGCCACAAGGAAATCATGATAACTTACAGGTAAGTGGAGCTAGTTAAAGAGAGAAGTTATGATATGTGTGAAAACAGAGGGGGCTAATATGTCGTTGAGCTAAAAGTGAGAGAGATGGGAGTGAGCATTTTCAGAATATATCTAATTTGTAGCTATCAGAGTTTTGCTAAAGGGTGCAAATATGTGAGGGGAGCCGTTAATTTCCATGCGGATATGCTTCCTCCTAGAAATGGAGGAAGCTATTACTTGCATTCTGTGATTCTCTCCTAGCCTGTCACTTAACATAAAACTGCTCCCTCATGAGATTCTACCTCCCACCTCTGTTCAGGGTTCCTTTATTGCACGGTCTTTCCCCTGGTTCAGTCCTCAACCCTCAACTCCTATAAGGGCAAAGGAAGGCATCTGGAAAGTAGGCTAACTCCTTTCCCAGGTAATTGAACTACCAAGTTAAACTGCCTTCTTCCCCTCCAATACCATCCCCCTGCCCCTCTTCTGGACTATCTGCAGTACCACACACTTGGTTCCAACCTACCCTATTGCAATATCACCCTTATTGCCCCATCTCCTACCCCAGGTTGAAGGAATTTCTAAGTATGGCTATGGAGCAATAGCTAGGTAGAAATGGATGAATGGATGGATAAAAATGAAAAAGGATTTATGAAACTCTTACTAAGTGCCAAGAACTGTGCTAAGCAATAGAGTGAGAATAACAGCTGGACTAGGAGCAGCATTATACAGGGTTGTTTATTTTCCAGGAGAAAAATATGAAAAGAAATTGATGCAGAATGGGTCTTGGGAAAGGCAGTTAGAAAGAACAATGTATGATAGAAGTCAGTAGCAGCAGGATTTCCAAAAACAAGGTTGGTGTGTAAGAAAACAATGAATGTATGGGTTGGTTAAGCCCCTGAAGCTCTGCTTGCAAGAAAGGGATTATCAGGAATACCTAGACTCTAAGTAATTTTTAAAGCCAAATCTTCAGACTCAATAGTCAACAAATACTGATTAACCAACTACAATATTCCAGGCACTGTGCTAAACACTGGAGATACAAATAGAAATAAAGAGTACTTGTTTCAAGAAGTATGAGGAAAACAACACTCAAAAAAAGAAAACTGAAAAACTGAAGTGGGGGACAAAGGAGGGGTGAAGAAGGTATCGAGCATAAAGGCATGTTGGATAGATCCAAAAACAATGTAGTTGGTGGGAAACAGGGAAAAGACTGTGCTGGTCCCCCTCCTTAAATGGAGGCCCTGGAGCTCATGATCCTGCCCTCTGCTCAGGTGGTCCAACCAAAGAAGCAAAGGATACTGATGAGAAGAGAGTATCAAGACTGATTTAATCTTGCAGGTGAATGAAATTTGCCAATGATGAATTTCCTGAGGAAGGCATCCAAAAGGAGAGTAGTCAATGGGAAATGGGAAACACTGAAATATCTTTGGGCAAATGAGAATAAATACAAAATAATTTTTGGTGTTGGTGGGGGGATTCCAAGTAGCAGGTAAAATCAACTAATGTAGAAGGTAAAGCTGGAGATGAATTTTGAAAGAAAGTAGGGATTCTAAAAGAAAGGGATGAATTAATACCTGTGAAAAAACAAGATTATAGATGGAATTTCACATGTGAAGAAAAGTCAGAAGGCTAATTTGGTTTCTGTGAAGAGGGGTGATGTATATAAAGGTTGGAAAGGTAAGTTGGTGTCAGTTGTTAGGACTTTACATAAGAAACAGAGGTATTTGTATTTGATCCTGAAAGTATTAAGGAATTGCTCCAGTGAATTGAGCAAACATATTCAAAAGGACCTGAGCTTTAGAAAAATCACTTGAGCAGTTATATGAAGGACAGGCTAGAGAGGGAGGAGACTGAGGCAATGAGACCAACTAGGAGTGTATTATGAAAACAAATTGATTCTGTATAAGAGGCTTCCCAAACCCCTGGCAAGTTGAACCCTAAAGATGGTAGGTGGCAGGCTTCACTTTGTTGCTTGTCCTTTGTTTTCAAAGGCGGCCAATGACATCATGGGGTGATATCTTGACTCCTGTGTGAATGTGAGACAGAGTTGCACAGTTGCCAGTCTCTCTCTTCCAGAGTCATCAAAGTGCAGTGCCAAGACAAAAGTCAAGAGCACTGGCAATGGCCTGCCATGCAATGGATGACCTTGGTGTCTTTGATGTTTGATCAACCTCTGAGCCCTCCACAGTAGCAGCTTCAGTGATTTTCATTACTTTTGGAATAAATTGTTCTCATTCATGCATTCCAGTGGGGGAAGGGGTCACATGCTTTGGGTAAACATCCCATAAATTGCTGACTGATTTGAGGCCTGTCAGTTACCCTCAATGTAGTTTTAGCCCATCCGCTAAGATGGTTTACTGGGTACGACTGCTGTTCATGCTACACTTCTTGGAGCTATGGTGAGAGCTGAGTGCCAGGTGGTTAAGCAGCCCTGGAAAGGGCTTAGCAAATCCTCACATCAGAGGTGCTAGTCTACTTTGAACACCCCATAAACCCCTTGCTTTACCTCAGACTGAAGGGAAAAGAGGCATAGTTTCCAAACTTTGGATGGAATATCAAGGCAGACTTCTATGCATCCACCATAAAAAGTCATAAATTATACTTTTATATCATTGACTGTTATATATGACTGGATAATACTGCCTCCCTATTAATGGCACTTGCTTTAAGGATCTACAATTTCATCCATGTAGATACTCTTTCCATTGAAGCAGATCACAGATATGAATGGAGGAAAGGGAAGGGAAGGGAAAGCAAGGAAAAGGAAAAGAAAAAAGGGAAAGGAGAAGGGGAAGGGAGGAAGAGGAGGTAAAAAAAACATTTCTAAAATCTGAGGATTTTACACACACACACACACACACACACCAGAAAACACCTGCCCTCAAGAAGCTTACATTATAGTCAGGGAGACAACACAGGTTGGCTAGGAATAGGCATTTTGGTTGGGGCAGTCACAGAGATGAGGAATTGATCCATAGAGCTACAAATTGAAATATCCTTTACAAAAGCTATTTCTTAATGGTTGTGCTTAGACAAGAAATAGAAAAAGGTGAGTATAGTAGATAGTCTTCAAAAGTAGATAGGAAGAAGTAGTAGGTTTTCTCCAACAGTTCCTGAAAAATATATCAAAAATATATCACCACATGGTTCATACCTCTTTTAACTCAGCCAGGCTGGTCTTCAGACACCTTGTATATAGTTCATCATCAGGTCCATGTTCCAAGACTTTCCACCACTTAGAACTTGTTGAAGAGAGTTTATACTCTATCTCCAATAACCAAAGGTCACATCTCCACTAGTATGAGACATTCAAATAGGACTTTATTGGATGTCTTCAGTGACATGGTAATAACTAATTTGATCTGAGCAATCTTCATAACCTATCTGTTACAATCATTTCTCTAAAAGAGATCTCTGTCAATCATTTCTCCAAAAGAAGAGATCTCTGTCAATCTCTGACTTTTAATTACCACAGTTAACCAAAAATGGAAATGTAAAATGACCTGAGAATCCCAGGGGATTGTCAAGATAAATTTCCTAGTCTGATGGTAAACCAACAGACAAAAATAACATTGAAAGAACTCTTGCTATAAATATCATATAATTTCATATATTGACCATCACTCTAGTCCCAACCTGAATTGTTGTAAATTATCTTTTTAAAAAGCCTAGCTCAAGAACAGGAAATTCTTTAAAGATGAAAAAGGTACAACTGAGGCAGAGAAGATGGCCAGAAGATGGGTTGACAATCTATCGATAGTCCTAATCTATCTAAAATTTGGATTTTAATCTCCACACTTATTCTCTATAGTTCTTGATATATAAGATTACATTGTACCATTAAAACACAATCTGTATAGAGGAAATATTTATGTTGGAAATATCTGTGATTTCCAAAGCTACTCAAGTCTTAAGAAACAATGTTCCTAATTAGAGTAGTAAATTGAGAAACACTGAATTGTTTACCATAGAGATTTTTCTCAGATCTCTTACTACAAAAAAATAATCTGTCCTATTATAAGTAAAATATATGCATGGACCTACATGAACACATACATACATACACATGCACAACACACGACCTTTGGCCTTTTACCTAGGGAAAAATAACAAATACATACCACTTTAGAAGATTTAACTGCTTTGCAAGACCTTAGTTGAGAATTTTTTCCAGTGATTCTTTCAGTAGTCAGGAGGGAATAAACAGATCCAAGTAAAGTGGCCTGTCTGTACATTTAATAATAATTGCTAGTTGTCACAGCTCAGTCAATTTTGCAGTGATCCCCAGACAATCCTGCTGACCAAAGGCTCTAGTCATCTCAGATATAGTGGCTGACCTTACATTTTTGTTTACTTAAAAATCCAAACAATATCAATGCTTCATAGCAGTGAGTAGCTGATCCTGGCATCTCAAAGGCTTTATTATCAAATCACGAATGCTAGCAGGCTTTTACAAGCTGGAAAGGCTTCAGACAAGGAGATAGGCAAGACTATATATGCCTAGGATCCAAAGAACTAACCTAGCTAGGTTAAAAGAGCCTCATGACTGAATTGACCAGAACCTACAGTTTTGGCCACAGTAACTTGTAAAAGCTGAGTTACACAGAGGTTGCTATCTGCAACAGTGGAGAGATTTCACTCACTGATGAAATTATAGCTCTTTGAAATACCAAAATGTTGAACTTATTGGGGAATACTACTTCATAGTTTTTGAAAGCAGATGCTGCTACTCAATAAAAAAATTTTAAACACGTTATTATAGCTGTTGTTCAGCCATATCAATTCTGCATCATCTCATTTGGGGTTTTCCTGGCAAAAATACTGGAGTAGTTTGTCAATTCTTTCTGCAGCTCATTTTATAGATGAGGTAACTGAGGCAAACAGGGTAAAGTAACTTGACGAGGGTCACACAGCTAGTATCTGAGGCCAGATTTGAACTCAGAAAGATGAATCTTCAGATCCCAGGTCCTTGGACCTAACCATTGTACCACCTAACTGCCCTTTCAAGCACAAAAGCAATCTCTACAAACTCTCAGAAAATAAACTAAAGTGTTGATCCTAGCATTATGGCAGTACTTTCATAAATATCTGTTAACTTATTTAGTCAATGCAGAGAGCAATTAATACAAGATCCATTTCAAGCTTTAATTCCCTAACTGGATCCCAGAATCCGGTCATATTTTCCAGGCTGATTCGTTTATAGTAATATTTAGAAAGTGACTGTCAAATACATGACAATGTGCTGGGACATGAGAATCTCAATTGTGCCTTTTAATACTTATTCATCCCCTTTCTCTTTCCTTGAGCAAACCATTCTAAACCATGTTATTATCATTACCATTACTATTATTAATTGTTTTGAAATCTGAAATGTTTTAGCAGAAAATGAATCACAGAGATGTGGGGTTACTTTTTCATTCACATTTCTGATGACCATTTTAAAAGTATCTTTTTATAAACCAAATCACTTTGACATTTTTCCATTAGGGCTAATGATACATTAAATAGTTTGGTTTCCCTTTACCGTTTTGATAAAGTTGGTCGTTTCTCTGATATGCTCCAATGTCTTCCCTTTGTGAATTTGGTGAAATTTATTTCTAACTGAAAAGGTGACATGAAAGTAACCAATGCAGTTAAATGGCCTCTTGCTCTGGTTCTCTAATTAACTGTGTGGCCTTGGGCAAATAATTTCTCTTTTATGGACTTGAGTCTACCCATCTCAAAAATAGGGGATTGAGCTAGCTACTGTCTCAGATTCCATCTAATTCTATAATTCTCTGACTTGATTCCTGAAAAATCAACCAATAAAAAAAGATTAAGTTACAAAGTTATAAAAATTGGTGTCACCAAAAAATCCAATATTTCTTTACTTGTAACTGTTAATCTTTATTTCTTTATTTTACAGTGCCGCAGTGATAGCTACATAGTGCAATCAATAGAGTATTTGGCCTAGAGTCAGGAAGACTTCATTGCAAAAACTGCCTTGGCTGTGTGACCCTGAGCAAATCATGTCATCTCTTACTCCCTCAGTTTCCTCAACTGTAAAATGGGCAGTAATTTGTTCTTCATTCATTTCAATAGCATCTGACTCTTTGTGGGTTTTCTTGGCAAAGATACCAGAGTGGTTTGCCATTTCCTTCTCCTGTTCATTTTATAACAAGGAAACTGAGTTAAATAGGGGTAAGTAACTTGCCCAAGATGGTACAACTAATAAGTGTCTGAGGCTAGATTTTAATTTAGGAAGATATGTCTTCCCAACTCTAGTCCAAGCGTTCTATCCACTGCACCACCTTGTTGCCCTAGGGAATCATAATTGCATCTATCTCCCAGGGTTGTTGTGAAGATCCAATGAGATATTTTTAAAGTATTTAGCACATAATAGGCACTTAATAAATGTTTATGGTTTCCTTCTTTTCCCTAACAAACAAGGAATTGGCCTAGAAGACAGAATGGCATGGGTTCAGGTCCTGTCTTTGACCTGTTTGGCTGTTTGACCCCAGACAATAGAGTAAGATTAAGCTGAAGATCAGATGACAACCTTCATTGACTGAATCAGTTCCCTCATTGCTATATCAATGAAATTACTTATCATCCCTGTCCTTAGAGGCAGACTATAGACAATAGGAACTTTGTCTTTGTTTCATTAAGGGGAGATCTCCCTCTCCAGCCTAGGCTGGAAATTCAGGCCTTGCCCTACCCTTTCTTATCAGCAAAGGATCATTAAGTTGCTTTTTCCAACTGAGCTGGTTCATAGTTTCTTGGTGAACCAGAGGCCCAATGCTTCAAGGTATGTGGGAGTGGGGAGGACGCACCATATTGGTGCTGAACTTAGTGTAGACATTCAATTGGTTTAGCCCTATGCAACACATGGGCAGCTTGCTGGCATGTTGGATAGAGGCCTGAACTGAAATCAGAAAGATGTGAGTTCAAATTCTATCTCAGACACTTATAATCTGTGTGACACTGGGCAAGTCACTTAACCCTGTTTGCCTCAGTTTCCTTGTCTATAATATGAACTGGAGAAGCAAATGGCAAACCACTACAGTATCTTTGCCAAGAAAATACCAGACAGGGTATCACACAAAGAGTGGGATATGATTAAAGAACAAAAATACAACGAAGAACTCCTGAACACAAGATCTAGCTGCCTCAGTTTTCCTGGTAGCAAGAATATGCTATCACATGCAGTGATACAAACTTTGAAATAAGCACTTTGAATCAGCATTTCACCTCCAAAATACAGCAGATTTGCATCAGTTTATCTAGTTAGCAGATGATCAAGAATACGTTGACCTACTTTTTCAGACTACGTTGATTATTGTTTGTCATCTCAAATCCATAATCATATCTGGGTATTTGAGAGTTGTGTCCCACCAATACCTGCTCACACCCAGCTGAAGTATTGCCCTTCCAAGAACTTACACAGTTCTGTTCCACAGAAATATTTATATACCCAGTCTTGCCTATACCCTGGTCACTGCTCGAACATTTTAGCATTTTCCACTGAATTTTTCAAAAGGATAAAACTAATTAGGAGTCCCTTAATGAAATCCATTACAGTCACTTTATTAGAGCAGAATGAATTATCTCAAGTGAGATAATGTGTGTAAAGTTCTTTATAAAAATGTAAGGCACTTTTGTAAACATAAGCTGTTATTATTGAAATTATTCACTGATGGATGCCTGCACAAATACATATACACATACAAACAGATGTATATGTAAAGTGACTCTTCTGACCTTCCAGAAGCTACACCTGACACATAGTAGGTACTGTTTAAATGTCTGATGACTGATTGGTGGAAAATAACTCATCACTTTTCATAAGAGTAACAAGCATGTAGTAGTGGTTTTAGAGAAAATTAGTTATATAGTATACAAAGACAGTGGTTATACAATGATCTTGAATTAGTTGATATTTTGAATAAATAATATATTTGAATAAGTATAAAAGTTACCACAGTTTTTTAAAGTTAAATTCCAAAATGCAAAATATCTTTTCTTACAAAATTTCACCAGTCTTGTCCCTTTTCTAACATGTCCTCATCTACTAACTATGTCTTCTCTTCCCATTGGTGATGGTACTCCAAAGTAACAAGAATATAAGAGAACATCTAGGGGAAAATAATACTTGTCATAAAAAGTAGAATGATGTTTAGGTAAGTTTGAGAAAAAAACAGATTTTGTTTCATGTACCTCCATCTGCCCTGTTCTACTCCCACTCACTCTTTTGGTGATTTCATCTTTGTATACCTAAGACACCTAAACGATTTATTCTTCAGATCCAATCAAAGTCTGTTTCCAGATCATTTACAATGAGGCATAAAAGACTATTAAGAACTTACTGTGTTATATCTTTCAGGAGCATTTACATTTTAATAACTGACAGAGCTAAAGGTTAAAGTTATAGTTAGTGAGATTTTAGGTATCAGTCAAAGGAAGAGAGAGAGATTTCCTAGATACCTGGAACTTCTTGGTATCCTTGAAATTATAATATGTCATGAACATCCTACTTCATCTATACATAAATCTTCCTTCAAACTTAAAAAACAAAACAAAATAAACACATTCCCATGAAAATCTAATAGGGTGAAAATCTGGTCACTGATATCCTTATAATATATGAAATGTAACGGAATACTACTATCCCATAAGAAAGAATGAAGAGGACAGTTTCAGAGAAAACTGAGAAAACTTACTAAAATGGAGGCACAGTGAAGTGAGCAGAACCAGAAGAATAATTTACATAGTGAAAATAACAATATAAAGGACTTAAGAATACCTCCCAATGTGGTGATCAACCAGGATTCTGAAGAACCAGTGACGAACAGTGCAACCCCTCTCTTGACAGAGAGGCAATAGACTCAAAGAATGCGATGGACACTTGTGGACGGCCAATATGAAAGTTTGATTTGCTTTTACTGTGCACATTTGTTACGTGAGTTTTATTTTACTTTTCTTTTTGTTTTCAGGGGCAGGAAGGGAGGAGAAAAATAAATGCTTGTTAATTGGAAAATATTGAAGTTAGCCTTCCTAGGAATCAGAGAATGCTGCCAGTGGTGGTGAAGAATTCCACTGAACTAAGCTACTTTTCTCTTGAGCTTTTTTAGGGTTGTAGTCCCACTACCTGCAGAAGACGACGCTTTCACACACAAAGAAAATGCAGTGATTGAATCATTCCCAATTTTCCATTCTCCATTCTTGAGTTGCCCTGGGTAGGTAATTATTAATCATAAAAAAGATCAAAGACAGGGCTTTGAGGCTTACCTCCCCCTTCTTTCTATTAGATTCATACTAATATTTGATGAGAAGGTACAGGCGGGGGGGTGGGGAGGAAGGTGGTACAATGGATGAAGCACCCACCTGGAGTCAGGAAGACCTGAGTTCAAATCCAGCATCGGACGTTTAACAGCTGTGTGATCCTGGGCAATTCTCTTATGCCTGCCTGCCTTAGTTTCCTTACCTGCAAAATGAAATGGAGAAGGAAATAGCAAAGCACTCCATTATCTTTGCCAAGAAAACCCCAAATGGGGTTATGAAGATTTGGACACAAGTGAACAAAAATAAATTCAATATTTTTAGGACCCAGGCACAAGAGGGCAAACTAATTTGCATGACTGGGCAACTTCAATTCCTGGAAAAACTTTATTTTGTATCTACTCTGTACAAGCAATTGTGTCATGTGCTAGGGGTTCATACTGACACATTCCCTGCCCTGGAGGAGCTTGTATTCTATTATCAAAAGGTCCAACAGATGGTGTGAAATAGAAATAGAAGCATGTCAACAAAAAGACATAGAAAAGATGAACTCAGATGGAAAATACATAAAGTACTTTTCAAAGAAATAAAATTAAAATTCTTTATGCAATTCTTTATAACAAAATGATAAATTTCTAAATCAGGGGTGGGGGAACATGCAGCCTCAAGGCCACAGGTTGCCTTCTAGGTGCTTGAGTGTGGCCCTTTGACAGAGTCCAAGTTTTACAGGACAGACCCTTTTATTAAGGGAATTTCTTCTGTAAAGTTTGGGTTCAGTCAAAGGGCTGCACTTGAGGACCTAGAAGGACACATGCAGCCTCCAGACCGTAGTTTCCCACCCTGTGATACTAAAACACTAAGTATTAAATAAGGTAACTTGTTTTATCTACTAATAAAAAGGATTAGAGGGCCATTTTCCAGTCTGGCAGCATTTCAAAATCATTACCCAAAAGTCAGGCCCAAGTCCTAAGCAAAACTGTGAAACACCAAAAGATGATCGTTCCTGACTTCTGATTTAGAGAAATAATAAACCGTATTGTTGTAAACTCAGTGTAAGTAGATCAGAGTAAGGCAACTGAGATGAGTGCCAGAAGCTACTCATATCATTCTTTTAAATGGAAATTTACCGTCTGCTGCATCACATGGACAAAATACAGAACTATTTTTCACAGCTTGTTCACTGAACAGATTATTGTAGAAAAAAAAAAACTTTTACATTTTCTGCAGATCCCCAAATCTCAGTCAAAAAAACTCTTGGCAATTTTTAGCAGTGAAACAGATTTTACTTTCAGATTGAGATACTCCATTTAGCAGCAGTCAGATGATCTTCCAAATAAATATAGACTCATTTCACTCTTGATTTCATAAAAAAAAAAAGTGTTTTCATAAGGTGTCTTGGAGGAAACTTACACTTCTTTGGCTTTCCCGAGCTAAAGCAAAGAAAAACTAGAAGGTCTAAAATCATAGAGTTCAATGAAAAAACATTCAGCTGAATATGTTACAGATCACACCTGCTTATCATAGAAACCCCCTCCCAAATAACCAAATATACGAACCTAAAAGTCTTTAGAATTAGCACGAAGGGCCAGTAAACTTTTTGCCCTGATGCTCAGCTCTCCTCCAAATATTAACAAACATAACTGTGTGTGTATGATATAACCAGCACGCAACAATATGTCAGCAATCGTCTGTCAAACAAGGTGCCTCTTCTTGGTCATGTTCCTTTGCAAAGGAGCTGAGCAGAAGGAGGGGTCATCTCTTTAGGTGACCAAAAAAAAATAGATGACAAAATCATTTATAATTTTTTATTAAGTCAGGTTTTCAAATATTTCCTTAAACTTCCAGGTAGGGAAGAAAGACCTCTAGACTTCAAATAAGAAAAGAACTATAACACTATACAACCATGGACAAGTTACCATACTAAAGGTAGATGTTACTATTAAACAAAATAGTTGAGGAAAGTGAGGCAAATAGAGATTAAATGACTTGCCTAGGGTCACCCAGCTAGTAAGTTTGTGAGACTCATGTTGAACTCAGGTCTTCCTGCCTCCATATCCAGCACTGCATGCCTTGTGCAAACAGCTACCCCAAGGAGAAGGCATGAGTTCTGAATGCCTAATGGTCACAACGACATGTGTGCGTGCATGTGCGTGTGTGTGTGTGTATGCATACACATAGGCATGATTCAAGTTTCCCTCAACTCCCATTCCCAAAGGTTTGAAAAGATGGGAGAGAGTGGGAGATGGAGGAGAGGGAGGAAGGAGACAGGAAAAGGGGTGAGTGGAAGGCAGAAAGGGAGAGGAGGAAAAGGAGAGGTAGAAGGGGAAGGGAGGGAGAGAAGCGCAGGAGTGCTGGAACCATCTTTAGAACTAATTGTAAAATTTTCCATAGGAACATTTACACCTCTAAAATTGGCAAATGATACTAATTCAGATTTAGCTGTTTTGGTGATTGTCTAGACTTCAAGTGATGGAGAAAATATTAATAATGCAGACTAAGTCTGAAAGTGTGCCATGTATACTTTTTTATGAGAGCTGCTTGTTAAACCAGCAAAGTTCTGGAGAGACTCCTCTTGAAAGAATGACTGGAAAGTCGTCTCAGAGTCAGGAAGGCCTGGATTCTGGTCCAGCCTCTAGTTGGCTGGGGAATCCTGATCAAGTCACTTAACCTCTCAATGCCACAAGCAATTCTCTAAATCTCTAAACTGAAGGTTCATTTTTTTCTTCAGACATTTCTGTGCTAATGAAACCATAGGTTAGTTTAATAAAAAAAAGAATCTGAACATAGTCAAAAAGTCAGATTTGTTATAAGTTCACTCTAAAGGGGGGACAAATTCTCAATAACTAAATGAAATCTCCTCTTACTCATTCTACTGGAATTCTGCCACTATAAAGTCACTGTAAAATCCCTGAAGCACCCAGCTGGTTGCTTCACCACAAGTAAATTTGAGCCACTTCTTTCTTGGCCTCAGTTTCCCCATCTGTAAAATGAGAGATGTTGATTGATGACCTCAAAAGTTTCTCCTGGTTCTAAACCTATGATTCTATCAATAGCACATTAAGCCCCAAACTCTCAACTTTCCAGATCCCTTACAATGGAAGGAATTCTGGGCCTAGAGTAAAGAAGACCCGAATTCAAATTCAGCATCAGACAGTTACTAACTTTGTGACCTTGGTCAAGTCATTTACCTCTGTTTGCCTCCCTTTCCTCTACAATAAAAAGGGAGCAATAATAATTATATATTCTTCCCAGGGTTTTTGCAAGGATCAAAAGAGACAATACTTATAAATCATTAGCATTGTACCTGGCACATAGTATAGGTGCTGAAGAAATACTTGTTTCATTCCTTAGTCTTCAGTTCCACTTTTTCCTTCATTTATTTGGGGTTTCTCATTAGGTTCTTGTTCTAGGAACCCCAAAGACCCTTAATATTTCTACATCCTTCATTCTACATTAGTCTATAGGTCTAGTTAACTAACTTCTGATTGGTTGTTGAAAGATGGATACATATAGAGACTTAAAAGAGTAACTCACAGACTGATTACAAGATAAATATATGGCAAGGAATGCCTCACTTTTGTTTCCACATCCTTAGCACTTAACACAGTTTCTGGCACTTAGTAGGCATTTAATAAATGCTTGATGACTGATTGGAAAAAAATGTTCATTGGTAGCACAGATACTAAGGAAAATCCAATGATTGATTTTGGGTGCATGTAATTAACCAGGCAAATCACAAAAATCTAGCATTAAAAGGAATCAAAGAGGTCTACCAACCTTCTTACTTTGCTAATAAGGAAAGTCGTGTGCGTGTTCGTCCTTCCTTACCAAAGAAGACCATGCCATCAGAGAAGTAATGACATGACTTGCACTTGACTTTGTTTTGAGTGAGGGAGGGCTGTGCTGGTCACCAGCCTCACTTCTCCTCCAGAGCCATCTGAATCCAGTGACCAGATATTCATCAGGATGACTGGAGATGACACAGGATGAGCAATTGGGGTAACATGATTTGCCCAAGGTCACACAGCTAGTGAGTGTCAAGTATCTGAGGTGAGATCTGAACTCAGGTCCTCCTGACTCCTGCACTGGTGCTCTATCCACTGCACCACCCAGCTGCCCCAATGAGGAAAGTTACACATAGAGAAATTAAATACGTTGCCCGAATTACACAGCTGGGACTAGAACCCACTTCTACTGACATCGTCCAGAGTTCTTTCTACAACACTACCTACATTCACTTATGCCTTATATTTTCACCAAATATGAATTTTAAATATCATCTGATTGAATTTATGATTGTTTTGCATATGGAGATTTCCATTATTACTATCAATTATATTATTGCAATAATAATAACTATCCATTGATATTTACCTAGAATTTTAAACTCTACAAAAAGCTCTCCATGCATTATGTTATCTGAGACTGACAACAACCTGATGAGCTCAGTGCAACCAGCATTATTTCACCCATCTTACTGAGGAGAAACCCAGGGTCAGAGAAAATGTGGCTTTGCTGTGGTCACATGGCTAGTAAATATCATAGGTGGAATTGGAAGCCAGCCCTTCTTGAATCCAGGCATAGTACATTATTGTATGGACAGATTTCTTATGTCCACAAATCCAATAAGATTTTCTGGCATTCCTTGTGTCTGAGAATACTACATAAGAGGTCAGTCTTCCTATGACTGATAATTTAGAAAGAAACAGTCCCAATTTTGTCTTTGTATTTTTTTTCTTTTTCCTAGTAGCATCTTTCAGAAAGCATTTTCTGTGATTACTTTTTGACCAGTGCATTGCCCAGAAAACAGTCAACTTATTGAATCTGTGCTAATTGGACTTCTCAATAGACAGAATTGCTTCCATACATCGATAGCACAAGTCACCAGAAGGTAGCTAGTTTGTACCACAAATATTTTTGCCCTAGATAAACAAACCATAGTTGCAGAACAACTGAAGGTTGAACAATATCTACAGTTTTAGTAAGGGACCTGAAAACATCTCTATCCCACTTAAAATTCTAAGGGGGAAAGAAAAGCAGATAAAATATCAATAACTATATACAACCGAGAGCCAGAGGAGTCTTTTTGCAATTTATCTGGGGTTTTCCAGCCTCCTTAGCAGTATTTATCTGCACTTGAATGCTGATTTCACAGTCTTTCATATAGTTTCAACTCCTCCCATGTCCTGACAGGGTATAAAGTCATCAGGCAACCAACTGAACACTTTTTTTGATTCCCCACTGTCCCCTCCAGTGTTAATGACTTTCCTTTCAAACCACTCCCCCTCTTACACTGCATGTGTGTAGGAATTTAGATGTGTGTATATATATATGTATATATGTACATATATGATCTTTTATGTCTATAACCAATTCCATGCAATAATTCTAAAGCTTTCTTTTCTTTTCTCTTTTAACTTTCTAATCCCTTTTGTACATTTTCTTTAAATGCTTCATGGACCAACCTTTGCTTTCTTCCCTTTTTTGTATAGCTATCAGAAGCTTCTTTACCCCCACCATTCTCTTCCCCCCGCAAAAAAAAAATGACCTTACATTATAACAAATTAGTATAACCAAGCAAAAAAAATCCATACATTAGCTATGTACATAATCACATCTCATCTCCACTTCTAGCCCATCACTTCTCTGTAAAGAAGCATTTGGTGTGCTTTATTAGCAGCCTTCTAGAGTTGTGGTGGACAGCTAAGCCATATAGTAGAAAGAGTACTGGGCTTGGAATCATCAAGATTACTCTTCCTGAGTTCAAATCTGGCTTCAGACACTTAACTGTGTTGCCCCAGGCAAGTCACTTAGTCTTTTTTGCATTAGTTTCCTCACCTGTACAATGATTGGGAGAAGGAAATGGTAAACCACTCCAGTATCTTTGCCAAGAAAATTCCAAATGGGGTCACAAAGAGCCGGACATGACTGAAAAAAAACCAAAAAAACAAAAGAATTCTGGTTGGCCATTGAGCAGTGTTTATGTTGTTCAAGGTGTTTTTTTTTTAATGTTGTAGCCATTGTATAAATTATTCTTGTTTTGCTCACTTCAAACTCAATCATTTCTACAAGTCTTCTCAAGTTTCTCTGAATCTGCCCTTTTCATCATTCCTAATAGTACAATGATATTCCACTACATTAACATATCATAAATTTGTTCAGCCATTTCCCAGTTGGACACTTCCTTTGTTGCTGTCCTTTGCTGCAATAAAAAAAGCCAAAAAAAGCGCTGCTGGGACAGTTTTTGTATGTGTGAGTCTCTTCCCTCTTTCTTTAATCAGGTTGGGTTATATGCCTAAGAAGTATTTATTGCTGGATCAATCAGTATGCCCATTGTAAATCATTAGTTTCTTTTTGGAAAGAGTTACAAGTTGTTTTCCTGTATGCTTCACTCAATAAATAGTTCAACTAAAAGTACATTTGTGTGTACATCCCCTACATCTCCTCTGTTCCCTTTTTTCCTCATCTTTGCCAATCTGAGGGATATTAGGGAAACCACGGGGTTGTTTTGATTCAAATTTCTATTATTACTAATTGAGAGCATTTTAATATGTTTACTAATCAGCTTACTTTTATTCTTTTGAGAATTATCTATTCATATCCTTCTACTGATCTAACAGAGAATGGCTCTTGTTCTTATGTATTTGAATCATATAAGTTTATGTGTATGTAGGTATAAATCTGTAGATAGGAACAGATATATGTATATATTCAGGGGTATGTGTGTATGTGTGTGTGTGTGTGTGTGTGTTTCTTGAATATGAGATCTTTGAGAAATATAGGGATTTTAGTAACACTTTTACTTTTGTCATAGAAAATTAAATTTTGACCTCCCCCTAAAAAATTACAAATCATCCATAATTAGGGAAAGATAGAACAGCAATATTATAGGGGAAAAATAATAAAAGCTAGTATCTAGAATCTCTAAAACAAGGAAAAAAAGAAGAGAAATCAAATCTCCCCAACTCAATATTCAGTTAAAAACAGGATTGTCAATGCATTTTCTCATCTCAACTTGTTTCATTATTTTACAGCTGATAAAAATTCATATTTTAGGGAAAACACAAATCATTTTCCTTTTAAATCCATAAGTAAATTCTAAGCTTAAATTTCATTACATTTTCATGGGTCATGACATCCCTAATTATTTCTCTTACTATTCAACTGAATGATTACAACACAATTTTTCCATCTTTAAATATTTTCATATTTATCTACTATGCAATGTTTGAGTAAAAAAGCTCAATGAATACATAATTGTCCATCTTTAAATATTTTTATATTTATCTACTATGCAGTGCTTGAGTAAAAAAGCTCAACGAATACATAGTTGTAAATAGTTCTCCTTAAAATAGATTAAAGAATTATTCTCAATGAATAGTTTTCAGATCTCTAAAAAGATATCTTTACTTAGTTTTAGTGGGGAAAAAAGAAATGGAAATAATAATATCACATTCAGAACCAAGATTATGCTAGGCAACAAAATGCCAAGCACACCAACTCATAACTTTTTCATATTTAGCAAACTTTTCAATTAGGACTTCTTCCTGGCTATTTAAATATGTTTAAAGTAATGGTTTTCTGTAATTTGTCTTTTTCCTTTGGAAACATACCGTGCTATTGTCAGTTTTAAAAAAGAAGCAATTTTCTGACTTTTGAGATTGAGTAGGTCAAGGAAAAATTACTACTGCTGAAAACCTATAATTAAATAGAAAATGCAGCTGCACTTATGAAAAACTAAAATTAAGTTTATTCTATTAATACTTGATTCTGAAATGCATTCGGATTTTCAGGCAAGGTTTCGTTTCTAGCCACACCTCACCTATACTGGGTCTCTATGTGTTTACTTCTAATAAGTAATATGTCAGGATAAAAGAAGAATATAATTTGGGGATACTTTTTCTAATGGTTTGCTTTATAATCCTTCAAAATATATTATGAGGGAAGTTTTTTTTAAAAAAACTAATTAACTGAATAATCTTTTAAAACATTTGCCACTTTTGAAAAAAAATTGAGGATATATATTTAAATATGTATATGCCCCTCTAAAAATTTAATGAAATGATGAGGAAAAATATATAGACAGTAACTACAATATTTACTAAATAGAAATCCAGAAGTACTTTTCAAACAACATAATCACTTGAGTTTTCTATTTGCATTAATATTGATTCTGTATATTCCCCTTAAACATGGTTGGCATTTTTTTTTTTTTTGGTCTTGCTATACAATACAAAAGTGGCTTGCCAAGAGTAAAACACAATTGTTTGAATTTCCGTGATTATAGGATCGGTTTTCTGAACACAGATCCGGTCTGAATTATCTGAAGGAAATTTCCTGGTCTCTCAATCAGGTTACAGTTAAAGAGTTAAAATATTTTGTATAAACACAAATGCAACAAATAAATACAGCCATTTAGAACAATTTGAGAAGTCATAATATTTATCACTGTTTAATTTTAATAGTGCATTTTCACAAATGAAGATAAACACCCTTTAACCTCCCTTACAAAACTCTTGGATTGAAATCTGAATAACATTTACATAAAATTAGGTATAATGTGAAAGCCTTCTTCAGGCAAATATATGAGCACTGAAAAATTATTTTTTACTTTGAAATAATAATAGTCTCTGTGTTAGAAATTGAATCTGGGTAAGAAGGTCTCTGGAGACCCTTAAATGTCTTTGTTTTTGTCCTCTACATCTTCAAAAATGAAGCCTCTAATTTTCTTAAACATTTATGAGTTTTTAGCAATAGTTTGAAAATGTAATGACTGGTTAATACAAAACCAAAATGGACTAAAAGTTGTAATTGGGGGAAAAATTCTATTTGAGAGAAAATAATATTTAAAATTTCCTGGGAGAAAAATGATAGCTTTTTTTTTCTTTTCTGTTTTAGGGTTTTTATTTGTTTTGTTGCAGACTGTTTCATAAGTATCTTGAAAACTACATTTTAGAGCCCAGATACTATCCTTAACGTATACTAACACCATGAAACTGGGTATGTAGTGCTAGTGGTTTAATTAATTGGATTTTGGACTTATCACAAATTCACTTTAAGGTGCTAAACACTTAAAGATAAAAAACAGCAAAGAGGGATCAAAAAATATAAAAGGGACTGAAAATAGGGGCAATTTTTGCCATTGTTTTGACCAATGGCTTCCTTTTCCCTCTTTAAGTGAATTCATTGTTCAGGCCTGGGACCTGTTTGTTTGGTCAGTTTTTTTCTCCTTTGGTTAACGTGCTGAGGCTCTGGAATTCTATTTTCCAGATGCCTGTATCCCACGGAGGGGAGGAAAACTGAGCCATGAAGTTCCTATTTGCATAAAACGCAGAAACATCTGTCACAAGCTTCTTCTTGGTTGAGTTTGGCATCAGGGGAATCCTGCAGTCGATCATCTGCCCTTAACATCAGGTTCTTGTGGAGTCAATGAGAGCCACCAGTGAAGGTGTCCAGGGGCACGAGGATCATTTGCTTGGTTCACAATAGGCATATTTACAATTATATCCTTAACAGGATGATTATATAACAGGCCTTGTCATACACAAAAATTAGCTTAGGCAGAGCATGAGCACTGTTCTAATTGACACCACCTCTTGGTAAATATGTTTCTTATAAAGGTAATGACAATTTAATCATACTCATATTTGTATATTTGTCAGGAGCACAAAGGAAAAGTGTTTCGTCCAGGGGGACACAGGCATAAGGCTTAATTTGGATAGAGTCTGGGACTGGGCCTGGAGATGGGACTATTGTTGAGAGCACATCACATACTCAGAAAGCCAAATTGCCTCTGTTGCTAGAGTAGGTTTTTCATTCTGCACGGTGCAAACAAATTTTTAAAAGGTATATATTACTAATGCTTAAAAAAACGTTGATTTTGTCATTCTTTTCCCCATGTTAATTTCCTCAGTTATAGATTTCAAGCCCTGTGACCAGAATTGTCTAAAAACTTAGCTGGACAGATACATCAATATAGATAAATACATATATTCAAAATGCATGAAGATATATCAGATTGCACATAACTATGTTATTTAAAAGCAACATAATCATTTTGGCCGAAATACTATCTTTGAGGCCAAAGCAATGACATCTAGTGATTTTTAGACACTACTTTCCAAATAGAACTACAACTTACTATATACTCTAGTCTTTTTTGTTGTTTATTAAATACGTGCAAATAATTATAGTTGAATAGCCTGGTTTTTTTAAATTGCTATCTATTTGTTGTTACCTATTTGATTCCCAGAGATATCTTTCATCTAATCTTGCTCTTTCCCTCTTTCAAAGAAAATTTCTCCCCCAAAAAAAAATAGACTTGGTAGCCATTTAACAAATTCAGATGTTTAAATACTAACTGTTCCTTTTCTAGCAGACTAGCATAATTGGACCAAAAGTTTCTCTGACGCTGGTCTCCGAACAAGCAGTAATCAGATAGCAGACTTCTTTGAAACTTTTCTGATTCATAAATAATATAGTAGTTTACTAACAGGAAGTTTGTGGGAAGCAACAGTACACAGTCTAGCAATCCATCTGTTATTATAGAACCCAGAAAAGCTGAATCAGGATCTTAGATGTTTATGATATCAAAGATGTTCATGGAATGTTATTAAAATCATTATTAACAAAAATAGAGTGTTTTACATGCTTAAAGTAAATCCAGATAATTCTAAATTTTATTCAGCTACATGTATGTGGCAGAAGGGACAACATTTTTGAATTCCAATCAAATCAAAATTTTAAAAGGCAGTGGATTTTGAAAGGAGAGTTATTCAATGTTCATGCTGAAATGGAGAAGCATTTCTTACCTACTATTAAGTTACTGAACAATTCAAAAAAATCATAATTAGGCTATTTTAAAATAGCTACTAGTTTCAGCAGTACATCCTTATAGTTTAAAATCAAAAGAAAGCATTTTGTTACTATGGCTAATGCATGCTATCTGTGATGCAATTTCTGCCTTTGATACTGACAGTTAGAACAGTCAAAGTTTCAATGCCTTCCCCACACCTTCTGAGTGGCTAAAATCAGAGCCTTTTTCAAGAATGTACGTTTGGGCGTTTTGGTTTTGTGCTGCTGTTACACTCCTAGGTAATCTTTCAGAGTCTAACTGGAGTTTGAGAAGCAGCTTAATCAAGATAAAATACTGGAAAGGACAGGTGATAGCCAAGTAAGGGTTATTACCTAGAAATCATAATACTAAGACCTCTTTTGTTTCAGACTTTCCCTGGATGAGATCTGGTTACTTTTCCTTTTATGAGTATTTGTACAAGGCATCATAATAGTTCATTCCGTTGTAACAAGGTGCACAATCCCAGCCAAGCCTGCCCTCTGAGCCAGCCGAAGCGCAGGCTTGAAGCCCTCTGAAACAATGGCGACCTAACAATCCCTAAACGTTTCAGATGTAGCTGCAATCCATACTTACTTTGAAACATGATGATCTAAGACATTATATCATAAGACCCGTAATCAACTAGACATATACTCTGACCCTTAAGTAAAAATCAACTGCCTAACCTAACTTAAAAGAGGGATCTAAAATGTTTGGGTATCTATGCCAGCAATAAGGTAAATAGGTTACAATTTGGAGACAAAATATTTGATCCCTATTCATCTCAGGTTTCCGAGTTGCTTGGGAGTATTTTCATTGACTTTTCACTGCATACATGTATAGAGGTATGTGGGGGGATATGGGGGGGGGTATTTCTATATAATCAAGACTTTGATATATTCAGAAGTGTGGAGAGGTCCTCTTGTGACGCCCGGCTGGGTCCAGCAATTCTACCCTCACCATTCCCCCAAACTCAAGGTTAGCCTTTTCTGCTAGCATTTACAACAGTGCCATCTTCTGGCTTTCTGAATGAGCTAACTTCTATGGTCGTCAACTGTCAAACCACTGCAAAGTCCATTATTTAAAACTTCATTATAAGATTCTGACCCAGAATCCCATATACCTTTTTGGGAATGGGGAAAGACAGGGAATTACTATGAGACTCTGGTAATGGGTAATGTTAATCTTCCCCTACCTGTATGTCTTCAGGGTAAGGCAACTCACTTTGATTCCTGATGTGTTAGTCCTAGAAGAGACCTTCAAAATCACTTAGTCAAACCCCCAGATTTTTATATGGGATGATGTCTTTGTCTCTGTGGACCAAGACTCCTAGAATCTTAGAGTTGGAGGGGACTTTAGACTGTCTAGGTATTACAATGAATAGAGTGTCCAATCTGCCATCGCTAAGACCTGAATTCAAATTTTGCCTTCAACACTTAATTGCTGTGTGACTCTGGGGAAGGCACGTGATGTTTCTGAACCTCAGTTTCCTCATCTGTAAAATGGGGGCCTATCTCACAGGGTGGTTGTAAGGATCACACAAGATGATACGGGTAAAATGCTTTGCAAACTTTGTTGTTCTATATAAATGCTAGCAATTATTACCAGGTCCCCTTTCACCACAGAAATGTCTTCAACATCCCTGACAGAAGCTTGCCCAGAACCTGCTTAAACACACCAAAAATTCACTGCCTCAGGAGACTGCCATGATCCTGGTAAATTTCTCTGATGGTTAGAAAGAAAACCCTCCATTAATTATCTTAAACTGATTCATTCTCCCTCCCTCCCTCTCTCTTTCTCTCTTTCTGTCTTTTTCTCATGTCTATGTCTGTCTCTCTTTGTCTCTGTGTGTATCTCTCTATGTCTCCATGTGTGTCTCTCTGTGTTTCTCTCTCTCCCTGTCCCTCCTCCTCTCTCTCTCCCTTTTGTGTGTCTCTTTGTCTCCTCTCTTTGAATCTCCCTTCTTTTTCTTCTCTCCCCTTTTTTCCTCTCTCTGTGGCTCTCTCTTTCCATGTGTCTCTCTTTCCCCTCTTCTCTCTCTCTCATTCCTCTTTCATTTCTCCTCTCCTATGCTTTTGATCTTCATACTTTAATTTTAGTCTTTGCCTTTTTTATTGCATTGTGTTTCTACTCCAAATGTTTTTTGAACTGCCTGGTCTTTTCTGCACTGAGTTCAATTTCATTCCTATGACTCTTGTGCTTTCTCCCAAAGCCCCAATTTCTCATGCTAGTTGTCTTTGATTTGTTTTTTTTATTCTCTTTCCTCTATCCTGTGGTTCATTTTTTTTCAACTAACTCATCAATGCTCCTCATTTCAGTTGTCATTATATTTTCCTAAAACTGCCCTAACTCTCCTGATTAATATAATTTATATGAATACGACCTTTCTCCTTGAAAAATCTCATAGAAATAAAACAATAACTGCTACAAGCAAATACAGGAAAGGCTAAATCTTTTAATGACATTCAGCAACAGATAAATATCCAAAATAGCAATGGATCTTTCAAGCTTTCAATATGTATTTCATAGCAATACATTTAAACACCAAATGGTGCAATGTAGGAGAAATGGTACCAAATGGCAGCATACAAGAAAATTACTTTGCCCTTGCTATCGTTTCTAACGATCATCAGGATGGGAGTAGTGCAGGGCATATGAGGCATTCAATAAATATTAAAGAAATGGGTGATTGAACATCTTTGAAAAAGACAAGACCAGATTGCCAACTATTCAGATTGGAACCCAGACACAGCATGACACGGCACATGCACGAAATGAAGATACTTTTGTCAAGATGAGCTCAGGAAATATAGAAAATCTCAAACAAGGAAAAATAGCTTTCCCCCTCTTTTGTGAACAAGTTTTGTTTGTTTGTCTGAATAGCAGCATGCAAATATTTAAAAGGAGGGTATACAGGTAATGACAGAGGAAATAGAAAACAAAAATACAAGGAGAAGCGAGCAAGCAAAGAGGATGGGGTGTAATGTTATGGGGAGGGGGAGACTTGTGGGGGCTTAAGCTAAGGAGAATGAAGTACCTATAGGTTGAAGCCAGTAGAGGTTGAAGCATAGACTGAAGTGATAGAATTATTTGAGCAAGAGAGAGATGATGAAATTTGTATTTAAAGGAAAGTAACTGAAATAATCATCATCCTCCAGGTTTCCTCAATCACCAGACCAGCCAACCAGGAAAATGAATCTTTCCTGAACCAGAAGGGAAACAAAATAAGGACAAAACAAAAAAAGAGTGGACCAGAGTACTCATTTTGTTGATTTCAGTGGCAAAGAAATCAGGTGATAAGCTAGAAAATTTGACATACCCTTCACATATACAACTTCACCCTAGACTCTGGCAACCTTCTATTTCTTGTTATTTCTACTCATCACATAAATTCCACAAGGACGAGAGCCATCTTTTCAGTTTCTTTGAGATGCTGTACAATGTGAGGTACTTAATAACTATGGATCCTTACTAAATACTTGTGTAGTGAATCATGAATGAAAACAAAGATACAGTTTCCCTCTCTCATTTTGATGCTGAATATCTATTTCATAAACATGGATTCTTATTCTCATCACTCTGAGAGGATATTCAGGAATTAAATCCTGCCTTTGTAAATTTTATTATACCATCTAAGTTATGAAAAGAGGAAAGCAAGAGAGGGAAAGGTAGAAGAAACAAAAGGGAAGAGAGAAAGGTAAAGGAGGAGAGGAAGAAGGAAAGGGAGTAGCAAGCAGAGATATAGAAAGGCAAAGAGATAGAGGAGCTTGAATGTAAGGAAAGGATGTAAGACCCAGCACAGAATAAAAGAGTTTCTGTTTTATTTTGTCTTTTAAAGGCAATTGAATTTCCCACCTAGTTGAAAGAAAGCATTGACTGTGATATGAAAATACAAGCAGATAATCTATGGGATGACTCAAAAGGATGGTCTTAGTTCTCAAGCAAGGAAACTTCAGAGAGAACAAAGGATTATCTCCAATCAAACTAAGCAAAGAAGATAACCTGGATGTGAAAAGCAATAGAATATGCTGGATAAAGCGTTGGCTACAGTTGTGAATGTCACCTTGCCTATAAGCTATGTGACCAAGTACAAGTCACTTAAGTATGTTCTTTAAGCGTCAGTTTCCTCATATGTAAAATGAGGGTATAGGATTTGGTGGTTTCTAAGGTTAGCTCTAAATTTATGATCCTCTAATTCCTGTGTCCCATCTCCTTGGGTCTCTCAGATAGACCAAGGTGAGTGAAGGCTATGTGCCAGATGTTAACAGTCTAACCCAGTCATGTATAAATATATCACAGGACTTCTGAATTTCCATCATTTCCTGACTAGATGTGGTCCCCAAGGTTCATTGGTAGTCAGATAACAATAAATTTTTCCAGAAGAAACAGAAATATATCAATAAATAGGGTTCCCTCCTTTCAAATTTCTATATTACTCTTATCAAAAGAAGCTGCTATCTCACAGTAAGTTACACTATTTCAAAAAACAAAAAAACAAGACTGGCCCAACATAATTGAATGATGATGAAAATGGTTCCCAAGACATGAAGAAAAATATGAATACTCCATTTGCTGACAGTTGGGAACCAAATTCACTTCTCATTAAGTGGTTAATTTTTAAAGATCAAAAAACTTGAGAACTTCTACTGTTCAATAGACCTTACGGTAAAGAGCAGATGACGTTAAGTGGTTAAAATCTGTATGACCATATGTAAATGGGATCCTATAATCATGTTTACCAAATTCTTAATTTTCAATAAAATTATTTGAATGGAATTGATCCTTCTCTACACCCTTTTCATTTGCTTTTATATTTTTATTTCACGAGTTGACAGTTGGGCCAATAAACAAAATGTTAATGATTAAAGGATGTGAGGAAGAGAAATTTTTAGTAGTTCTTTGTAACCTATGAGTTCAAAATTTCAGCCCTATCTGTCTCAGAGCAGATGAAAATATATACCTAGTCAAAAGAAAACTTCATTTATTTAGCAAATATGTATTGATCATCCACTCTAATCAATAATTACACTAAGGAGGGTCATTTTAAATGAAAATCATTCTGACCCAAACATAATATATATGCATCTATTATACAGAAATCAATTCAAGTGGTTACTTGGATAGAAAGAAAATAAAAGGTACTAGGTTCCGGAAGTAGTTTATCTCCATCCAGAGTAAAATAATGTGCCTTTATGTGAAATCTTGGGTTTTCTTTCCCTTTCAACCTCCAAAAGGCTAAGCCATTAATTGGCACTCATACTCCTCTGATGTATGGTTGTTTTTTCTACAAGTAACAAAAAAGTTTATCTTAAAGATAGTCTGGCACTAAAACTCATTTCAAATGCTGTCTAGACCAAGTAGGTAAAAAGCATGCCAACTTACTACATGTTCTTAATGCCTTTTCTGCCTTTATTTCATTAGTGGGTAAGTGCCACAAACTAAAAATTCATGATATTCCTGGAATAGGGTTTGGACGTGAGAGTACTACTTCTATATTGAAAGATTGGTTCTATCTCAATCTCCCATACATGTCACATCTCTGGAAAGTCACTTGACATGAATCAGTCTGAGAATTAAAACAAGCAGGTGCACAATATAGTATCCAGAATAAAATAAACATGGCTGCATTTTTGAGTGCCAGCTTATTTTGTCCATTAAATCTCCAGCCCCTACTTCAGTTGTCTACCCATGTTTGACACAGAGGCTTGGTGCCCTCTTGTGTCTACTGTTGTATATTACAGAGCTTCAGATGGTTTTATTCCAAGTGCTTGTTTTTCTTAATCCCTATCGAGTGCATTATATATAAAGTGTTTGTTCAGGTCCTGAATACCATAAAAGAACTTACTAGAAACCAGACTGACATTTTTTTAACTCTTAGTGATCTTGGTTAAGAAACAAACCAGCTCTCCTAAATATCAAACATTTCTTTCTACAGCTCATTTTACAGATAAGGAAACTGAGACAAACAGGGTCAAATGACTTGCCCAGGGTCACATGGCTAGTAAGTGTCTGAAACCAGATTTGAACTCAGGAAAATAAGTCTCCCTGACTTCTGGTCTAGCACTCTAACTAGTGCATTACCTAGCTGCCCCTGTCTGTTTAAATACCACATTACATAATAAAATTTCAAACTTTGAAAAAACTGTTGCTTTCTTCACATTTTCCTGAGTAAATGGATGCTTTCTTTCTATTAGAACAGGAGTTCTGAACCAGGATTGAATTAACTTCTTTTTAATTTTTATTTTAATAAAGGTATTTTAATATAATTGGTTTCCTTTGTAATTCTACGTTTTATTTTTTACATTTAAAAATATGATTTTGTATAAGAATCCATGGAATTCACCAGACTGCCCAAAGGGTCCATGTCACAAGAAATATTAAGAACTCCAGTTTTCAGATTAAGTGAAGGCTTCATAGGATCTAGAGCTAGAAGGGCCATAGGGATTTCTACTCCAACCCCCTTATTTTATAAATGAAAAATATGAGGTCCAGGGTAGATAAGAAACTCACTTATGGTCACCCAGATAATAACCATCAGAAAACATACTTTTAACCCCTGTCCTCTGACTCCAGTGCCAGGGCTGCCTCCCAGATTTCCTTTACATTCAAGTTTTGCACAAACCTCAACTATAGCACATCCCCATTCTCCATGTCCACTCTCTAAGCATTTTGTAAATATCAATATATTTTGAATCAAATACGGTATTTAAGTAAATAATATTGGCCAATGAACTTCTTCCCAAATATTACTTTCATTCATTTTTTGTTTTTAAAGTATCTTCTTTCCCATAACCCTTTTAAGAAAACACATGATGTTTTTAAACCAAAGTTTCCACAGAAGCACATTTAAGGGGGAAAAACAACCTGCTTTTGCAACATTTATATTAAAATCATAGTTCACATTATTTTAGTGCTTTATAATGTACTAATTACTTTACTTGCAATGCCCCCTATAGGTAGGTTGTACAGATGCTATCCCCCCTTTTCAAGTGAGGGAGCTGAAGTTTAATGCCTCACTCAAGGACCCATGGAGCTATCCTGGAAACCAGGTCTTTTGACTCCAGGGTCAGTGTTTGTTCCACCTAAATATGATGCCACAGAGCATTTTTCCCTAACCTCCCCAAACCGTTAAAGGCAAAATTAAATTACTAAATAAAGTTTAAAGAATGCAATATTCATTTTTTCAAGGATGAAGTGTTGTCTGTAAAGACTGCCTGAATACTACACTGCATTTACCTTGAGTTGCCACATCTGTTGCTAATACTAATGATGGATTAAAAAATGACTTATTGATCCATATTCATGTCAAGAACATGAATATATACATAAGAATATGTATGTGTGTATGTATATATATACATAGGAAAACTAACAGTACAATAAAATAATAAACGTTTTTTTTAAATTGAATGGCAAAAGTTCATGCTATGACATAAAGCATGTGTCACCATTCAGACAGGACAATTCCACAACTTTAGTTACAACCAGGGATGTGCTGGAGCCAGCTCCTATGGGCTCCAGAAAGCAGATCACACCTCAGAAATCTGCAAACACTACAAATCAGTTCTTCATTTGTTATTCTGTTAATTCTCTAGAATTAAGAAAGGGAAATAGAACGTTAGTAATGCAGATCAAATTTTAAAAATGTGTTGTGCATAATTTTTCCACTGGGGTGCCAACTGTTAAATGTTTACTAACAAACCACTGGTTAAAAATCTTAAGTGATCATTCTCACTTGTGAACTACAGGGGAAAAAGAAGGAAGACTCAGGCAAAAAGTCAACATGATGACTACAGCAATGGAAATGGAAACAGTAACAAAAATACCAAACTGAACACTGTGCAATTATTACTAAACTTAGCCCCAGATAAAGGATGAAAAAATGCAGCTGCATCTCTTATTCACAGGGAAGGAGGACAACAGGAAAGGAAGACTACACGCACTGTCAGATGGACATGACGCATTGTTAAGTTTTGCTGAAATGCTTTTTATTCTCCGCTGTGAGGGGTAGCACCAAGGATAAGAGATAGAGGAGGGATATATTCAGAAATGAAAGTGTTATCAATAAGTGCTATCAATTAAACATAAGTTTAACAGAAATAAGTGCTAGAAAACAAAAGGTACAAATGATTTTTTTTATAAAAGACACTTTCCTCTCTCTGGGCCTCAGTTTCCTCACCTGCAAAATAATAATGGACTCAATTTCTAAGGTGACTTTGATCTCCAAATCAATGAACCTATTATCCTAAGGCTATCATAAAACATCATGTAATGTCTATATCAAGCTATTAAAGTTTCTGAGCCTTTCCATATTGCTGGTTCCTAAACTTTACCCCAAATGGCATTCATCTAAGTCTAATCACTCAATTTATATTTGCATTATGCCCAGATATATAATCATGTTCATCTGGGGTTCTGATTTTATTTTTGCCAGAGGCATCATTAAACTCCCCAAGTGGATTCAATAAACTTGACTCCAAAGGCAAGAGGACTGGCAAACTGACAAATAAGGGCATACTTCATAAGCTTTCCAAAGACATCAAGGCTAAAATAAACATTTTGACAAGCTTGAGAGGAAACTCTGAGCCAATGAGAGCAAAGAAAACGAATTTGTAACTGAAATTAAAAAAAAAATTCGGGTGATATCTAGTTTGAGGAGAACTGAAATTGATGAATTAGATGTTTTAAGAAAGGCCAGAAACATTCATACTATATGTTTCTAACACTTTTGTGCCTTTCTCTTCCCTCCCTCTTCTCTGCCAAGAAATCAGATGGTCTAAAGCAGTGGTCCTCAAACTTTTTGGTTTCAGAACTCCCTTACACTCTTATTGAGGATCCCAAGTTGATTTTTTTTAATGTGGGTTATATCTATTGATGTTTACTGTATTGGAAATTAAACATTTTAGTATTATTATGAAAATAGTTTTGACCTCACGGATGTTCTGAAACAGACTTGGGGACCCCCAAGGGTCCCCAAACTATAATTTGAGAACTGCTGATCTAGAGGTATTTAATTTACCTCCTAGGATGTAAGAATGAGCCCCCTTCACATTTGGATACTGAGTCATTCTTGAAGCCAATAAATTAAATAAATATAAAAACCTGAATGAACCATTGTGAGAACTCACCAGAAGATTCTTTTACTCATTGTATAGTATTGAAATAATATAGAATTCTTTGGAAGACTAATAGTATGGTTATTTCTTTTAAAGGTTACTACTACAGGCTTCTTATAATGTTTCACCAATAAAATGAACAAGGGAAATTGTTCTAAAGCTTTTTGTTCTCATTTTATCTTTCCCTACTCTCTCCTCCTGCCAGGGAACCTTGGCCAAGCAACAGTGCCTAACTGTTGAAACTAAATATCATTATTTCTAGCCACATGGAGAATTTAAATATTAATGCAGTGGTTTGGTGGGCATGCTAAATTATACTGCAGAATACGAGGGAGACAAAGGGCAATGATGATGGAAAATCTTGAGGTGGATAAGAACTGGAGAAGAGTATGGTGGTGGTGGTAGAAAAAGAATGTGGCAAGTGGAAGAAAGAGAGCAGCCAGAATGTAATCAAAGATGCCAGGACTAAGGATAAAATGGGCAGGCCATAACAATGAAAGGGAAAATGGGATGAAACATTTGGGTGAATGAAAAAGGAAATAGGAGTATATAGGGCAAAGTATGGATCATTGAACTGACCATGATCCCAATACCTTTTCCCCTCTTACTAGAGATAATTATAAAATAAATTTGCTATTAATTTCATACTACACTCCTCTTCCAGGAGATGATCATTTGGAAATATGAGCTGTATTATGATGCTAAGTGTGCAGTCTCTGTGGATTTTCTGTGGTTTTCAGTCTTCATTATTCTGTTTATAATAATTTCCCTTTCAGGAAATGCTCAGAGAAAATGTTTCAGAATGTGGTCAGAATAAACTCATTAAATCATTTTAAATTAATGTGACAGAAGATAACAAGAACATCCAATAAAGTGAATAAGAGGAAGTTAAATTTAATTTTTTTTATATAACATTAACCAGTCATAACAAAAGGATGACAAAATCAACAGCCTCTCCCTTCCATGCCCTTAGCCTTAAATTGGCTTCAAAAGAAGAGATGCAAATAGAGACTTAGGGCTTCATAAGTACAGGGAATTCCTGATTGAGGAAACTCTTCCTATCAAAGAACATCAGCACCTTTGCTGAAATCAGAGTGCTACTAAGTTAAATGACATGCCCAGGGTGATGCAACTAATATGTGTCTGGGAAGGACTTGAACTCAGGTCTTCTGGCTCCTAGCCTCACTTTCTATCCATTATGCCTGGCTACATCTCTTTAAAATGGAAGGAAACAGTTTTGCATTCAAATAACTATTTGTAAATAACAACATGCAAAGCGGCAGCTTGTTACCTCCACTGAAATAAAATGCCCTGACTTTCGAGATTGGGAAAATGCATTTGGCCCAGTTAGGAACCCACTCAAAATGTTGTGGGTTTGGCATTTCAAATCAAGTCCAATCCCTTTGTTATTTGAATTCATTTATTCTTGGCAAAATGTAACTTCCTGCCTCTAAGAAGAAAGGTTTAAAGTCTCATAAAAATTATTCCAAAGGCTTCTTGGACTTCAAAAAGCTCTAACAAAACAACATTTTGATTAGTTAAATATATAGGATCCAATGCATACGGATTAAATTTCCTTACTTTACAAATGAGTTTCCCAATTAAGGAGGCCAGGGGTAGCATTTGAAAATAGGATTTGGAGATGTTAAGCCAGGAAGAAACACATTGGGGTTCATAAGACCACAGGGATACCAGGCCTATAAGCACCATCAGAAAATGTAGCCGAAGGCAATGCCCAGAAAATGATCCACAGGCAGAAGTTCAGAGACAAAGAATTTCAACCTCGTTGGAATTCTCCCTGACTTAAAAACAAAATTTAGACTGACAAATTTCATGTTTGAAAAATTAATTTGGAAATCTTGAGACTGAATTCATGGAGTTGTAGATTTAGAGCCGGAAGGGACCACCTAGTCTAGCTCTGTGATTTTACAGATGAGGCCCAGAGGTTAACTGACTTGCCCAAGAGTCTATGGATATAGAGACACATATTACTTTTTAATTTTTAGAGATTTTTAAAAAATGTTTCAATGCTGTTAAAACGTGTGAGAAGTATCTTGACATGCATTAAAGGGAGTGATGCAGTCTATATCTTAATAATGATAATAATAAAAATAGCTTGTCATTTTTCTTTTTCAGTCATGCTCAACTCTTTGTGACCCCATTTAGAGTTTTCTTGGCAAAGATACTGGAGTGGTTTGCCATTTCCTTCTCAAGCTTATTTTATAGATGAGGAAAGTAAGGGAAACAGAGTTAGAAGTGACTTGCCCAGAGTCACACAGCTAGTAAGTGTCTGAGGCCAGATTCTATCCAGTGTACCATCTAGATGCTCCCCCCACTGCCAAGTATATGTGTATGTATATATGTATGAATATATGGATAACAGTATATATGGATATTATAATACCTTACATTAATTTCATTTTTGACTCTTACAAAGGACTTACTGTGCCTTATATAACTCCCAGCAATGTTGTGAAGTAATTAGGGCAAGTGTTCCTTTCTCACAGAATCTCCTAATTGAAAAGGGATCTTACATAGTAAGCATTTGTTAATCACCTTCTGTGTTCGAAGTGCTCAATTTATGAAAATAAAAGTAATCCAGTCTGAGAGTTCAAGGAACTTACATTCCAATGGGAGGCTTAACAATTTGCTGTTAAGTAAACACAAGATACATGCAAAAAATACAAACTGATGAGGTGAGTGTAGAGCGACATCCCTAAGAACTGGGAGAAATCAGGAAAAGCCTGAAAAAAAGAGAGAAGACTTCAATTGAGCCTGTATGAGAGACAGGAGTTCCAAGGAACTGGGCTAAGGAAAGAGTGCGTTCTAGGCACAAAAGAAAGGCATTAAGGCCGATGGGGTGGGGAACCTGTGGTGCAGCCCTTTGACAGAATCCATTCAAAAGGCTGCACTTGAGGACCTAGAGGGCCACGTGTGGCCTGGAGGCAGCAGGTTCCCCATACCAGATCTAGTCCAAAGGGTACCTATGCAGGAATTTCCTCTATGAGGTACGAGGATCTATTTGAAACTTCTGGAATCCACAGTCTCCAAAGCAGCTCATTATACATTCCGATTTTGGGGGAAGTTTTTCCTTACACCTGTTAAAATGTATCTCATGGCAACTTTTGCCTGTTTACTTCTCGTGATGCCGTCTGGATTCAAGCAGAACCAAGTGAGGACCAGAGGGGTTAAGTGATTGAATCAATAAGGTCACACAGCTGCTGACCCTAAACTCAAACCCAGGACTTCTGACTCTAAGTCACGATTCTGTAGCAACCCATTTTTTTGTTCAGTTGTTTCAGTTATGTCCAAGTCTTTGTCATGTCATTTGAAGATTGGGGGAGTGGGCTTTTTGGCAAAGAGCCATTTCCTTCTCCAGCTTATTTTGCAGATGAGGAAACTGAGGCAAACAGGGTTCAGAGATTTGCCCAGGGTCAAACAGCTAGTAAATTTCTGAGGCTGGATTTGAACTCAGATCTTCCTAAGTCTAGGCCTGGTACTCTATCCACTGGGCCATCTAGCTGCCAACCCATGATTTCCTTCTTTATAAAGACCTATACCCACCTGCTAAACAGGGATCAGGAACCTATGCTTTCAAGGCCACAGTTCTCAAGTACAGTCCTTTGACTGAACCCAAACATCACAGAACAAATCCCCTTAATAAAATGATGTGTTCTGTAAAAGTTGAACTCAGCCAAAAGACCATACCCAAGAACTTAGAAGGCCACAAGTGACCTCGAAGACCCAGGTTCCCACCTCTACCCTAGAAGAACTTACATGAGATTTGAAGATAGAAGACTATGATCCCTTGCTAGATTCTGTCACTAGTTAGTCATAAGATCTTAGACAAGCAATTGTGGTCCCCTAGTCTCCAAAGTAGGGGTAAGAGGACCTGATCTATTTAGTTCATAAGGTTATTTTAAGAATCATATAAGTGGAATTGGAAGGACCCTTAGAGATTTTCTAGTCTGGCTAATTCTTTAAATGAGAAAACTGGTTAGTGATGATGGTATTGGATTTGTACTCATAGTTCAACATTATGCTGTAGTTTATGTATTATATAGGTCTGAACATATAGTATATAATACATGTCAGACAGAGAAGGAAAGTTATTCCTTATATATTAGAAGGCAGTATGGCCCAGTAGATACGTAACTGCACATCTGGAGTCAGAGAATCTAGCTTTCAATTTCCTTGGTCCTTAGTTTCCATATCTATAAAATAATGGGTTTGGATTAGATGACCTCTTTTGGGTCTTGACCTATATTCCTGTGATTTGGGTGTTGATAGACGTTATGTCAGGGTTTACTGCACAGATTGTGAGATGCAAAAATATATCAAATAATGATAATCTCAGTGTCTTACATCATATATATTTGTAAGTTACCCAAGCATCCTGAAAGTTCTATTGTTGGGTATATTTAATCAAGGAGAATACACCTTCTTTTCTACTCTTGGTACAACCATGACTTGGGCACAGTCCAGCATACCTCTGGCATGAATGGTTTCCACATTGACCAATGTGTAATTGACTTTACAGGAATTCAGAATTAACTTTCCATTGCAAATGCTGTAATAAGCTCCAGGGTAATTCTTTTTCTTGAAGTTCTTCACAGCAGGAGGGAAATGACTGGTGCCACGGGTACATCCTCAGAGACATCTGCTTGTATCTCATAGGTCCTGAAGTCGTACATAAATGATCATAATGCCCTTCTATGAACCTATATGCCAGCAGCATAGTCTAAGGTGGGGGTAAGGTGGGAACCACATGGAAGAAGTTAGGAAGAAAATAATTTGAATAAGCTTTAAGATTGTAGTGTTAAAATGTGAATAAGTGGAGTCACAAAAGAAAATTTAAGAATAAAATGAATCAGTGTGTCTTCCCCTTGCAATAGGGTGATGCATATGTGTATCTCTGACATACAGCCATGTATTTTTAAAAAATATATATCGAGGCTTTGTTCAACAAGCAAAGATTGCTGCTGCAAGGGACTGGGACTTTTCCTTCTCAATGGCTACATCTTATTTTCACTAACTTTTTTGGCTACCCACATAAGTAGCAGTAGTAGTAGTAGTAGTAGCAGCAACAGCGGCAACAGCGGCAGCAGCAGCAGCAGCAGCAGCAGCAGCAGCAGCAGTAGTAGTAGTAGTAGTAGTAGTAGTAGTAGTAGTAGTAGTAGTAGTAGTAGTAGTAGTAGTCATAGTTGTGGTCATATAGTTATTTATCCTAAGTTCTTGAAGAGGACCAACGACATCACAAGGGCAATGTCTTGACTAGTATGTGAACTGGATACGAGTGGGCCAGAGCTGAGCAAAGTCATCAGCCTCACACTCTCTTCCAGACTCATCAAAGTCCAGTGACAAGGCAAAGGGCAAGATGCCTGGTGATGGTCCAGGATGCAGTAGGTGACCTTGGCCTTTCTAAGTTAAGAGCTGGGAAAGACCTGCAAAAAATAGTAATGAGGGGAAGGTATTCCTCCTTCTCCCAAGGGAACAAAACCCCTAACCCACTGTATAAATGGGAATTATTAATACTTGTTCCTTATAAGCAGCAACTGTTAGTTTTTGTCTTTGTCTAGCACAGCATCCTGAGCATGGTAGGGACTTGAAAACTCTTTACTTGAAGTGAACCTAGTCCTTCATTTACAGATGTAGAGCCTGGTACAGAAGGCATTAATTCTGCATATACACAGGCCAGAAATTTTAGCAACATCGTTCAGTGGAATTGAATTAATGGGTTTTACTAAATAATGGATGCTACGTTTCCATGACATCAAGGCTGGCAGAGATAATTGTTTTTACTAAAATGTATTCTTTTTAAAAAGTGACACTTTTGTCCAGTCTCCTCTATATAAATGAACTTCCTCACTCTTCTTTCTTTAAAAAAAAATAGATTTGTAGTCCTATGATATATCTCCTAGATTGAAATCTTGTGTGGAAGCAATCCATTTCTCTTTACACAGGTTCTTTTCCCAACAACCCAGGACAATTTATCATGGAACATTGTATTCTCAACACTAGGGAGCAGCACTAGCCCACAACTGAACAAGTCCTTGGCAATGCAGATCCTCCATTTCAGCACTCTGCCCACAGTCGCATATAAATCTCATTCTTCCATGATTGACTCCTCTCCCCTAACCCATCGCTTTGGTCCCTTCCCTTTGTCTTATAGGCAGAAGAATCCAGAGGAGTTCCATTGTTAATAGCAATTGCTTTGTTACTTAACCTCATCAAAACCCACATAATTTTCTCTAATTAGTACCAGGTTTGACAGAGCATACTCATAAGTAAGAAATTGGATTGATTCAAAAATTAGAGTGCATGTATGGGGTTTATCTTTTCCTCTCTCTGTTCTCCCCTTCATTTTTACCATTACCATTTCTCCCCTCCTCTTTTTCTTTTTGACATGCTCTTTTCCTTATTTCTCCTTCCTTTCCCTTCCTTACTAGCTTCATTCTTTACTTCATTTATCCCTCTCCTCACTCTCTTCCTGCCTTTGCTAACACACAATTGTCAGCGTCCCTCTTTTTCACCAGTTCACTTTTTCAGTCTAATTAAAGTACTACAGGTCTGCATTCCACCTTCAACACTTACCTCTCCATGCCATTAGTTTGGTCGTCTTAACTTGTCTCTCTCAACTCCATTCCATCTTCCACTCAGGTACCAAAGTGATTTTCCTAAAGTGTGAGTCTGACTATGGCACGCTCCTGCTCAATAAACTATAGTGGTCCCCTGTTACTTACAAGGTCCAATACAAATTCTTCCTTGGAATATTTAAAACCCTTTACAATCTTGTCCTCTCTTTGCCTACCGAGGGTTCTTACATTTCATTCCCCTCCTCAAAATCTGTGATCCAGATACACAATCCTACTAACTATTTTTCCTTAGAGAAACTCTAACCACACATTTTATACATTTGGACTGGCTATTCCCTCAACCCTACAACCCTGCCTTCTGATTCCTAGCTTCCCTGACTTCCTTCAAGAGTCAGCTCAAATTCAATCTCTAATAGATGGTCTTTCTTAATACTACCTTCCTACTGTCCCTAGTCCCTTCCCTCCAAAATTACTTTCTATTTGTACAGCATAGATCTAGTATAAGCATAGTTATTTGCATGCTGTCTCCCCAATTAGAATGTGAGTCCCTACTAAACGAGCACCACATTCTTACCTTTGTATCCCCAAAGTTTAGTTTAGTTCTTGGCATATAGTAAATGCCTAATCTAATAAATAGTCATTGCCTGACTGGCTGACTAGGAAAACTGATACAGACTGCTTTGTAGCTGTTACTTCTCTCCCTCTCCTGACTGGATTCCACACTATCCAGCTTGACTTTCAAGAGAATGAACATAAGACTTTCCCTTTCGCTGGTTTCTTAGCAAAGAATCCTCTAGTTCAAAGGATGCCTAGGTGTTTGTAGAAGGTAAAAATTGAGACTCAGAGAGATACAGATAGTAGCCAATTAGAAAACAGCAAATTCAAGATTCAAACCCATGTTCTCTGATTTCAAATCTTGTGCTATTGCCACTGCCACTGCGAGTGAACCATGAACCAGTTATGAAAAGCCAGTCTCAGATACTTACCAGCTATGTGACTCTGGGCAAGTCACTTAACCTGAGTCTTCTCTTCTGTCAAATTAGCTGGGGAAGGGATGGCAAACTACTCCTTACCAAGAAAAGCACCAAATAGGGTTATGAAGAGCTGGGTATGACTAAAATGGCTAAATAATAACAAACAATAATATTAAAGTGGGAAAATAACAAAAGATTTAAATTGCTCTTATGTAGAATGAAGTCTCAAGTAACTTCCTTTCAACAGCCCAGCTCTAAAAGGCCAATTTGGAGGTCATGTTTCGAGGTCTCAGGCCAGTTACTTTGACCTGGGAGGGAAAGTATAACTTAAAAAAGTGCAAAAATCTCTGGCTATGATTGCACAGAGTAGGTTTTTAATAAATGCTTGTTGATCACCATTCTGGTTACACACACACAGACACACACACCACTTACAAGAAATTAAACCTAACTCATGTTTTTGCCTACTTTCTTTTTCTGAATTACTTTCTATTTCTGGATCTTGTCCTACTACTTAACTTGGGTAGATTAGATGATATATCTATCAAAGAATTACAAAATTTCAGAGTTGAAAAGGAACTCAGTCACAATATAATTCAAACAGTAGAAAACATGAACCCTGCCTCTACCTATTAAGTGGTCATCTAGCCTTTGAGAATCTCTATGAGGAAGAACATAAAATAATTCATTCACCTTTTGGATAGCTCTAATTTTTAGGAAGTACAGGTGGTACAGTGAATAGTGTGCTGGACCTAGAGGCAGGAAGACTGATCTTCCTGAGTTTAAATCAGATATACAGTAGCTGTATATCCCTGAGCAAGTTATTCAATTTGCCCCAATTTCCTCATCTATAAAATGAGCTGGAGAAAGAAATGGCAAAGCATTCCAGTATCTTTGCTAAGAAAACCCCAAATGGAGTCACAAAGAGTTGGAGATGGCTAAAAAATGTCTCACAATAAATTCCCTTACATCAAACCTCAATGCTCTTTTTTGCCATTCCCTATGTTGTTTCTGGTTCTTTTATCTATGATCGAGCAGAACAATCCTCTAGATGATTAAAATTTCTCTTTTTAACCAATGGACTAATTCTGACAAACATGTATGTCTCTCAATACAACTCCATCACAGACACTAGCTACATAACCTTAAAAAAGTCACTCACTCTTTCTTTGCCTCAGTTTTCCCCTTTATTAAATCAATGTTGAAGAACTCTAAGATCATATCCAGATCTAAATCTATGACCCAATGATTATTATTTCCATGAGGGAAGCCTTGGCCTTAATAAGTCCCCTTTCTGTGACTCTCTGCTCCCCACCCCTAAATGAATCTATTTCATACTCACTGCCTCTTGTCTGTTTAGAAAAAGCAAAAACTCTTCTCCCTCTGGCCTATCTAAGAATTAGCTTCTTTGGCTTCTTCAAACCTTTTTGTTTGTTTGTTTTAAAATTTTTTGAAGTTCCAGTCTTAGAGGCATTCTGTTGCCTTATGAGCACTTCTCCCTGTGCTAACTGGCTTGAAGCGTTTATCCTAATGGTAGAAATATTAGACATTAGCTTTGATATAGTTGGCATCTCTAGCCTATTGTCCAAAACTAACATCTCAGCCACCTCCTCTGAATAATCTTTGGCTTCAACATTGTCTCAAACTAAACCAACATAGGCCCCTCTCCGACCCAAAGGCATTGTTCAACTCCCAAATCCAGATATTCATTTGCATCTTACTTCTTAATTCCAGTTTTATGGGACCAACTGTTTGTTGACTGGACATCACCCAGATTTTAGGATTATAGATATAGAGTTGGAAGGGACTTGAGGTCAACTATTCCAATGCCCTCACCTAATAAACCAGAAAACTAAAGCCCAGAAGATTGAGACTTACCCAAGATGATACACATAGCAAATCTAAGATTTGAATCTGGGTCTCCCATTTCAAAATTCAGTTCTTTTTCCATGTTATCATGATGCTCACCCTCTAAGACCTTATAATTCCAATGAGAAGACTAAATATAAATAATGAATGAACAGATAAGTACAGCATGACACGCACGGGAAACAAAGATGCAATAATAAAAGGTACTTAATATCAAAATTAGAGCTACAAGTGGTATACCAGTGATGAAAAATCTCTCAAAAGAGATGGGGTATAAGCTATAGGGTTTAATTATGCCATGGCACTTCAAATTTGAGATAGAATGATGAATGAAAGATGAAGGATCAGTACAAGCAAAGCACTATTTTAGGCAGTTACTGGGTATTGGGGAGGAGGTGCATGGAGGTTGTGCTGAGTGATAAAGTGACTTTTTTAGGGTCAAGCCAGTACATACTGGCTATGTAAGAGGTGGAACTCATCCTCAGTCTTCATGACTCCTAACCTGACTTTCTATCCAGCACACTCTCCTGATACTAATATGAGAAAAACAAGAACCAAGACAGGTTAGATTACTGGCTCAAAAATGTATACCAGGCTCTATGGTTGTTCATCTATGAGGAAGTATCTAGGTCTCCTTGAGTAGACTACCATCTCTTTTAGGAAAGTGACAGTTTTACACTGTCAAACAATCTAGCAAAATTTCTTATACATAAAAGCCATTGAGTAAATATTGGTTGTATAGCAATGCTCCAAGCTGCTAATCTCAAATTCAAGTCACCCTGATGAGTCAACTCTGTAATAGCAACTACATCTCTTAAGGACTCTAGAGATATCCCTTAGAGGTTTGGAGGTGACTTATACTACTATCACCTTGAGCCCTCAGTCCCAATATGTCTCCCAATAACTATCAGTTAAGTAGCATTAGAGTCAGCCAACCTTAATTAGATTTTAGAATATAAAATGGTGGTATAATCATATCAGTCACCAATTTTCCCTCCAAAACCCTCAAGGCCTCTCTGATGTTACAAAATCCTCCTCTGGTCAAAGCGGTTTCTTTTCAGAACTTCCTTATCATGGGTTTTACAGGAAAGCCATGAAGGGGGCAATCTCTGAAATGACTCTAATTCTCAACTCACTTGATATTTTAAAAGCAATTCCTACAGTGTGACCAATTTCCTCAACCTATCCAAACACTCTCCCTATGCAACCTCTAATAACAAGCACTTTTTCCCACTTAATCAAAAGTCGGTGATCAAGGGAGACTTATTCTTACTGTGTAAAAATATCAGAGCATCTTATCATTTATTTTAAATGAGGTGGAGAGACTTGAACTAGTCAATCAATTCCACTCTTACAATTGTTACTGTTTTCTTATTCATATTAGTCACCAATACTTTTTTTAAAAAATCAATTAAACATTACACTTGGCAATAATTTTTAGGCAATGTCATAAATAACTTAATATGTGTATGTATAAAACAAAATTTAAAAATCCATTAATAGTCCTGTTCAGTCTCTTCCACAACTTATAACTAACTGTAACCAGTCACACAAATGTCACAAGCAAAAAAGATTCTCCAGATGCTAGTATCGCTAAACCCTTAACCAAGGGTACGCCTGGTCACCTGCATCTGGACCTTCTCTTTGCCTAAGGGAAGGTACAAAACGGAATCACACAGGCTGGATACTTGCCGAAGAGAGGGGAGAGGAGGAAGCAAAGGAAAGAGGATATCTCAGTCCTTCTAAGTGGCAAGCAGTAAACAAGTCAACCAATCTAATAAGGAGCTGGGGTCAGGATTAGAACTTCCGCTCCATTACTAGAAACTCCCAAGGATGTACAAGTTTCTCACAAGAGTCTTAGTGACTCTAGGCACCTGGAGATATCAGCACATAGAAATTAAGCAACTTCAGACAAAACATGACCCTTGATGTCTTGTGTTCATTTCAGTAGAATTCATTAACAACCTATAGATTATTCCACATTCCATCCTAATGTTCCCTTTGCTCCATAAATGAAAGTGATTTAACACTTGAAATTCATAACTTCAAATAGCTTCCCTTTAAAAAATTCATTTGCTTCTTTTTGTACCAGGTAGAACTTCCCTAAAATCTTTCTTACTCAGAAAGTACTACCACATTTTCCATTTTACTAATCTACTTCCTCTAAGTTGCTTTATGCCTTTTTTTGTTTGCTCAGCTCTTGGCTTCCTCTCACCTACTTGTTTCCCACAGATCTCTTCGGGCTTTACTTCATTTAAACTTAATAAACAGAACAGACTCCCTAGTGTTACATAGACTCCAAACTCCTGGACGATAGCCAGAATCACATTTCACCTTAACATGTCCATAACCCTTCAAAGTTGTGAGTTTGGGTCCTTTTTGTCTGTCAAATTGTGGATTCACTTAGAAAGAATTTGGCTTTGTATAGTGCCAATTAGGAATGAGATAATTATACATCTATGCACCTAGTAAAAATTAAGACAGAAATTCCTAGAAATCTACTTCCCAGATGAACTCTGTTCTCTGCCATTTTTATCGAAGACAATGACATTGTTGGTACATTCATTAGATTCGTCAGTGATACAAAGCTGGAACTTAAAATTAGTCCATAGACTGAGAAACTTTGAATCCTAAGATTCCAGAAAAAAATAAAAAAGAATCTGAAATTACATTAAAAAATTTTTTTAGCCTTTATAAAATGGCAAGCTTCATGAGAGCCTCCAGAACAGTCTCATTTCAACTTCTGGTGTTGTTCAGTACTTTTAACTGTTGTTGTCAAATCAGTTGTGTCCTCTTTGTGACCCCATTTGGGGTTTTCTTGGCAAAGATACTGGAGTGGTTTGCCATTTCCTTCTCCAGGTCATTTTACAGATGAGGACACTGACCAATAGGGTTAAATGAATTTCCCAGGATCATACATACTGGATGTATGTCAGTATATGAGCTGGTCAGTATATGAGGCTGGATTTGAGCTCAAGAAGATCAGTCTTCCTGCCTCTAAGCTGGGTACTTTATCCATTGCACCACATAGCTGCCCAGTGCCTTCAATTAATGGCATTGTTTTGTATGTTATTCTCATGTTTATTCCCCAACTCTTGTCTTCTTCTTTTGACCCATATATCTAAGTTTAAGATAACTGTCTTAAATACTATAGTTTACATGTATCCAGAGTAGCCTAGTTCAATAGAAACTCATGAATTATTACTTCCTTTTACAGAGACCTAAAGATTGCAAAAGAAAAGAGAACCCAGGAGGCTGTCCTCTTCATTTCCCTATATCCTACTGGACAGTTTTCCCTTTGTAAGATATTTTCTGTCATTCAAATCCCCTTGCCTTTTTTTTAAGTTCTAAAATAGTTTCATGTATATATTAAAAAAAAAAAAACATTTTCACAAACTGTATCTATCTACATATATATACATATATATAAATATATATCATTGCCATATTATTACTTACTTTTGAGAGGCAGCAATGTTTAGATATTATAAATATGTAATCTTGAACAGCACTCAATAGAAAAATGAGTTGTATCATAAAAGAAAACTTTTTTAAAAGTTTAAAGAACTTTATATGATTAGCCATGTCTACATCCCAAGTTCATTACTACTAAAATGTTTCATATTCTAATCTTTTCCAACTCAAAGTTTTGTCAAAGCATGTATAGATATCTTTTGTCTAATCATCACCATTTCCAAACATATCCATCTCCTGTTCCCTAGCTGGGGAAGACAGAAACAAAAAAAAAAGAGGAGTAAGAAAAAAGAGAAGAAGAAGGAGAGGAAGAAAAGGGGGAAAATAAAAGGAAGATAAGGAAAAAAGATGAAAAGAAGGAGAAAGAAAAGGAAGCAGAGGAGAAAGGTCCATAGAACTAACCAATACATAAACTGAGTCCAACAGTATCTGCAGTGGTCCACAGTTTCCCACCTCTACAAGGAAGACAAAGAGGTATATGACTTCCTTAAGATCACATAGGTAATATTAAATAATAGAGTTTTCATTTGAACTCAGCAAATCTGACTTTATAGCCCCATTTGTGTGTGTGTGTGTAAGGCATCATGTAAATCATTTTACATGATACAGAGGTTGACCTAATTTTTATCACTTACTAACCTTGCGGTCTGCCAGACACAACAGGATGTGTACACAAATGACCAAGGTATAATCTACTCCTAAGAACACTGAGTGCAGACTATGTGCAAAGCACTGAACTAGGTAAACACAAGAGATTTAAAAGCAAACCAAAATATCAATCCCTGATATGATGAAGGGACATACCACTCTATTTGAAACATACAAAGCACAAGCATATCAACACATGTACCATTATCTGAGAAGGGTGACTGCCATAATTATTAGGGTAATTCAGAAAGGCTTCATGTAGGAGGTGTCTCATTATGTGAACATTGAAGAAAGCTAGGAATTCTGAGGTGGACACAAGGAAGATATACATTGTAGGCATCATGAAATCTCGGCGCAAAGGCACCAAGGCAAAGAGGTTGTCCAGTTCAGTGAACAGCAATAGGTCAGTTGGGTTGGATGTAAAGTATATGAAGAGGAGTAATGTGAAGTAATCCTGGAAAGTCAACCACAGACCATCTATAAAGAGTCTGAAATGCCAGAAGGCTTCCCATTTTATCTCAGAGATAATGACATTCAGAATTTCGAGCAGGGGTGCGGGATGATCAAACCAGCATCTTAGGGAGATTATTTTGTCATGTATCTTTGTCAGGAAGATGGGGAGAATGGACTCAGGGAGATTCATTAGGAGGCTATTCCAGAAGACCAAGTGAGAGACAGTTGAATTCTGAATCATCACGTTGGCCTTGCGGGTAGAAAGAAGGGTGTGATAGGTGTGAGCTACGTTGTAGAGGCAGAATCACGAAGGCTTGGAGAATTATTAGATATGGTGGGTTGGGGAGGGAGTAAGGTAGGTAAAAAGCAGGAAACATCAAGGATAATGCGGAGGTTTCTTAATTTGGTCACTGGAAGGAGAGTGGGGGGAGGGCTCAGCAGCAATACAGAAGGTCAGGGGAGGGGGAGTTTGAGGGAAGCTTCTCAATACTTTGGAGGGGATCTTATTGAGATTGAGATACCCACCCAACATCCAGGAGAAAATATACAGTTAATGACTGTCTGTTGACTTAAAGACAGCATGAAATATGGAGAATGCTGGGCTTAGAAGCAGGAAGACCTATGTTGCATCCCCATTTCGCACTTTTTCTCATGAGGTGCTCCTAGCAGAATGAGAGTGCTATGGCTGAAGGGTAGTTCTGCCTGAGGGAGGGAGTCCACGTGTTCTAGGAAAAGTGGACATTTGCCCCAAAATTAAAAAGGGGGAGCAGCATGGGAAGAGAAGGAAGGAAACAAAGGAAAAAGCAATTATTTCTCTCTCTTATTTTTCCACGTTAAACCTCCAAATCTTAACAGAGAGTGCCACTGGCTGGTTAATTTGTTTGTTTTGTTTATTTAGACAGAGCTCTAGCTACAAGCCCTCTATAAGAATATTGAACTTAAAGTTAGGTCAAAGCTTAGTATAAAACTTCATATATAGTAAGTGCAATCCATAAAGGTTTCTTTATCAATTGTCTACGTGGAATGGGTAAATGGTACCACCATTCAAATAGTATGTACTACCATAAATATCACACCATTGGAAGTCATACTACCTAAGTTACAATGCAATTTCTATTTATCCAGCTTTAAGTTCAATCAATTCCACAACAATTTCTTCATTTGTCATAGTATAATCTAGCATACCAACCTCGTAGGGTGGTTGGGAGTATCCGATGAGATAAGAACTACGAAATCACTTCAAACAGTTTATAAAGTGCTACATAAAATGTAAAGCATTAGTGTTTTTTTTAAATAACATTAATTGAATCAGTGTGAAAGTTGGTTTATTCCAATTCTTACTTAGGTTAAAAAGGATTCATTGTTAAGGAGTTTGTAGTCACATCTGAATCTTCTGCCCTCCATTCTAGAAGAAATGAAATAAATAACTATTTCTCCTCATTCACAAAAATAGCTCTTTAACTCTCAATGAACAGTACCTGGAGTAAGGTTGGTACTCGGTGTCAAGGGTCAAAAATGTATTTCAGGAAACTGACTAAACTCCAAATTTACCAGAAGAATCATTGAATATTTAATATCTATGTTTTAAGGTCTTCCTCAAGGAGTTCCTTATCAACGCTTGGTACTACAGCAGAGCCATGTAAGAATAAACTAATTCTGTGACTGAATGTCATAGGAAGTAAGACTAGAAAACAGGAAGGAAACAGTATAATATAAATTAATAAGTTACGTATATATACATATACATATACATCAATAGCAATTATTAAAATAATAATAAAGTTACATGTATACATATATGTATATATACATATACATATATATCAATGGCAAACAATTATTAAAATGATAATATTAGCTAACATGTTTATAGCTCCTACTATGTGCCAGGCTTTGTACTAAAGGCTTTTTCAAATATTATCTCATTTGATCATCACAAAAACCCTGTGAAATAGTACTATTGTTACCCCCATTTAACAACTGAGGAAACCAAAGCACTTCTCCAACTCTATAAGCTGCAGAACAGCTTCTCTTCCACGTTGGTAGAGGGTGTTAAAACACTGGGAGTTCCCTACACCAACAAAAGCACAGGTTATGTCCAATAAAAAACTGCTGGGAGTTTTAAGGGCTTGCAAAATGCTATCAAAACTTGTTAATAATAAAAATAATAAAACCTTCTCCAAAACTCCACCCAAGCCAGAATTAAAACACACACATACACAAATACACACACACAACTACTTGGCTAATTTAGACAGAGAAGGGATCTCTTTCTTCCTCTTTTTCTACTAAATCTCAGTCATTTACTGGCCGGCTCACTGTAGTATCACTTTACAATTAAGAATAAACACATCCTTCAGAAATCAATAAAATCACAACAAAATTCATTTGGAGAAACAACAAATCTAGAATATCAAGAGAAAATGAAAAATAAAGGGGTTTTTAAAAACTTTTGACTCTGTCAATTAGCCTCAGAGCAGCTCAGACATCAATGAGAAAGAATTGAGGAACCCTATCATTAAAGATGGAGGGTGCAGTTACAATAGATACTAGAATTTAAGCATTGTGGGACAGGGGAGAAGTCAAAGAGCAACTTGCAGAATTGTATTTCTTTCAGTTTGGATAAAGATTTGAGATCAAAACCCTACAGAATCTGTGAGGAGGAAATTCATCTTTAGAATACTGGCTAAAAGACTTATGGAGTTGGGGGCGAGACCACCCATTATACTATAATACTGGTTTGTGGTACTAGAGGACAAGCAGTCAGCTACAGAGGAAACCAGTCTGAATCTGTCAAGGGTCATGCAGTTTCTGCTTCTCCCAGCAGAGGGTGCCAGATCTCCAACAATTTAATATGAGAAGGGTCTGATTATGTCAAAAAATGTAACTTCTGTAACATGAAATTCCACAGACTTGCCCTTCAGGAAAGGGGCTCTTCCTGTCCATTTATCCTGCTCAACTAAGTATCCGAAGCTCATTTATGAATGAGTTGAAAGATTCACCCTAACTCATGCAAGAATGGGTTTTGGATACTCTGTCCACACCCTACCATTCCAACCTACCCATTTAGCCCAAGCTTATGGGGCTTCCTATTTGCTAACTTAGCATCTTCATTGAGTCTTAAGGTTCAAAGGCATTGCCTTCTTTATCTCTCTTTACCTATCATTTTATACTCCTGGTTCCTTTGCTCTACAAGTGGGCCAGAAAATTAATGCAAACTAATGCTTCTCTGGGACTCAAGAAAGCATTGTTGACCACCCTCTCCTCCTGGATACTCTTTGCCTGAGTTTTTCTGACTCCCTCCCGTTTTACCTCCCTGTTTAAGCACTCTTCAGTTTACTTTGCTGGCTCATCATCCACATCACACCCTCTACTGTAGGATTTCCCAAGGTTCTGTCTTGAACTTTTTTTCTCCCTCTATTCTCATACATTCATATTCTCTCTTTCTCTGTCTGTCTCTCTCTCCCTTTTCCTCTCTCCCTCCCTCTCTCTTCTTATTTTATCTCATGGATTTAACTGTCATCTACACCTCCCAATTCTCCTCCCCCAAGCTTCCATAATTATATCACCAATGACCCACTAGTTACTTCACACCGGATGTCCCTACACATCTTAAAGTCAACATAGTTAAAACTATAACTATTTTTTCCCTAAACTTAAACCCCTCCAAACATCCCTAATTCTGTCAAAGGAATCACCATCCATTTTATCATCTTTTAGAAATCCTCACATGTTGGAGCCCCTTCAAATTTCTATTATTTAGTCACCTGTAGTATTAATTGGAGTACAGAAAGAGGCATGATTAAAGGATTAAGTGGACTTAGGACTATGAGACAGTTAGATAACACAAGAGGCCTGGAGTCAGGAAGATCTAAGTTGAAATCTGGCCTCCAACACTTAGTAGCTGTGTAACCCTGGGGCAATTCTCTTAGCCCTGTTTGTCTCAGTTTCCTAACCTGTAAAATAAGTTGAAGAAGGAAATGGCAAACACTTCAGTATTTTTGCCGAGAAAACCCCAAATGGGGTGCCAAAGAGGCACATACAGCTAAACAAAAACACCCTAGGGACCATTTTTTCATGATAAGATCATTTTACTTTGTTTTTGTGAACAAAGATAGGGAAGCATTGCAAGATCATGAAAAAGAACACTGGCTTAGGTTCCAGGAAAGGTAAATTCAAGTTCTGACTTTTAATGATCAGTGTCACCTGGAGCATCTAACCAAAACTTGAAGACCCTTGTCTCACCTATAAAACAAAAAGATTAGACTACATGGCCTCTAACAAACCTTCTGGTTCTAGCATCCTATACTATTGATTCTGGAAGCAGAGGACCTGCCTTTATTGCCTGTCACCTGTGTGACTGCAGTCATTAACCTTCATAGAACTCAGCTTTCTCAAACTATTAAATGAAAAGTTTGGACCAAATGACCTCTCAGATCTCTTCTGGCTCTCTATCTATGATCCTATGAATACTAAGATGATCATACATAAATATGCATATGTATATTTATATATATAGGTTTAAGTATATTTTCAAATATTAAAATATAAAATATATTTAATAGTTAATTAGGGGACCCAATTTACACTACGTTCTTTAACCTTCCCACAATGGTATATACTACTAGCTCCAAAAGATAGTAAATGCATATAATGAATGGTAGATGATATTTGGGAAGTACACTTGTTTGTTAATGACATAAGACATTTTACATTTTAGAGGTTTGTATAAGTGTGTGTGTTTACAAACTTTTAAAAATGTTTTAATGATACTGTTTTGTTGTTCCAGGGCAATCATTTCTGGAAATAGCATCCTTCTCCATGTCCAAACTGTACCCTCCCCTGTAAAAAAGAAAATTAGTTAAGCAAAAATCACATGGTTCAAGGAACTTCTCTGACAATGTCCATAACATTCTCAAAGAGCACTCTGTGCCCCACCTGTCTGTTGGAAGACGGAGATATGTTGCTATATATATGTTGATATATAAACATATATAAATATGTTTATATATTTCCTGTTCTCTAGGACCATAATGTGTTTTTCAGTTACTTATTTGGGTTGCTTTCCTTTTAGTGATCTTTTCACTCTGTGTACTGACTTTAAAGTGGCAATTTGTTGCTCAAAATTCACATCTGATTAAATACTCAATTGCTTTTCTCAGGGGTAACCAAAGTAACTGTAATTTTCCCCTGTTGGAAAGGTTGCTGTTGTAAGTATAGAGATTTAAGATGCAAAGCTCTGTAATACAGCCAAAGTGGAACACACAGCGTTCTACCCACAGTAGAAGTGATACAATTTGATATTTCAGGAAATTTACCGAATGAACAAAAACCAACAAAACTTCCCATATTTTTATGCTACATGAAATTAGACAGATGCAAAATCAATCTTACTTCATTCAGAAAAGAAAGGAAACTGACTATCTAGAAAAGCAATGAAGAATTTTGGATTCTATGGCTGGCTTTGTCACTGGCTTTATTTGTAAGACTGAGAAACTCAGTCTTTTCTGGGGGCAGGGCAGAAGGCTTAGCTTCTCCATCACTTTAGTGGACTCATTTAGCAATGACTTCTTTTTTAATTTTTTTTAGCACAGAAACATTTTTACTTTTTATTTCAGTTCCAAATTCTCTCCCACCTCTACCCAATGTCAGTGTAAGAATACAGCCTATTACAAATACATATAGTCTTGCAAAACAAATGTTCACATTAGTCATGTTCTCAAAGAAGGCAAGAAAGAGAAAAGAAATATGCTTCGATCTTCACTCAGTCCTTCGGGTCTCTATCTCCAGGTACATGAGCATGTTTCATCATGTCCTTTGAAATTGTGGTAGCTCAATGTTTTATCACAGTTACTACATCTTTCAGAGCTGCATATCTTTACAATATTGCTGTTACTGTAGAGATTATTCTTCCGGTTCCCCTCAATTCACTTTTTTTCAGTTCATGCAGGTCTTCCTAACCTTTTTTTTCCTGAAACCATTTCCATCATTTCTTATCACACAATAGTATTCTATGATATCTGTGTACAATAACTTCTTCTGCCATTCCTCAATTGATGAGCATTCCTTTAGCTTCCAATTCTTAGTCACCACAAAAAGATCTGCTGTAAATGTTTTTACACATATGTGCCCTTTTTCTTCTTTTTTTTGATCTCCTTGGGGTATAGTTCTAGTACCAGTATTGCTGGGTAAAGGCATATTCACAGTTTTATAGCCCTTTGGGTACAGTTCCAAATTGCTAGACTACTCCACAGCTCCACCAATAGTGCTTTCCCACATTTCCTTTAGCATTTGTCATTTTCTTTTCTTGTCATGTTAGTCCAGTAAAGGCGTGTGAGGTGGTAGCTCATAACAACTTCTTAATATGAGACTATAAGGACTACGTTGTGAAAACAGACCTTCTCAAATTCTACCTTTCCAATGACCAAAAGACATTCACATTTATTATGTCCAATCTTAAAAAAATATTAAACCTGACTAATCTTTAACAGTGATCAATGCTCTTTGCAGTATGTTTGTGCCATCATATGTGTCTTAAATATGTCAGGGCACCTTAGACCAAGGGAAATCCTAGAGCCTAAGGCCATACCTAAACCATTCTGCTCACCAGTCATACCTACTGAAGACTGGTTTTGCCACCACAGGGTCTGACATATTCAAATAGCTTAACATCAGAAACAGGTAAGAGTTTTATTGATGGATATAACATTAAAAATGGTACATTGCAATCTGCTTTCCTGCTGCATGCTAAACATGATGGAGCCTTACATCTCTGACTTACAGCTTAAAGTTCCGGTGTGTTGTTTCTTCTTATACTCTTTGAGAGCAAAGTCTGTCATGCCTTATCCCTAGAGCTTATCGTAGTGCTTTGCATGTGGTAAATACTTAATATGTTTTTCTATTCATTTATTCATCAGTGAAGACAATATCAAGGAAACTGAATACTAGAATATAACAAGCTTTAAAACATGATAAGAGACTTAACAAATTTCTATATCATATGCAATCTTGTCAAGTTTCTGCAGCCTTTCCCCTTATAAGTATTTCATGTTATATCCATTAGCACTTGCACATTATATCATATTCTTTGATGTTTGGATGAATCCATGATCTTCTCAATGTGAGAACTACCTCCAAAAGTACAGATCTCAACCCACTCATGTCTTCTCATTCTGTATAATTGTTGTCATATCCTTTCATAAACCTTCCTTGGAGTATCTTAATGCAATGGAGGTTTCCTCTTACAAATTTTTAAAATGAAAATTAATTTTAATAAAAATGAATTTTCTCTGCTTATCTTCCATATGTTGAAAAGAAGAAATAAAACAGCTATAATTAATATAATTAATTAAGCAAAATCCAAGAATATATGTCCCATTCTGTACCTCAAATGTGTAACCTCTCTGTCAGAAGACAGATAGCATGATTCATCATTGATACTCTGGAATTATGGCTCATTTTTGAGTTCAGAGTTCTAAAGTCTTTCAAAGCTGTTTTGTATTCACAATACTGTTGTCATTGTATAAATTGTTCTCTCAGTTCTGCTCATTTCATTCTGCATCAATTCATACAAGTCTTCTGAGGTTTCTCTAAAATTGTCCCTTTCATTATTTCTAGTAGCATAATAATAACCCATTACATTCATATTCCATAATTCATTCAGCTATCCCTCAATTTAGGTCTGCTAACATTTCATAAAATCTAGTGCAATAATTAAACTATGCTTGTATCAAACAAGGAAACTTGCATGATCTTAAGAAATGCTTTGCAGATATTATGTCAAAGATGTTTTAGGTTGTGTTTTGTTGATCAAATCAAGTGCTTTTTAGAGTCAACCAATCATAAGCACATTGGGATTTTGTGTTCCCAATTCTCAGTCTTGTCAATGATCATGAAAGTATTTTCTGCATTGGAAAATCAGATGTGCAAGCTTGTCTATGAATTTCTCATGTTTTCATCAAGGACACCCTTGGTAAATAATTATCTGTTAATAATCTCTGTTGATTATCTCAAATTTATCTACACATAACCACTGGCACATTGTTCCCCCCTCCCCATTATACTATGATCTATTGAGAGCAAAGGCTGTTTTTTGCCCTTTTTGCACACAGTAGGCACTTAAAGAATGTTTGTTGACTTGATGATGAAGATTTTATAATAATGAGTCTTTGTTCATGGCAAACCAGCCCATATGATCTATTATCTAGAAGTAGATCTCTGAAATGACATCACCTCAGATTCAATCTTGGGGTCTTATCAATTCTCATTTTGTCCCCAACTCCTCCAGATAGTCTGTCTAGAAAACTCTTTCACTCACCTATATTATATTTAGTTAGATACTAGACTACCTACTAACAAGCAAGATTTCCAGTATTTTGGACACAAGATATTCCACTTCTTTCATATTAAACATTATCTTAGCAAACCTCAAATCAATACATGAATGATAGCTATTATCATTATTCTTACTATCAATATTACCTTCTTAAGGGTTTTGCCTTATGTTGAAAACTTGCATAACAAGTGATCAATCTATCTTCAAAATGCTTGTTCTCCTTATTTTCCTGTGATTTCATGAATGTCAAGAGATTTCTATAAGGAGTTCCCTGTACCAATGTAAATCAATGGCTTGCTCTGCTCCTTAAGGTTTTAAATAATGGCCTCTGGCCTCCAGAGGTTAAGTGAATTGTTGATGATCACTCAGCCTGTATGTATCAAGAACAGAACTTGAACTCAGGTCTTACATTCCTTTTATCATACAGTCTTCACTATTCCTTGATGTTCCTAGTAAAGCACTAAGATCCCACCAACCACGTATTTCAGGTTGTTATGATGTACGCCATAAAACGGAGACACCTAGAGGAGAGGTTTACCCACTGGAAATGGTAGTAGGTTCCCTGTCTAACACTCTCATTGATTTTTCCAGTGTATATGTTCCCAGTGCAAACACACACATACACACACACACACACACACACACACACACACACACAGAGTTAAGACTTCTCTGGACAGACTAAGGTATCAATGAGATAAATCTGACTATACAATCAATAAAGTACTTGCAGCATCATCCTTTCGCCTCAGAATCTATTAGGTAGCCATTCCCTTGAATAAGATAATAAACCCTTAACATTTCTTCCCAATCTCAAATTTGGTCTTTTTTCCCTCCTTTGAAACCTGGTGAAAGTTTCAGAATTAGTCACTTAATTGTGCTCTGCCCTGCAAAGAGACATTTCGAAACAATTCCCATTGGCATATGAACAAATAGCTTTCATTTTGTGAAACAATGACCTTCTGGTTTTTAACTCCAGGCTTCCTGAAAGTCATTTCTAAAATGCTAAGCTCTTAGACGCTGCCTGTACTTGTTCACGTTGAATAGATACTTCCCAGTAAACTTCACTGAGTTCAGAGATTTAAGCATCCTTCAGGGGAGTCCAGTTCCTGTATCCTGGGCATGTAACAATAAAAGAAAATGTGAAAACAATGTAAAGGAAAACCACTGCAAAGGCTCAGCAAATCAGCAGGAGAGCTTAGACAAGGTGGGCTGAGAAGGCCTATTGCAAGTTGAAAACATACACGTGTTTTATGTTTCTGCCGGCTGATAAATACAAAACATTTCAAGTTGTAAATAAAAAAATATGCTAGACCCCCTTTAAGACAAAGTTGTTTTGATTTTTGTTTTTTAAATGATGCTTTTAAATTAATTCCCTCACACAGCAAATACTGCACTAATTACACTAACACTATTTCTAAGTATTTGTAAATGAAGCCAATTATGACAAACATCGTTAAGAGAGGCCAATTTTGTGTTTGTTGACACCACAGATGAAGTCATCTGAAGCAGGGGCCTTCTAATCTATAGTGATCTTCAGCAGCATGGTAAAGAAGAGACCTCAGTTTGGGGGTTTTGTTTCTATATTTGCAGGAACACATGAATGGGCCCACACTGCAGAAATTTCAATCCAATCCAACGATTATTTAATTATAGAGCCCTCTTTAGAAGGATCATCCTCAAATAAATATGTATCCAAAGTTGCAAAAGTCAAAGGCACTTTAGCCAAATGTTGCAAAAATTTTACTTTGAAAAAGTACACTATTAAAGAAAATGCTTTAAACTATGATTTGCAAAAGCAAAAAATCATCTTATTTCTGGCAAAAAAAAAAAACCCACAAAAATACATTTACTAATAAACCTTAAGTCAGAAGAACAAATCAAATTCCCTCTCTGTCTTGATCACTAGCCATGCACTATAGTGGCTTCCTATCGTCTCTAAAATAAAATACAAATATTTCTACATGGTATTTAAAGGCTTCACAATTTGGCTCTGGCCGGCCTTGCCAGACTCTTTACATGTTACTTCCCTTTCTCGAACTCCTCTAACTAAACAAGCCTATTTGATATCAATTCAAATAGGTCATTCCGTCTCCCACCTCCATGCCTTCCTGTAGCCTGTCCACCATGTCCAGAATGCACTCCCCTCTCCCCTTACTTCTTAGAGTGCTTCGCTTAAGAATCATCTGAGGTGTTACCTCCTATGATTTATTACTGCCTCTTGCCTCCTCGGATTGCCATGTATTCACTTACATGTTTCTATATTGAATCATCTCAGTTGAAAGCTCTTTGAGAGGAAGAGATATTATTCATTTTATATTTGCATCCCCAGCACCTATCACAATGCCCTTTACACTGTAGGTTTGTAGGTGCATAATAAGTACTTTATCAACCTTTAAATGCTTATAGAAACATGAGTTGTTGGTATTGTTACTAGGATAAAACCCAGTTTGTACCTTGTAGGTTCTTGTTGGCAAAAAGGAGAGATCAGTAAGTACATGTATCTCAATAATATATAATAATGGCTCACATTTCATTTAGAGGTTTACAAAGTACTTTGAATATGTTATCTTATTTGATCATTGCAACATTTCAGTGCTGTTATTACCCCCACTTTACAGATGAAGAAACTGAACCTGGGAGAGATTAATTGACATGCCCAGGTCACACAGCTTTTAAATGTCTGAATTGAGATTTGAACCCTCATCTTTCTGATTCAAAGTCTAATAGATTACCACACTAATTCATATGCTTTGGAAGAATTTATTTGGCTGAAATAGTATTACATGGAGTAGCTGTATCCAGGCAACCCAAGGCATAAGTTAAGCATTCTAATTAAGCACTCAATGCACATTTTCTTATTTTAAAGAATCTAGAAAAAAATAATTTTTATGCTTTATAATAGCTCAGCAGAGTGTGTATTTTGTCCCAAGAATTAAGCTCTTCCTCACTCCTTATGTCAACGGATATAATTATTGTCTGCAGAAACTTTACATATATGGTTAGCATGGAAACAGTTCAGGATACCATGTCACTCAACTTCCTTTGGCAATTTGCATACCAAGTGCACATGCACAATTCACTTGCTACTGTCTGGAGCCAAACCACACAAAGATGGAGAGATCTTTCTGTACTAACATCAATTGCTCCATTAGCTCTAGTGACAAGGTAAAAGCATTAACAGGGACTGCTGGGAGATTTTTACTTCATCTTGAAGCCAGGAAAATCAGAAATGTATAAACAAGATGGCTATCTTAAGCTCTTCTAGATTTTACACTTCTAATCAGGGCTTTTCTTTAGAGGCCAGGAATACCCAGGCCATTAAGATTTGTCATTTGCTACTTTTTCCCCAAATCTATCTTTTCTTTTTCTTGATTTCCGCTAAGTTTGTTTTGGTTTTAATGAGTCTTTAATCAACTTATTTAACCAACATTTTAGATACTTATACAGCTGGATTTAGATACTTTTATACAGCTGGATTTCTTAGTATTTTGCAGAGTAAATGACAACCATCCGCTACTCCCTTTCAACAAGATCATTCTTATTTAAAGGAAAATATGTTTAATATGATTGCACGTTATAGCTTGCTCTGCTGGGGAGGGGAGAGGGAGTAGTGGAGGGAAGAAAAAAATTGGAACTCAAAGTCTTATAAAAGTGAATGCTGAAAACTATCTTTACATATAAATGGAAAAAAATAAAGTACTATTAGGTTAAAAAAAATAGCTTCTCTGATTGTAAAGTGTGCCTCTCATTGTTGAAGGTATTCATTGATCTCTATTATCGGCAACTGCTAGCCTTGCTGATAAATAGATTATGCTCAGAAAAAAAAAATAAAATAAAGGACTAGTGAATCCCCAAAATTCTTCCGATTGACTTTATTTATTAGCTAAATTTTTTTTATTGTTGGGCATACTGTTTGCCTTCTCTATGTGAGGCACTTTATAAGGGAAAAAGGGAGGAAAGTGATCATTTATTTATCACCAGGTGTTTTACAAATATCTTATCTGAACCTCAAAGCAACCCTGGGAGGTAGGTGCTATTACTATCCCCATTTTATAGTTGAGGGAGCTAAAGTGACTTACCTAGGGTCACATGTCTGGTAAGTATCTGAGATGAAATTTGAACTTGGATCTTCCTAACTTCAAACCCAGCAGTCTAGAGACTCTGACACCTAGCTAGATGCCTCCACTAAGTTTCTTTTCATTGATTTCAACCTGAGTCTGCAATTTACCAGGCTCTTGATGATCACCTATGAACTATTTGGAGTATCTCCCCACTTGTTTCCATAAGGAGACTTCATTAGGGTGTTTTCTACTTTAGCCTTCAGGTGATTCAGAAATGTAGAATACAACAGAAATTGAAGTAGATTTCTTCTGACAAGTCTGAGTGAGCAAACAGGGATTTCTATAGAGGAGAGCAAGGAGAATTGGGTTAGAGCAACCTGGTTAAACAATTCACTCACTCCTTGAGCAATTTGAATAGGCAGGCATATGGGATAATTCCCAGTGCTTTATCGTTAACCGTGTTGTATGAGATCTGAAGGGTATGGCCCCCCAAATACCTGTGACTTCAGATACTAAAAAAATGAAGAGTGTGACTGCTCACCGTTCAGATGGTTTTGTTTTCTGTTGTGTTGTTCTGTTTTGTTTTGGTTTTGCTTTTTCATTGAAAACACATTTAGACATGTGGAAATAACTCAAGGAGCTTGACCCAGACTTTTTTATTTTACTATTTGTTTCTGATTTTCCTGTTGGATCTAAAGATCTGAGGGATGCTTAGCTATCCCAAACAGACCTATTTATTTCCCTGGCAACTGAGGTGACAGGACTGATGTATCAAACACTAAATACAGCAAATCCTAAAAGGCTTACTGCACATTAAGCTTCAGCAGTCAACGCACTTGTTACCATTGTAACATTTTATTCATTATAATCTGCTGCCTCCAAAAAACAAAATTTTTGAAGAAAATCTTAGCTAATTAGCTTTAATTAACTTAATGGCCTTAAACTATTAAAAGTTATTAAGGCTATTAAAAAATAATTAACCTTAAGCTATTAAAAGTTATTGGGGGCAGTTAGATGGCACAACGTATAGAGTGCCAGGTCTGAAGTCAGGAAGACTCTTCTTCTTGAGTTCAAATCTGGCCTCAGACACTTAGTAGCTGTGTGACTCTGGGTAAGTCACTTAACCTTGCTTGCCTTAGTTTCTTCATCTGTAAAATGAGTTGGAGAAGGAAACAGCAAACCAGTATCTTTGCCAAGAAAACCCTAAATGAGGTCACATAGAGTCAGACAGGAGTGAAAAATGACAACTACTAAGTCATTAACCTCATAACACTTTTAAAATGCAGTAAGACGAGGGAAATCATGTATTTACTAAGCCCTTAACGTAAGCCAGTCACTGAGCTTGGTGCCTGGGATACAAGTACAAAGAATGACTTGCATTCTAATGGACCAGCGCATCATCCTTTTTCATGGTGTAAAAAGGACAAAGGATTACTTACCTGGGGACCATTAACATGTTTATAAAGGACATTTAGTTAGTTATATTTGGATATAATTGGGTTTGTTTGGTTTGGTTTTTGATAACCCTATGTATTGCCTTTTATTCATTTAAAAGTATTATTTTGAGAAGGGGTTCATAGGCTTTGCCGATTCTACCAAAACCCATAACACACAAAAAGTTTAAGAATCCTTGCATCTAACTTACTCATTTTTACAGGAGAAAAGCTATGAGAGTTTAAATGTCTGCTCTGAGGCTGCACAGGTAGAATAGAACAGAAGTGATTCAAAGCTCCATCCACTGACTACAAACACAGTGCTCTTTCTTCCCCATTGTGCTGCCTTCAGGCTAGATGTTAAAATTGCTTGCTTAAGTGCAGCCCCTCCCCTGGGGACCCAACCTCTTTGTAAATGGAATTGAAGTCTGTGTAAAGAGAGCTAGCACTTGACCTTCAGCATAGCCACTAGCCCACTAAGTACATTCTTTCTCTGAAGCCCAATTCCTTACCATGAGTCCAAGGACACTTGACTTTGACAATTTGACAGCTGACTTCAGATTTTTACTGCATCGATACACCCTCCATGAAAAACATTTTATCATCAAAAAATATTCCTGTCTTGGTATGGATGGCTATAAAGAGAGATTATGACTTTCTTTGTGACATTACACATCCCCTGAAAAGGATAAGCAGTGAAGGGGCCAGGCCCCTGACCTCTTACTAGACACTATATGTCAAGTGTTGGATAGCAGCCACCAGGAAGACAGCTGTATATTTAAGGTCACTTCATGAATTATTAAGAGAATCAGGGATATTGCAAGTGATGGGCTCACCTGAGATTTTCTACAAAAATATTGTTCTGTAGAGGCAGCATGGCTTTGTGAATGAAATATTAGGATGGTAATAAGGTGACCTGGATTTGTCACTAAAGAACTACAAATATCCAACTTAACTTCCTTGGATCTTACTTGAAAGAGACTGGACAAGATGGTTTTTGAGGTTCCTTTCATGACTGAGTGTTTGGTGTTGGTTTTCTTAAACATATATTGATTAACTTCCAGTTTCTTATATACTATAAAAACCACCAGTTAATACCAAAGGGAAATGTGTGTGTGTGTGTGTGTGTGTGTGTGTGTGTTTATAAACTCACTACTACAAGTTAAGTACCTTTATCATTTCTAAACTGTAACAAGTTCCACTTATCTAAACAGTTGTTTTCATTTATAAGCAGGGTGACTGGGGATTCCAAAAGACTTTTTTAATTCCAACCAATCGCTAGTTGACGTAGAGAGTAAAGATGGTAATTATTTCATTAACATCTCCTTATTATTCTGTGATAAAAGCTCCTCTTCATTTCTTTCTGTCAAAGGCACTCTGAATATGGTATTGTTTCCAGTGTGCCATATTGATATCCCAAAGCTATGGTCTCCTTTCTTAAAATGTTTTTTGAAGGGAAGTGAGTTAAATAGAATTAAAGAGATTTTTAATGTCCCTGAATCCCCAGCTCTGCCAGAGTCCCTCCCACCACCCAGTTACTTATAATTTAAATCCTATATTACTAATGGGACTGGAGCCCTGTTTTTATAAATATTCCTCAAATAGCGAACTAGAAACAATTTATTCAGGCTATCTAGATATAAATGCTTGAATTAATGTTTCTAGGTGGAAACTACCTAATATGTGAGCCAATCTGAAAAATAGTGAAATTAAAATCTTTCTAATAGAACATACTTGAAAAGATAGTTTTAATTTTGTCCCAAAAATTTTGAACTCACAATAATATTTAAAATGCTATTGTATTTTGTATTGTGATCTGAATTAGTATCCCTGTGTTAGTGCAAATGTTTAGCGCTAGTCCCTACTAGACATTCCTTAAAGATAAGAAGTGGTTTTAGCAGATACTTATCAAGTATACAACTTGTTCTGAAAAGTTCCCTAGTAGTACTAATTGACCCAGGGTCTTGGAGGCACTTGACAATAAAACCACCATGTTTGCATGAGACTTTATTGGGAAATCTCAAACACTATGGGTCCCTCTGGATAGTCCCAAAAGAAACAATAACCAGTATCCACTCCTCCCCACACACACACACACATACACACACACAAGAGAGACTCATGAAGAAACATAGATAAGATCTGCACAAGATGAGAAAGTATGAGTAAGCTGTACTCTTTACTGAATAAAGAAATATCTGCATTAATGGGACTCAATTTAACAAACAGTACAAAAAAAAATTACAAATCCCAATGGCAGATCCATTGGTACTCGGAAATACTGAAGGAAAATCAAAACATCATAAATGATTGTTACTGCTTACTAGTTAAATATATTGCTATTCAGAAGCATAGATCCAGAAGATGAGACTAGTGCCATCCACCATCATTGCAGTTATACCTCATCTGTTCAAACTCCTGTAACTCAGTGACTTTGCCTTTCCTTTCAGGCTAGGGTTTTTTTCAGGCACGTGAGCTCTAACTATATATAATATTTGAAAAAGAGAAGAGAGGCAAAGAGGTGAGGGGTAGACAGAGTTTCCCTGAAGGTGGGTGATGCAGACCTGAATTTTTTAAAAAGATTCCCTGTTGGGCACAAGCTCAATTTTTGATATAATAAAGTAATCCTGAGTATCATTTGAGGGCAGTGACTGTGTCATTTATCATCTCTGTACATCCAGCCCTGGAAAAGTTCCTACCATATAGCAGATAATAAATGTTGAATTAAATTGCAGTGAGTTAGTAAGATGAGGAAACAGCCATCTCTAAAGTTATTGATAATCTTGAACAAGATTTTAACCATGAATGCTGCTTTAAGAGATCAGAAATAAGTGATCCTTTACCCAAGATATTTAAGGTAACCAAAGTATTCTTACTCAGAAATGAAATATAAGTAAGGGAGCTGACCTACACTGCAAATGAGGCAAAGAAGGCATTGATTAGATTTTTCAAAGTCATGGCCCAGATCATTGACATTTTGCCAAATGTTATTATGCTATCTTAAGAGAAGAAAGATTTTTTTTAGATTCTCAATCAACTGTAAAAAAAAAAGTCACAGGCTCATAGAATCCTACTGTTAAGATCACCTCTCCTTTCTCCATTAGGAAAGTGGGTTTAATTGGAGGGGGATTGGCTAACATTGGGTTTTCTAGGAAATTAAGATTCAGAAATGAAAAAGGTCTTAGAAGCCATCTAGATCAACCCCCTCATTTTACGAATGTGAAACTGAGTCCCAGAGAAATTAAGTGACTTACCCAAGGTCACATAAGTGATAAGTAAAACAGCCAGGACTGGGCCCAGATCTTTCATTTTCCACTGATTCTAAAACCAGGTGTCTTTTCACTTTACCTAGTAAAATGCAAATTAAACTGCAGTATAATCACTGACTATACAATGCTGTTGAGTTTATTTTTAGCAACATAAACTAGCAAAGTACTATGTAATTCACAGAAGAACTTAAAATTATACACACAATTGATCAAAAGTCTTACATTCACAAATTCAGTTCAAACTCCTTACCTTGGCAATCATATATTCTCATCATCTGACTCCAGTCTCCCTTAGCACTAAAGCTCATTATTCTCCTTCAGATACCCTATGCTTTAGCAAAACTGGACTATGTGACATACACTGAAAAAGTACCTACACATTTCTGTCTTGATTCCTTAGTTTATCCTGTTCACTCTCCTGTAATACTTTGTCTTTTCATATTTCTACTCATCGGTTTATTAATTACCCAGACACTCTGTCTCTTGGGTTTTCATTCATTACATGTATAAGCTTTGATGGTGGCTGTCACAAAGATGGACAAGGCACTTCCTTGACATATGTTGAATATTAATCAACTACGTTAAAAAAAAAATGTCTTGCCTTGAGATGGAAGGAGAGGGCCAATATAATTGATTAACCAATCAGAGACAGAGAAGCATACAGGATCATCATTCTGAGGTAGACACTTTAATTGGTATGACTGGTATAAGTAGCACTATTGAACTGATAAGGCAGAAACAATTGTCTTATCTTTAATTAAGAGGTTCCATGCTCACCACAACATAGCATCATTGCCTCTATGCTCAGAATGATCATGGACTCGGTCCCCAATTTTTGCCATTTTCATAATGGTATCAACCTAATTATTCTGCTCAGCACAGAGTATATGGTATCTTTGAAGGAGATAATACTATTTTCAGAAACTGACTCTTATGTCTGTGATAAACAAATATGAAGATACATTTTTGCAGACCTTCAACTCTCATGATTATGTTAAATATAAATATGTATATGTGTGTATAGGCATAGAGCCTTCAACTTAAGCTTTTCCTTGAGGATATAGTATATGTGTGTCTATACGCATATATATATATGTGTATATGTATATATACATGTGCATATACATATATCTATTATATGCCCGTGTTCATCTATATGCTTATATGTACACAAATACATACTTTATATTATATATACATATACACATACATATACATGATGTGGCTTCAGAGAGAAGTGTGGGCTCATTAAAAGAAGGCTGAAATTCTTCAAAGGTAATAATCCAAGTGGCCGTCCTATTTTAGGCTCAGCTCATTAACCACATGCAGTCTCTTTCTCGAGCGTACACTGATAGATAAGCCCTAAAAGTTGACCTTCCTCCATGACCATGGCATAGTGATTGGCAAGCAAAGAGCTCCCTGTTGAATTTGCCTCTTGAAGTTAATAATCAGAGGATGTTACATGAATTTATGTTTTTACATTTTTCAGCTTAACTTATATGATTCTAAGAAATACAATTTTTTGTTTCATCAAATCATTTTTATTTGTAATCAACAAAAACAGGCACAGTAGAGTCTTGCATTTCTATATCTTTGAAAGTACCTTTTTTTTTTTGAGGCATTTGGGGTTAAGTGACTTGCCCAGGGTCACACAGCCAGTAAATGTCTGAGGTCCTATTTGAACTCAGGTCCTCCTGACCCAAAGACCAGTGTGATATCCACTGTGCCATCTAGCTGCCCCATTGCCTTTCTAAATCTTTCAGTAAATTGTCGTTGTAAATTTTTTCTTCCAAGGACATATGACTGCAAGTCAAACATTATTGTATCTAAGGACTGCAATTTGAGGATCACCTGAATGACAGTAAAGTGTGGGTAGGCATAAATAAAAACTGCAACATAATACAAATGAGAATGGTGTTGTAAATGCAGTTTGATAAATGTTATAGGAGAAATGTTTAACTGGAAAAAAAAAATAAAAAAAGATGTGTTCATCACAAGTGGTAGCCAATGGACAATTTACAGACTCCACTGGTATATCCAATATGTCAAGAAAATGAGAAAAAGGCTCTCACCATGTTGGATGGATCACAGATGGAAAATTTCTGAGAAACTTGGACAAGAGAAAGGGAGGCACAGATGACTTCAAATCTATATGGTTGAGCATCCGTGAGGGGTCAAATACATTGGAGTATCAGAGTGCATTCAATATATTGGGCAATCAGCGTCACCTCCAGTACCAGATAAAATAATCTAACTCACTATAAACTCAAAATTACCTTTTAATTCATGATACCCGTGCTAAGGCAAAAAGAGCTCTGCACTCCTTCAGAGAGATCAATAACTGAAAAGGAGGACGTTTTAACAGAAACTGAAAGGCCTTTGGCAATACTTGCAGACAATGCTTTACTATAAAAAAAATTGATTACTCAATAGCAGAGGTTTTAAATGGTAGGGAAAAGCAGGAAATCTAGGCTCAGGAACAGAATTAAATATTGGTTTCTCTGATTAGGAACTGTTGATACATGTTGAATATTCCAACTGTTCTTTTTCTTTAACCAGGTTCATAAACCTGAACCATTTGAGAATCGCCTCAGAGCCCAACCACAAAATTAAACATTTAGCAAAATACAAAAACTCCAAAAGCGGGGTTAGTAGTATAATAGGTGTTTTTCAAAAGCAACTCTCTTAAACTTATCCTTCCTCAGACAAAGTCAATTGAAAAGTATCTCTGGATCCTATTTGACCTCATTCAGGCACAATTTTTTTCAAATGTATAGTTTTCCTCTCTATGTATACAAAGCATATTTATTCATATGTTCAGTTCTTGCTTACTTTCTGTGGGACTCAGCCCTAGGAACAATTGTGAAATAGATGAATTCCATTTTTCATGCTTAATCACTTTCCCCTGTCATGAACCTTCTGATCATCAGCCTTGGCTGTCTCTAGTACTCTAGTGTTTCTCAGGGGTATCTCACCAGGTTGCCCCCAACAATGATGCCTCAAAACCTTCATACCCTTCAAGCCTCAATCAAATTACTGATCATACCTAAGTGGAATTAAGGCTAGAAGAAAGGGAGACTCCAAGTGAAGATGAGCACATATTCCTTTTGAAAGGAAGGGGTTTCCACCACTGCCCCAATTAATGAAATCACAGAAGACCCAGACAACTCAACTGAATCAATCAATCCAAAATATAAACTAGGTATGAACAAGTCCTCAATTTGAGAGGAATGAAATCTTTTATCTTTGGATAAAGACAGATGACAACACATAAGAACTATCTTGTGGTTGCCTTAAAAAAAAATCAGACACACCTCTGATCCTAAAACATATAAAAGAACAAATCAGTTTGTAATAGTGCAGTCTAGCAGTAGACTATTCATAGGTAGACAAACACCTCTGAGAAGGAAACATTTGGAAAGACAAGAGAGTTTTTCTGTTTCCCACACCTATCCTAACCCCCTTGTCCTTCACTCTCCAGCAATCATGTCATTTTGGGAGGTCCGGACATCCCAGTAGAGGTTTTACCACCAACTAGAGTTGGTAGTAGTAACACCATTAGCAGTAGTAGCTGATAAAAGAGAAAATGCCAAAAGACAGATATGACTGAGTGTTGCCTCAAGTTGAGACCTGTTAAAGACCTTAGCTTAAGAAGGCCATGGTCTCCCACTACATCCCAGGCCATGATGTATGTCATCCTGATCAAAATCTTGCCACTGGACCCAGGTGTCTGTGGAGAAGAAAGTGAGGCTGGTAACTCTGCACAGCCCTGCCTCACTTAAATCAAATTCACTTGTATGTCATGGCATGACCTCCCTGGTGTCATGGTCCTGTATAATCCTGTGTGCTTTATTTTATGCTAGCCAGGCTTTCCAAAGGTCCTCTGCCAAGCTAATATCAATGTGTCAGGCTCACAAGCACTTAGTATTCCCATAAACCACAGATCTAGAAGGAAACCAGGAAGTTTGCCAGGAAATAGTGGTCATGGTGGTAAGGGAGACCCTTCCAACCCTGCTAACCTTTGGATGGATAATATTGTTTGGCACAGACAGTGCTCATTCCCCTGGGGATATATTTATCTCCATTTGAATTTTCCCTCTGAAATCCTGAAAAGGTATTTCTCCCCATCTATACAGCCCCCACCTCTCTCTCTCTTTGCCTCTAATCTCTCTCCCTCTCACACACTCACACACACACATACACACACACACACACACACACACACACACTCCAAAGCCTAAGACTGTGACCTATGAGGTTATATTTAAATGTTTCTATGCTTTTTTGTTATTCATATATTACAATTGCTAGAACAACTATTGGGGGAGGGGAAAAGCTTTTATTATTAGGCACTTATTATGTGCCACGCACTATGCTAAATGCTTTACAAATACTAGCTCATTTGATCCTCCATATATTAGGAAAGTATAAGAATTTTTCATGCTAAAGAAAAAATGTCCTCAATCCAATGAGCTGTTCCCTGCAGCCACATATGCAGAAACTTTAGCTGAGTGAAAAGACTTCCTTTCCATTCTAGTTCTAGAAGACTTTTGAACAAGTACAAAAGCTCTACACTTCAACTTTTACCCCAGGTTAGCCCTGTTGTCAGAAAACTCACTAACAAAGAGATGTAGAGCCAGGGTGGCTGGAGCCAAGTCCTAAGGGCTCACCAACACCAAAAGTGAAATTCTCAGCGCGAGCATTTATACGTCAGAAATCAGCAAACACTACAAATAAGGACTTGACTTTTGGTTGGTTAGTTATCAAAATGCAAGAAAGTGTTGGAGAAAAATGTTAATAACAGAGATTAAACTTAAAAGTCCATCAGGAATACATTTTTAGAGACATGGCTGTTAAATATTTTCCAGCACACCATTACATACAATAGATAGAGAGATGGACAGACATAAGTGATATAGAGATAGGTGGTGCAGGAAATAGAGTGCCAGGCCTAGAATCAGGAAGACCTGAGTAGAAATCTGGCCTCAGACACTTATTAGCTGTGTAACCTTGGGCAAGTCACTTTACCCCGTTAGCTCAGTTTCCTCATCTGTTAGATAAGTTGGAGAACAAAATGACAAACCACACCAGTATCTTTGCCCAAATGGGATCATGAAGAATAGGACATGACTGAAATGACTAACTATAACAGAAAATTCAGATACCATAGAGATAAAAGAAGACCAAGATAGAGATACGCACGTAACAAATTCTATATGCCATTGAAATCACAGGTGTGGTTTAAAAAAAATCTTTTAGTATAATGCAAATCATTTACCCTACATAATATAGTGTGAGTCCTAAGAACAGGGGTGGGGATCCTGTGACCTCAAGGCTATATGTGACCCTCTAGGTTCTCAAGTACAGCCCCAAGGGACCTTGAGGCTGCAGCTTCCCCACCCCCTGAGTTTTTCCATGGACAAGTTTTAGAAATATTGTTTATGATCTCCTAGGTCACTTCCACTACTAGTATTCTAGGGTGCTATTAACCTATGGCAGTAAATGGGTTGTACTTTCACCTTTTGGTGGTTGGGTGACTGTAACTGTGTAGATTCCCCTTTAACTAATACACATCGCAAAACTCCACAACTTGTCATTCTGTAGAGTTCTTGCCCATATGTTTTCACAAAAATCGTATATATGAGGTCTTCTAGAATGGAATTTACTGCCTTGGTAGTAATGATGAATTGTTCAGAATTGGCTATGAGAGTGTTAGGGCTACAGGGGATGACTAGATCACCTTGACCAATCTCTTAATTTTACAGACAAGGAACTTGTAGTCACGTAGGTGATGCAGCTCAAGTAACAGAGCCAGCATTCAAACTCATGCATTCTGCCTTGAGTTGATCACCTTACCACATTGTTGTCCTCTCATTTGGGGTTGATTAATTAGTCAAATGTTTTTCCTGGATACATGCATTTTCAGTATTATCTTTTATACCACTAGAGATACAAATACCAAAAGCAGGCATTTCCTGTCCTCAGGTCACTTAAACTCTAAAGAAGACAACACACATAGGGAAATGGTTCTCAGGAAGGGAAGCTTTGGTCCGAAAGTTATGGTTTGCTAGGCCTACTGGGAAATAGACTAACACTCCCTATCCAGGAACAAGGGCAGGGTTCACAGAAGAGAAAAGGATACCTGCATAGTGGTGAGATGGTTACAAGACTGTGGAAGAGATGACTAGAGTGGAGTGGAAGGAATCATGAGCCTTTTCTGAAATAGTGGACCAGTAGCAAGTGATTGGCAAAGCCAGCCATCTTCTTCAGTGGAAGTCCTCATTAGGGATATTTTGCAGCCTGCATATGCTTAGCAAAAATCTTTCCCTTGTCCTTTTAATAGTCTGCCATTTTAATTCTTCTGAAAGAAAGTTCTGTGATTCACAACCACTCTATCACTGGGAGATTACTTGTATTGAAGAGAGGTGATTTTTGCAATGGTAGTAAGAAGTTTGCGGAGGGGGGGGTCATCAAGTTACATAATTATCCCTTCCACAACATGGGGGGTTAGGGGAATAGTGCCCTGTGATCTGAAAAACTGAAGTAGAAATTTTTGGCTAACTTTTTGTATCAGAGAAGAAGTCTGAATTATTATGGTATTAAAAGATAAAATATGTTGATATCATACCATACTCTATATGCATATGTACTATGCATTTCTAGGTCTCTTAACTGTTTCTGTGTCATCTACTGCCCTTCACATGATGTCTGCAACTTTCACCAAAAAAAAAAAAAACAAATTCCTATAATAAGATTTTAAAAGCAAATTCTTTCACACTATTTAGAGGGAAAAGATGGAGATACAACTGGATAAGAGTGCATTTGGTTGGATTCAGAATTGTTTGAATGGCTGGATCCAAAAATTGAAACACTAGAATGTTTCAATGTCAACCCACAATATATCAAAACTGAAATGGGGAAAGTGGTGATGTGGAAGGGATAACTGCATGTAATTTTCTTAAAACCCAGCCTAATCTCCTCTTCCTAATCTCCAAAGCTCAGAATCATAGTATCTCAAAGATGAAAAGGGCATCTCAGGCCCTCTAGTTCAACTTAGAGCTAACCAAGGATTCCTTGTACAAAATCACTATTAGCCTCCTCTGGAAAACAAGAAGGGAGTGGGAATCCACTATTTCCCAAGGCAGCACTTGAATTTTTTAGATAGTTGTCCATTGTTTTTCATCAGTCAAATAACATAGAGTGCCTAGCACTCCTCCAAGCTGCTTTGTAATCAGGAAATTAGGGGATGGATATCAATAGCCTAAGCCTTTAGTTTTCTCAACCAATGAATAGTCTTGATATCATTAAGGAAAAAAATAGCCTAATTTGCATGGGAGCAGGAATTAAGATATTGCTCCTATCATACCATCATTTTAATTCCAGCTACCAGTCCATAATGATGAATGTTGGATGCAAAATAGAAGCCTCCATTTTGTTCTTCCACTTTTTGAAACATGCAATTATCATCAAGGAAAATCAAGAAATTATTTGCTGTTCAGTTTTGAATAGAGAATACCTAAATATGTCCAGATATCTGTTCCTTCCCTTTATTTGCTACTTCCAATTTATTCTCTACATAGCTTGTTTGTACATAGTTGTTTGCATATTGTCACCTTTCCCCATTAAGCTGGAGCCTTGTGAGAGCAGGGACCATCTTTTGCCTTTCTTTGTATCCAAGGACTTGGACAGTGCCTGATACATACTTGGTGCTTAAAAATGTGCATTGACAAAATGGATAATTTTGATTACATTTAATTAAAAGATTTTGCACAAAGTCAATGCAATCAAAATTAGAAGAGAAACAGAAAGCTGGGAAACAATTTTCATAGCCAGTTTCTCTGATAAAGGTCTCATTTTTAAAATATAGAGAGAACTGAGTCAAATCTATAAGAATACAAGTCATTCCCCAATTGATAAATGGTCAAATGATATAAACAGGCAGTTTGGGAATGAAGAAATTAAAGCTATCTATAATGATATGAAGAAGTGCTCTTAATCACTATTGGTTAGAGAAACGCAAATTAAAACAACTCTGAGGTACCATCTTACATCTATCAGATTGGCTAACCAAAACGGGAAAATGATAAATGTTAGAGACCATGTGGGAAAACTGGAACACTAATGCACTGTTGGTGGAGTGGTGAACTGATCCAACCATTCTGGAGAACAATTTGGAACTATGTCCAAAGGGCTATAAAACTGTTCATGCCCCTTGATTCACCAATACCATTACTAGATCATAAAAATGGGAAAAGGACCCACATGTACAAAAATATTTATGGCAGCTCTTTTTGGAGTGGCCAAGAACTGGAAATTGAGGGGATGCTCATCAATTGGGGAATGATTGAATAAGTTGTGGTATATGAATGTAATGAAATACTATTGTGCTATAAGAAATGCTGAACAGGAAGACCTCAAAGAAACCTGGGAAGATTTATATGAACTGATGCTGAATGAAGTGAGCAGGACCAAGAGAACACTGTACACAGTAACCCCAACATTGTGCAATGACCAACTTTGTTAGACTTAACTCTTCTGAACAATGCTATGATCTAAGGCAATCCCAAAAGACTCATGATGGAAAATGCTATCCACATCCAGAGAAAGAACTATGGAGTCTGAATTCAGATCAAATCATACATTTTCTCTTTTTTTTGTTTTTTGTGTTTTCTTTTTCATGTTTTTTTCCCGTTTGGCTCTGATTCTTCTTTACAAAATGACTAATGTGGAAATATATTTAATGTGATCCTACATGTATAGCCCAGATCAGATTGCATGCCTTCTTGGGGAGGGAGAAAGTGGAGCGAGGGAAGGAAAATTTAGAACTCAAAATCTTATAAAAGCAAATGTTGAAAACTAAAAATAAATTATTTTTTTAAATGTGCATTGACTGATTACTATATGCTAACTCGATTCCAAGTTTGAGGTCTATTTTCCATATTCATCTTCTTCTTGTTTACAGTGGTCTATGTTAGTGGTGACAAAATGAAATAGAAAGAGGAGGCCTCTAATATCTATATAATGATCCGTAAGGGCTACATATGAACTCAGTTTTAAAATGTATTATTTTCTATGTTTTATCATATTTTATTTATTTTGTAAAATATTTCCCAATTGCAATTAATCTGGCTCAGACCACACAAAAATGTTGCAGGTCATTTTTTTTTTTTAACACTGCTGGTCTACCTAACACCTGGGTGATGATTTTTTTCCCTTGCTTTGCCTCTGTTGTGCTTCACCTACATGTTCTAACCACATTTCTTAAATTTCTTCAAATGAATATATCTTTTTAATGTACAGTACCACTCCACCTGCCCCCTTTTTTATGTATGAGGCCATTCTCCTATTTGCTCCTGTTTTTTCTCTTTAATTTCCTTTTCCATAGTCATAGTCTATCTAGTTAAACTTCCTTCTTGAATTAGCATCTCCAATTCATCTTACTTGTTACCTTTTTTTTCTTTTGGCAAATGCTTATAAAGCTCTGAGGCTATTGGCTTCTTCCTACAAGTTTCTTTCTTGGATTTGTCTCCAATGACCTTCTGGGAATACCTACTTCTATATTTTTCCCTTAGTAATTATGTGTATTAAAAATAGAGCTTTCTTCCTACTCTTTTCTTTTCAGTTTAGAGCCCTTTGAATATATAACAGTAATTACTCTGGCTCCCACTGCCTGAAAGTCAAGTGTGTTACATTCCACCTCTCCCTCTCCAGGATTTTCCAATACTCTTATTGAGTTGGAGGATATGGGGAGAGGGGCATTACCTCTACCATTGCCTCAAGTCCCCGTAAATTGTGTTCCTCTAATTTTAGGGGTCCACGCACCTCAGTTCCATTTATTCACTTAACAGTCAGGTTCACTTATACAGAGAAACATTTGCTTCAAAGATAAAACAAGAACAAACCTACAAACACTTCCCCCCCAACACCTGGGAGGGAACAGTCTTCCTCTAAACCGCCTCTATCTCTAGGGAGTTAAGGGGGATTAGTTTAGCTCAAGTCCAACATAAAATTAGTCTCACCAAGTTCCAAGTCCAAAGGCCCCACTGGGCATGCCTGGGCCCTAACTTCTTAGGAGGACAGAATGTGACATCTGGCTTAGAATGCTGGGCTCCAAGATCCCCAAAGCTCCCAGGTCCAAGACTACTTCCTGACCCTAAAACTAAAAAGGACAGACAAAACTGCACTAAACCCCAAGCTCATTTCTTATAGCCAACCATTCTGGGATAAGGAGAAGATTGTCTTGCCCTCACTGCATAATGTCCATGCCAGGGAGGCAGGTAAGGAGAGAAAGGAAGGAATTAATGCATCAGGTAAATTTAAAGATTCGGTCAGTGGAAGGAGGCTGTTCTAACCATGTGTTAAGCCAACAAAGAATGTAAATGCCTGAGTTAGTCCTATCTCTCAGATGCAGGTCCAAAGAATGTCCCATGAGGGTTCCTGCAATGTTAAGGGAATGTGAAGATCTTCCCTGCCCCTGAATAGGCCCATGTGACCAGCTTTGAGCTTTGATTCAGCCCAGACTCCTGAGTCTCAAGAAGCTCATGGTGGGAGGAAACTTGCTAAACTGGTGGAGCAGGAAGGGTGAGTAAAGTGGAGCTAAGAGAGAGGCAGTATGTGGAGCAGAGCAGCTAGCCTGAGTGAGAGAAGGGCATTTTGCCTAAGGGAGCTTGTTTGTGGGGAGGCCTGATGGTGACAAGGCTTGGGGATGGTGGTCCTCCCTCTATTGGTAATGTGTACAAATTTCCTTGTTACCATGGTGGAATTGGCATTCTGGTATCTGAATAAATATTTTTTTTTCTTTTTATCTTACCATAAATGCTAGATATTCTTATCAAAGAATGAGCAGCTGCTTCCTTCCTCCTCAGAGTATCCAGATCCTTTCTCTTAGATATAATTCATATTTTGCACCAAGTGTTCACTTGTTTCTTTTCCTTTTCTCCTCTTTGACACATTCTTCTACTTCTCAGCCTCCTAGGCCAGTTCAGGATTCTCTTCTGCCTTCTTTATTGTCTGTTTGAAGAGAAAAGATCTATTTCTGTGTTTCTAAGGAACATCTCATCCTCCCTGATAACCTCATGTGGAAGGATCACTCTGAGCTCCCTCTCCCTTCATTTTGTGGAGGGGGTTTGGTCTCCATGTTGAGCCTAGATAAAATGAACTTAACTGGAAGAAGTGCAAACATCACACTGTGCAGGTCATCGTCAAAATCTACCCGTTCTTTATACTTGTTAGACATGAGATTCTTAGTCCTCTGTTCTTTTTCTGTCTTAGGAGTCACATCCCCAGGATGGTAAACTGCTTATAAAGGTCATTAACTCAGAGATATCACTTTATTACTTTGTTAGCATATTTTCACCCCTTTGTCAACTTCTCATCTCTTGACTTACTAACATTTTTTACCAATTTGTCTCAGGTCAAAAAATCAACAAGCAATTATTAAGCATCTAGTCTATGCCAGGCACTGTGCAAATGTCAGGAATACAAAGACAAAAAAATAGTCCTTGCTCTCGAGCAGCTCACTGTATAATACAGTATCTCGTCTTACCACATTCCATCTCCTCTGCCAGTCTTCCTCCTCCACCACCTTCTCTTTCTTTTCCTCCTCTTGGATTTTCATTTCCTCCTTCTCCTTTCAGACAAGTTCTCTTCAAATCCCTCTCTTGCTTCTTTCTAACTCTTTTTCCTTCAATTCGAAGCCTTTCCTCCTTCACCTTCAACATTTCTTCTCATTTTATTCCTCAATTTCCCTTGAAATGCTCCAAATTTCCCTTTCCCAATTTCTTATTGCCTTTTCCTTCCAACCTCTGACCATCTCCTTCTCACTTCTATGTCTGTCTCTAGAGTCAGCTTAGAGTTCATCTTCAGTGCTTGTCAAAAGCATAGGCAAAAGAACTATCTATATATTCCCATGTTTATATCTCTCTATCTCCAACCAGGTGCATGCTCTAGTTTTTTGAATCTTTCCTCTCTACTACCAGTCTCTTATAATTAAGAACAAGTACCTGATCATTCTGTACTAATAGAAAATAATATTGTTACTAAGATCACTTACTAAAGTGACTCATTGTTACTATTACCCTTTACCAGAGTGACCTGCGTGCATTCATTCACTCCAAAGGGTTTGTAGGCCTCATTTCAATGATTAATATTCCCTTCTATTTCAAAAAATATGTTACTTATTTTATCATTATTGCCACAATCTCATCTCCCAAAATCACTATCATTCATCAAGTGTAATATTAGAATTTTTTAAAAATATAACTCTAGGAGGCATCATCACAACCCAGTTAAATTCAGTTCAGCAAGTATTTATAAGGCAATAGAACTGAAATAAATGTTTCAGATATATCCCTAATCTGACAAACATTTCTCAAACATTTACTCTGGACTCGGAACCGTATAAAGCACTAAGGATACAAAGAAAAATGAAATGTAACCTGGTTCTGTGCTGCAGAGATATAGCATTTACCTAGGTAAGTAAATTTTAAAAAAAGGTTTGATTTTTTCATTTTTTTTTTCTTCAGAAAAGTGATTTCATAGGAATAAGGAGTTCGTGGATGAGGAAATTTCCTCATGATGCAGACTGCTGTTGTGTAATTTAAAATCTTAGAACATTGCCTGGGACACTGAAATGTTAAGTGATTTTCCCAAGGAGACAGTGACCATCAGAGGTGGCACTTAAAACCAGGGCAAACTGATTCCCAAGCTAGCTTCTGTCCACTACATCATCCTGCCACTCATTTATAAAGCAACAGGGAGTCTTTTCAAGGTGCAAAGAGCAGAAGTAATTGGGGGATCAGGAAAGAAGTCACAAAGGCTGTAGTAGCTGAGCAGCACTTAGATAAAATTCTACCTGCTGGAAGTAAAATGTCTCAGTAAAAAGAGTGTTGTCAATGGGAAAACAAGGTATTGGGAATTTTTCGGAACCAATTAATGATTTCATCAATGAAGAGAACTACCAATGAGTAATTTCCTCTAGAAATAATTGATGCATCCAGCACGGGGTGTAGAGTCAGGAATACCTGAGTTCAAATTTAGCCTCAGACACTTACAAGCTATGTGACCTTGGCAAGTCACTCCTATGAAGTAATATTTGCTCTTAGCATAGTGCCTGAAATGTGGTAAGCTCTATATAAATGCATATATATATATATATATATATATATACACACACACACACACACATGTATGTGTATATATATATATGTGTATATGTATATACCTTCCTCGTAGCAATGCAAAGCAGAATCTTCTCTGCAACTGAGTGCTGCAGAAATACACATGGGATACCAAGAGCTAAAAGTGACTAGTCCAATAAAACAGCATGTATCATTCAGGACTTGAATCCAGGTCTTCCTGACTGCAGAGCCAACTCTCTATCCCCTAAGACACATATTCCTCATGAGAAAGATACCAAGATTTCTTTTAAACTCACAAAAAAATAAATCATAAAGCTAGAATATAATTCTTGAGTCCAAAACTCTAAGAGAAATAAACCATATGATTTAGCTTCACTTTGTGTGATGATAGCTACCTTGTTTTGTTTTGAGTAGCTAGTCTTCTCAGGACAATACCTGAGCAGGTTGGGCAAAGCCAATTCTCAGATGGAGTAGCAATTCTTGCTCAGGACTCTATTTGCAAAGCCTATGAACATTGTGAGTTAGGCATTCCATCGGCATTTAGGTTGGAGATTCCTGTTCTACCTACTTCCTGAACTGTGCTGGATTAGAGAACAAGCTTATTACAGGAGCAGCAGGAATCTCAGACCAGGTTTTGAAGCTAAGACTGTAGTTTATTTGCTCCGATGAAGAAAGATAGGACTTTGGAAAGCTAAGCACATTTTTGTGGTATTTAAGTATTGTCGTGTATGTCCTATACCTTTGTCATGAAACATGATGGCTTCAAGGAGAATGCTAATGAAATAAATGAATTTAATTGGATAGCTGACTGATTTAGAAATTCAGATGAAGTTACACAGCAGGGATTGCGAAGCATGTTGCACTGCCATATTGCCAGATGTGGTATCTCTGTGGTATCTTCAGGCATTCTGAAGAATGCCTAAAGTCTGGAACTCTACACACTTAGAAAATGCTCACTAATGTCATGGATGGTTTAGTTTGATTCATAAAACATACTGGAGCAAAAAATGTATACTATTATTATTGTTATATTTTTATTAAAGCAGCATAAACAATGTACAAGGCTCACAGTTATTTTGCTTTTTGTCTCATAAGAATTAAATTAATCTTAATATCATTAGTTGTGTGTGGTAGTGTAGTGTAGGAGAGAGGGGGAGGGAGAAAGAGAGAGCAAACAGACAGAGAGAACAGGAGAAGAAGAGAGAGCAAGAGAAGGAGAGAGGGAGAGAGACAAGGATAGATAGATAGATAGATAGATAGATAGATAGATAGATAGATAGATAGATAGATAGACAGATAGATAGACAGATAGAAAGAGAGAGAGAGAGAGAGAGAGAGAGAGAGATGATCTCAAAGCTAAAAAGATCCACGTTCCTGTTACCTTTAACAAAACTGTAGCTGTGTGGCCCTAGACAAATCATTTAACCTTTCAGTGATCTAGATCTAGATGACTCTCTACTATAAGTTGCAGAAAAGAAAACAACAAAAATCATATTTTAAACAATAGCTAGCATTTATATTGCTCTAAGGTTTGCAAGGCACTTTACATACGTTAACTCATTTGATCTGCATCTCAGGGGAGAGAATTTCCTAATCTGGAGGTCTCCTATGTTATAGATGATTAATTGAACACGTATTCTATTCCAATCAGTATTAATTAGTTTGATACAATTCCATAGAGGAAGTGATTAAAAATTCTGTATATTAGGCTCCAGAGCTGTGAACTGCAGATTCACACTTCCTTAATTATAGGGAGCTAACTTGAGGCCCTCCACCTTGGTTTGTCCATGTTATGAAGACCAACCAAATGTGGTGGAGGTGATTCAATTTCACAGAAAGTCCCCTCGCATTTTTTGGTGTCCTGTCCCTGGTCACCCCTCTCTTGCCCAACATGGGGAGATGACCATGAGCATTTGCCCAAGTGACCCTGCTTGCTGGCTCGTGGCCTGATTACAAGCCCATCAGTCTATATAGATATTTTGACATCTATTTATCAGCCCAATCCATGGGTCTGCTCATCAGCTTGGTAGGACCTCCTGAAAGGTCAAAATATGTCTGTCAAGGTCTGTTCATTAGCCCATATGTTCACAAATTACATATTTTGTGTAGACCTCCTGGAGGGTCTACAACCCTCCAGGGTTGGTCTATCAGCTAATTGGTCTATCAACCAATTAGATTCTGTACCTTTGGTTTGTTTCACCTGTGTTATCTGACTATCAAGCATTATAAAGCTAAGACCATGACGGAAGGGGCATCTCAGATCATAAGGAACATCTGAGGTCCACTTCATTACAGGGACCATGGACCCTTTGATAAATCACCATTGGTGCAGAGCTCTGCCTCAGTTCCTTATTGTAGGTTAGACAGTTTTGGACTCCACTTCTATGCTAGGTAAATCATAGATCTAGTCCCTATTCCTACTCCAATTATTAACTGCATCTTTTAACCCAAAATAGTTTACACTCCCTTCAAAGCCTCTTTCAGTTTGATGATAGTTAACAAGAGTGCACTAATATGAATGAGTCTGGGTCCTGAAATTTCAAGACTTTTCTTTGGACCAAGAAGATATATATTCTTTTTATAGACCAAACTAGGAGCTAATATCTAAACAAATAAAAATAATTACCACCTTGAAAAAGAGATCTTCCCCACCTATTGAATGATGGTTCGAGTTCCCTTAACAAGACACAAAGTCACTTCTTCCAAAATTAGAAATAAAGCTTAAGATGCAAATCCCCCTGAGAAATGTTAGGCATGGCACCAAAATGACTAAATCAGATCTTTTCCAGAGAACAAGACATTCACTAATTTAATTCTGATTAAATTACTAATGTCCACTGTAATTCCATATTTGTTTGTTTGATTTTAAGATCTACTGCCTTTGTTAGAATTATCAATGTATGCTGTTGAATAATACTTTAATGTGTTTAAACCTCAGGACCTTGAATCTGTGCCTTCCTTTCTAATACCACCATCCTTCCCCGTAGTTTAAGGTTCTTAATTACCTTGTATCTGCACTATTTTAGCATTCTCATCACAATCCTTGTCTCTCTCTTTTATGAAATTAATCCTCTCTGCCAACTTAAGGTTAATTTTCCTAAAATTATTCTAATTATACTACTTTCTTTTCCATAAACCTTCTAAAAGTTTTCTATTATTCATAGGATAAAGCCCATAACTCTTACCCTAGAATTCGAGGCTCCAAAATATAAGGAACCATCATGGTACACCAGATTAGGAGTGAAAAGAAATGTGTTTGTGTCCCAACTGATATTCGCCAGCAGTGTGACCTTGGGCAAATTAATTTCTATAGGTTTGAATTTCTTCATCTATAAAATTAAGGCTCTGGGAACTGACTCTCTGATTTCTAAGGCATCTTCTGACTTTGAATCATGTGATCCAATTTTGATCCCCATCTTTCTAGCCTTATCATCTACTATTTTCCAACATAAACTTTGTATTACCTCACTCTTTAGAAAGGCTGATATACTCATTGTACCCTGAATATGACTTAGCTTTCCCATGGCCTGGAATGTCTTGTCCCATCCTATTCCCTTTCCATATCCTATCCAAGTTACACTAACTCATTTGAACTACTGTCTATCCATAGGTCCTCTATCTTGTGCTTGTACAATTGATACTATTATTCTATGTATAGAAATTTACATTGCATTCTGCTTTTACATTAATTGAACCCAGAGATCTTTTTAGAACACAATTAATTCTATCATTTTGTGTAAACCACTCCACAAATTTTTAAAACATGTAATCTTTAGTATAGATTCTTTACCTTTACCCTAGTCACTGATTAAAATGTTAAATGAAACAGGGATAAGAATGGATGCACTAAATATTCTCCTAGACACTTCCCTCTAGGTTGACTGTGAGCAATTAATCACTGTCTTTGGGTCTAATCATTCAGTTAGTTCAGAATACATCAAATTATACTGAAATGCAGTTCACATTTCTCCATCTTGCTCATAAGGAACACTTGTGAAATGAACTACTGAAGTCCAGGTAGATTTTGTCCATGTCATTTCCCTTATCTACCCTCTACACTCTATTAATCCTGCCAAAAAACGAAATGCATTTAGTCAAGCATGGCCTGTTATTGATGAACCCATGCTAGCCTTACTTTCTAAAAGATAACCAACAGTGGTTCCACCATATTCACAAGTAACAATTTATCCAGGCCTTGTGACTTGAACACATCCAGGAAAGATCTTTTTCACTATCTTCTCACATATGGTTATTTAATTCCCTGTTAAATACTTTTGTTCCTACTTCCCAGATTGAATGTCTTTCCTCTGGGTAAAAGAACTAAAAACAACGTAAGAGTGGGGGCAGTTCTACTTTCTCCCTATCATTTATTACTATGATCACATCCACCCCAAGCAGTTGTCTTGTCCCCTCTTTCCAATCTCCATTTTGTCCCATATATACCTTTAAAGATGACCCTCCTTGCCATCTTTAGCATCTGTCTCCAGTTTCAATTCATTCCAGAAGTCAAAATTCCTAATATTCCTCTAATAATGCCATGTACCATCTTTGAATCATTTTCAGTTTGCATGTAGAATAATTCATCAGTTCTATATAGAACATTCATATTTATTATTAAGGGCATGTCTTTTTATAAATCTAAGTAAATGAAGGATTTTCTGTTCATTCATACTGGTCTCTTTAGATGGGGTCCCCTTCTCTTTTCTCTCACAATCATTTGTATTCAAGTCATAGGACTAAATTTTTATGACATGAAAAAGGCTAGCTTGATTGGACTTCGTAATTTGTAAAGCTAGTGTCCTAAAAATAAGTTATTCTACAAATTTCTTTTTTTTATTTTATTATTTTTTTATTTTAATTTTAATTTTTTTTAATGTTTTACAATCATTTCCTTAAAGTTAAGATTTTATCCCCCCCACCCTTCCCCCAATACCCCCCTCCCTCCCCGTGACAGCATATAATTCTGTTTAGGTTCTACAAATACTTTCCTATTGAGTACATTTTCACTATAGTCATGCTATGTAGTCGAACTAAAATAAATGGAAGAAATCATATAACAAATCAAAACATAATACACTGAAACCCACCCACACACAAACATGATCTGCTACATTCTGCGAATGACTTCCATATTTCTTTCTCTGAGTGTGGAAGGCATTTTGCCTTAGAAGACCGACATTAGGATTTTTTTTTTTATTTTCTCAGTAAGTTCTTGTGTTATTACAAAGTTCCAAGTCTACCAGAAAAAACTCTCGCACACTGTGGTCGTTGCTGTGCACAAAGTTCTCCTGGTTCTGCTCCTTTCGCTCAGCATCAGATCATATAAGTCCTTCCAGGCCTCCCTGAAGTCTTCTTGTTCATCATTTCTTATGGCACAATAGTACTCCATTACATTCATATACCATAATTTATTCAGCCATTCTCCAATTGATGGGCATCCCCTTGACTTCTAGTTTTTGGCTACCAAAAAGAGTGCTGCTATAAATATTTTTGTACACGTGGGACCCTTTCCCATTTTTATAATCTCTTGGGGATACAGTCCTAGTAGCGATATTTCTGGGTCAAAGGGTATGCACATTTTTGTAGCCCTTTGGGCATAGTTCCAAACCATTCTCCAGAAGGGTTGGATGATCTCACAGCTCCACCAACAATGAATTAGGGTTCCAACTCTCCCACATCCTCTCCAACATTTATCATTTTCTTGTTCTGTCATGTATGCCAATCTTACAGGTGTGATGTGGTACCTCAGAGTTGTTTTGATTTGCATCTCTCTAATCAATAGTGATTTAGAGCACTTTTTCATATGATTATAGATATCTTTGATTTCTTCCACTGAAAATTGCTTGTTCATATCCTTTGACCATTTATCAATTGGGGAATGACTTGTATGGTTATATATTTGAGTCAGTTCTCTATATATTCTAGAAATGAGGCCTTTATTTCAGAGCTTAGCTGTAAAAATTTTTTCCCAATTTACTACATCCCTCTGAATTTTGGTTGCATTGGGTTTGGTTGTGCAAAAACTTTTCAGTTTAAAGTAATCAAAATTATCCATCTTGCATTTCATAATGCTTTCTATCTTTTCTTTAGAAAAAAATTCTTCCCCTCTCCATAAATCTGATAAATACACTATTCCTTGCTTCTCCAGTTTATTCATGGTATCAATCTTTATACCTAAATCATGTACCCATTTGGACTTTATTCTTGTGTACGGTGTCAGGCATGGGTCTATGCCTAATTTCCGCCACACAGTTAACCAGTTTTCCCAGCAATTTTTGTTGAACAGTGAGTTCTTATCCCAGAAGCTGGGATCTTTGGGTTTATCAAACAGGAGGTTGCTATATTCCTTGCCTACTGCATCTTGAGTGCCAAGTCTATTCCATTTGTCTACCCCTCTGTTTCTTAGCCAATACCAAGTGGTTTTGATATTTCTACAAATTTCTAATGAGATATATTTGGTTGGGCCTTTCCATTACCAAATAGGAAGTGGTAAAGTGTTTCCTGAGTATCGAAAAGATTCATCTGTGGGGTTTTATTAACCACCCTAAAATCAGGGTTTATAGCAAGAAGGCATGCTTAGAAGTCATCTAGTTCAACTCCACTATTTTAGAGATGAGGGGACTAAAGCTTAGAATAGGATATTTGAAGGTTACTTTTTGGCCAAAGAAACACCTGTTTTGAGATTAATCCAATGGCTATATAATACTTAGTGCTTCCTTATAAATAAAATAATCACAAAAACTGCATTTTCCTCCCTAACCTTATATCCAACTAATGTACCTTTAGAATGAAGGTTGTGCTATAAGATCTGAATGTCTACTTTTAGCTCTGAACTCTCTGGTACATAAATATTTGATATCAGTCTTCACTTGCTGATGGAAGACTTTTGTCGATAGTTTTAATTATAGCACTGTTCATGGAAATGAGCGTTAGCAATGGAGACAAAACCAGAATTGAAGTATTTCATCATTTTGATAGAATCAGAACAGAAATTCCAGTTGTGTTTTTGTGAAGGAGTTCTCAAAGCAAAGCAAAAGCTGGATCTGTTTTTTCTCACCTCTCAAATGAGAATGTTACTGTTTTCACTAAATGCTTACTGCAGTTCAGAGCATCGAAGAGGAGGAAGGGACCTTCTCTATTTCCATGATTCTCATTGGTAGCAAGTTTTCCTTATATCAGTCCTGAACCTGCCTCTCTACCCTATTAGATATGACAGTGCTTCAAATACTTTATTAGCATATTGCCCTCTAAGTCAGTAAATCAAATATTCTTTCCATATTTACCATACACCAAGTACTCAGTATATAACAAGTAAATATATCTATAAAACTTTAAATTTATTTTCTCATTTAGTCCTTACAACACCCCTAAAACATATATGTTATGATTATCCACATTTTACAGATGATGAAAATAAGTCTGAGAGATGGTAAGTACCTAGGGATATTCAGCTAATAAATGACCAACATAGGATTCAAACTCTGGTCTTCCTGACTAAATTTAATATACTATGCTATCTTAAGTACAAAGAATAATATAGTCTTTACTTGTATAATATGTGCATATGTAATTATATATATGTATAACATAAAGTTATTCAGTTATATATGAATGAAACATGAAAATAGTTGAATGAACACATGAAAATAGTTACATTTTGTTCAGTTGCATCCAACTCTTCATGACCCCATTTGAAGTTTCCTTAGCAAAGATACTGGAGGGGTTTGCTATTTCCTTCTCCAGCTTATTTTTACTGAGACAAGCAAGGTTAAATGATTTGTCCAGGGTCACACAGCTAGTAAATGTCTGAGACTGAATTTGAACTCAGGTCTTCCTGACTCCAGGTTCAGCACTCTGTCCATTGTACCACCTACCTGTCCAGTTGAATATATTTGTATACACATGAAAATAGTTAAATACTATGAGTGAGAGGTCACCAACACTTGGAGGTTTGAGGGGTGGGGAGGGGCAGTTCAGGAAAGGCTTCATGCCAAAGATGGTAACTGAATTTTAACATAAAGGAAGAGTGAAGGGGCCATCTCCAGTCATCCTGATCTATACCTTGTCACTGGACTGAGATGGCTCTGGATGAGAAAATGAGGCTGGTGATCTGACACAGCCCTCCCTCACTTGAATCCAACTCATTTGCAAGTCATGGCATCTTCTTCCTGCTGGTATGGTCCTCTTTGAGAATAAAGGACGATAAAGGAAGAGGAGGACCCTAGGAGGAAGAGGTGAAAAGGCTCATTCAAGGAATAAAAAACAGCTGGTAAAAAGGCAAAGATACAAGAGGTAGTGTACCATCTGTGAGGGATAGAGAAAAGAACAATTTGACTAGATCATAGAGCATGGGAAAGGGAATAACATACAATGCAGATAGAAATATAGGCTGGGGTTTGGTTGGGTAGTGTTTAAAAGATAAACCAAAGGAGTTTATATTTTATCTCAGGAGCAATAAGGAGCAACTGTCATTGATTAAGTAAGGGGGGGGAGTGATTGTCACATGGTTGGATTGACATTTAAGGTAAAACTACTTTTGTAGTGGTATATGGTTGGACTAGAGTGGTGAGAGATTTGAGATAAGAAAACCAATCAAGATGCTGTTATGGTAATCCAGGAAAGCTTTATAAAGCTTTATAAAGCATGATAAAGGACCCACTGAACTGAGATGATAATTGTGTGAGTAGAGAGAAGGGGTCACATGGGAGATATTGAGAAGTCTTCTCCTGCAGTCTAAAAACACCCATTTCTTAAATTAATCTCTGTACAACATTTTCCATTCCTCTCGCCAACCCTGGTTTCCCTTTTTGGCATGTATTTCAGCTTGTCTAAGACCTTCTTATAACATGGCACCAAGAGCCAAACAAAATGCCCCAGATGTGGCATAATACAGGCAGGACTGTGACCCTTCTCATTCTGGATACAATGCCTCTCTTTTTTTTCCAATATATTTTTATTTATTTCACTAAATGTTTCCCAATTACATGTAAAAGATTTTAATATTCATTTTTTAAATTTTGAGTTCCTAATCTTATCCTCCCTCTTGCCCCTACTTCTCAAGAAAGCAAGCAATTTTATATTGATTATACATGTGAAGTCATGCAAAACATGCTTCCATGTTAGTCATGTTGTAAAAGAAAATACACACCCAAAAAGGGAGAAAAACAAAGTTTTAAGAGTATGCTTCAATTTGCAGTCAAAGCTCTTCAGTTTTCTCTCTCTCTAGAGGTAGACAGCATTTTTCATCATAGGTACTTTGGAATTGTCTTAGATTACTATCTTGATTAGAGTAGCTAAATCTTTCACAGTTGACCATCCTTACAACATTGTTGTTACTGTCTACAATGTTCTTTGGGTTCTACTTGCTTCACTTTGCATGAGTTCATATAAGTCTGTTTAGGGATTTCTGAAACCATTCTACTCTTAATTTCTTATAGCAAAATAGTATTCCATCACAATCATATATCACAACTTATTCAACCATCCCCCAGTTGATGGACATCTCCTCAATTTCCAATTCTTTGACACCACAAAAAGAACTGCTATAAATATTTTTGTATAAATAGGTTCATTTCCCTTTTCTTTGATCTCTTTGGAACTTAGTAGTTCATTCCTGGGTCAGAGGGTATGGACACTTCTATAACCTTTTGGGCATAGTTCCAAATTATTCTCCAGAATGGTTGGATCAGTTCACAATTCCACCACACACTAGATTACTACAGTCATTTACTACTATGCGTACCAATCTATTCCACTGATCCACCACTCTGTTTCTTAGTTGGTATCAGCTTGTTTGATGATTACTGTTTTATAATAGAGCTTGAAAACAAATACCCCTAGATCTCCTTCCTTCATATTTGTTACATTGATTCCCTTGATATTCTTAAACTTTGGTTCTTCCAACTGAATTTTGTTATTATTTTTTTCTAGTTCTATAAAATAATATGTAGTAATTAAGTTGGTATGGCACTGAAAGTAAATTAACGTAAGTAGGATTATCATTTTCATTTTATTGACTTAGCCTACCCATGAGCAATTACTATAATTAACAATAACTAATTAGTAAATATAGTTAACAACTTTACCAATTGTATAGATCAGTCTTTGTGTGATAAGTGATTGTAATTGTATTCATATGTCTCTGGATTTGTTTTGGCAGACTTCCAAGTATTTTATATTGTCTACAATTATTTTAAATGGAATTTATCCATCTCTTCCTGCTCTGTTTTGTTGGTGGTATATAGAAATGGTTACTTCTATTTTCATTTTATTTTACTTTTTTATTTCATTTTATCATTTGCAACATGCTAAAGTTATTCATTATTTTAACCTTTTTTTTTGTTGACTCTCTAAGCAAACCATCTGCAAAGAGTGATAGTTTTCTTTGCTTATTGCCTATTTTTATTTCTTTGGTTTATTTTCCTTGTTTCATTGCCATAACTATCATTTCTAGTACAAAATTGGATAATAGTGTTGATAGTGGACATCCTTGATCTAACTGGGAATACTTCAAGTTTATCCCTGTTACAGATAATACTAATTCTTTGTTTTAGGTAGATACTACTTATTATTTTAAGAAAGATTCCATTTATTCCTATACCATGCCTCTCTTAATGCAGCCTGGAAGAGCATTAGAATTTTTTGGCTGCTTTAGAATACCATTGACTCCCTTTGAGCTTACAACCCACTAAAATCTCTCAGTCCTTTTTCACAGGAACTATTGTCTAGCCACAACTCCTCCATTCTGTACTTGTGAAGTTGATTTTTGAAAAAAAGCTACACAGTTCTTTCAAGTCACTCAATATGAACAGTCCCATTGACAGCAGTGCCGCTGTTGTATCCATTCCTACCTGCTTGAGGCAAAGGAGAGGCAGGAAGGATGAAGTTATAGCAGTCATCCAGACTGGTAACCCTTTGGATAGCCCTACAAGGTGATCTCACCTGCTTCCCCACAAACACATTGTGTTCAGCCAGATATCTCTCATCATAATGCTAGAGTGGAGATTTTCTTGCTCTCTCTGTTCTTTTTAAAGCTAACCTGGCATGACTGTTGCCTAGAGACTAAAAACTCCCCATCTTGTGCTCCAGTAGCAAATCTTTCTGTCTCCATCTGTTAGGTCCATAGTTTTTTAGAATACCAAACACCATGTCCTAAATTTATTTTACTAGTGGAAAACTGAATTCCCTCCAAAAAGGAGGGGGAAGTGACTTTATTATCTTACTATTAAATCTCGGATTCGTAAATACACTGATTCCTCAGAACTAGTACAGCCCTGACCAGGCCTCAGACACCACTTTTGGCACAAAAAGGATCTAGGACTCAAACAAAAGCCTAGTGAAGCTTCAAACAGAGCCTCAGGCACTGAGGCAAACAGTAAAAGAACCAAAGTCTAAGATATTTGACATAGAACCTAGTGTATCTTCCATGTCATGAGGCTTTATAAGTAAAACCATGTGTGAATTCAGTACTACCCCTGGAGGCTTAACTCAGTGCCTGGTATATAGTATGTACTTGCCAAATGTTCATTAACTGACTGATTGACTCAGATCTTTTCCCAAACTTTGTATTACAACCACTCAGAGCTTTGTGGTCCTCAGAGAGCAGAAATCCATACTACTATCACCATCCAATGTCACAGTATCATCAAGGCAGGAGATCCAACTTAATTGGTATTTCCTCATGTTTAGGGCTAGTAAATGCAGACTTCTTGCTTCCCTAATCCCTGTAATTCTAAGTTATCTGTTGAGAAAAAGCCCTTTTTACTCTGTGTATTGGGAAAGGATAGGAATTAGAGGTATATTTCACTGAAATATGGAAATCTCCCGGATGACAAAAAAAATACACTGTGCCATTGCACAGTGTATTTTCTTTTTGTCATCCATAGAACACTATAAGGTTATGAGATTTGCCCAGAGTCACAGTGCTAACATGGGACACAGGTGGATTTTCGATCTCTGTGATAGATTCTATCCAATATACCTGCCTCTCCATACTGGAAATGAGGGGGGCAATCAAATTAGAGCCTGCATGAGAAAGGATGGGAGGAAAGATAGAGACAGAGAAAAAAAATCTATGTGAGAGAGAGCAAAAATAAAAATTGAATGTATAAGATAGAAAAAGATGTGTATGTATATGAGAGAAACAGAGAGAAATGGGGGGGGGGGGGGAGAGAGGGAGAGAGAATAAGCAAAAAGTATATTCCCATAAAGGAAACTTCAAATAAAGATCTAAGATGTTTCTATCGGAAAGTATAATCTCTTTGCATGTTGAATAAGTGGTTAAAACTTTAATAGTTGGACTGTGTGTGAAGTCCATTATAACCTCTTTTATCCCTTTTACTTGCCTGTTAAAAGTTCTTTTCTTTCCAGTTGTGTTTCTTTCCTTTTTTCCTTATTTTTTTTGCGGGGTGGGGCTCTCTCTAAAATGGTGGAGTTCTCGGAGAGGCCTTACTCTACCATTCCACTAACCTCAGTCTCAAAGGTACTAGCAGCCATCTCCAAGGCCATAACTGAGATTATAATCATGAACAGCCGCACTGGGCAGGTTACTTAACTCTCTGAATGCCTGCCAACGACCAAGACACCTAAAAGTCAAATCAGGAACTGGCCTGCTTTTACCTTCTAGCCATTCACTGCACTCCAGCACTCTAAGAAATAGTCAAAAGCAGATCCTTTTCACAAGTCAGAAGTATGGCTTTCCCTATACGTAAAAAGTATCGCAAGTTGCCCTTCCTATCTGTTCTTCACAGACATGGGAACTCACCATCAGTGTGGATATCAGAAAATTCTGGATCTTGGAAGAAAGTCCAAGGTGGTCACATTCCAACCTCTACTCCATTATTTTGGAACCCAGCCAGCTGTGATTTCTATTTCAAGGAACTCCACCAAATTGTGTCCCCAGATTGTGAATTGGTTTATGCTTCTACTTTTACAGGTAAAATGGAAATGCTTACCACATAACCACTTGATTCATAGAAAGAACAGTGGACACTAATCACCTCTTTAGTCTCAAGGAGTTTATCCTCACCTCCAAAATCCTGTTATTAGTCTTTTCCCTTTCCAGCTCAACTCAACTTTCCTATGTCCTATTGGACCTCTGTATTGCACCTGCAGCCAAATTTAATATCAGTAGTTATTCTTGTTCTAATGCCTTCTAATACACTGAATCAAGAAAAGAAATCATAGATTTTGAGTGAGAAAATTGGACATCACATAGTCTGATACCCATATTTTACAAATTAGTAAACTAAGTCTCAGAGAAATTAAATAACTTACCCATGCTTACACATGTAACAACTGACAGCTGATGATTTTAATCCAGATCTTCTGACTCCAAATCCAGCAATCTAAATTTCACTGTACCATGTAGCTTTAATTTCTCTCCTGAACTCCATCCAGTCCTTCTTTACTAAATAGCCACTGGAAAACTCCACATGGTTGATTTACTAACATCTCAAAGTCAAGATGACTCAAAGAAAGCTCACTGTCTTCCCTCCTAAACCTCAAAAGTTCCCTCTTTCTGCTGAGGATATCAGCAGCCTCCCAGTTATGGAGATTTATAACATCGATTGGAGTCATCCTTGACTTGCCCTCACACTCTCATTCCCATTCTCTCTCTACAACATCTCACATCCTTCCCTTTGGGCACACTCTAATCCAGGATCTCATAGCCTCCTAACTGGGCTCCCTGCTTCTGCTCCATTCCTTTTCAAATCCATCATCTTCATAGCTACCAAAAGATATTCCCAAGTTTTAGGTGTAATCATGTCACTCCCCTATTTAAAAATTTTTTCTGGTTCCACCTCACCTATAAAATGAAATACAAGCTCCTGTTCAATAATCTTCACACATACACCCCCACTTTTCCAGATTCATTTCATACTTCAGGATATTCGTACTTCAGGAATTTCACACTTCAGCCACACTGGACAGTTAGATTCCCCTACCTGACTTCATATCTGAGCCTTTCTCAGGCTTTCTTGTGTGCCTACAGGCACTCTGTCTTCAAGTGACAAGGTAGTAGGATCAAGTCAGAGGTAAGACAGAGTAGTGTCTGTTTTAAAGAAGCACCATCATAAATAGTTGCCAAATGGAATATAGCATGTGAATAGTAGAGAGGTGCAAGAGGTGAGTTGTGATTGCTAACAATGGTGTCAAGATTCTGGGTTAGTAATAAATAACCATGCCACATAACTCTAATAGCTCCCTTTAAAAGTCTCACTAACACAGTCACAGGCAAGCAGAGATCTACTTACCCCAATATGGGGCCAATCAAGTTTGAGTGTATTCATGTGTGTTCTCCCTCTCCCCCCACCCCTCTCCCTATGGTGAGAGTGTGGGCACATGTTAGATGACATTGGCTCTATCACAACACACGTTAAATGGCTTGCCCACACTCACTCAGCTAAAAATTACCCAAGCCAAAAATTGAATCCAAGGTTCCTGACTCCCAGTCCAGTGTCCTTTTACCTCAAATACTCATTTATTTTTAAAGCTTTATGCAGACCACTGGTAAAGGTGATTTCCATTCTGCTCATGTTTTGAGGTAAGTGAAGAAATGCACCTCTTGGAAATTTATTACACATTTTAATTGAAGTCTGTTTTTTTCTGTAACATCTACAGTGTAGATCAAAAGGACATTCCAAAAAGCTTAAATGGGAGCTTTGAGAATATTAAAGTTAGAAGGAGACAATAATACTGAGACAAGAGGAGTCCAGAGAGGTTTCTCAATACAAGAAATATAAAGGAACATAAAATCCTATGTGATTAAACTAGTTAGAAAAGGAAGCTGACATCAGAAAACAATGGTTTGATTGAGCCTGGAAGGAGCAGTTGTTCAAATGTTTTTCAATCATGTCCAACTCTTTCAATTTTCAGTCATGTTCAAAACCTTTTGGGGTTTTCTTGACAAAGATACTGGAGTGTTTTGACGTTTCCTTCTCCTGCTCATTTTACAGATAAGGAAACTGAGGCAAACAGGATTAAGTGACTTGCCCAAAGTCACACAGATAATAAGTGTCTGAGTCCAGATTTACACTCAGGTATTCCTGACTCAAACTACCTAACTGTCCCAATAAATGGGTAGCTATTGAGTTAATCAAATCAAGCTGAATTTAGTGAATATTACATGTTTCAAGAAGCTATTCATGTCAAGTGTATCTTCTAGTTCAGATCTTTCTTGGTGTAATATAATGGTCATCCTCCTTCCTCTACCAGTTCAGGAATTTCAATATAATAGCAGATGTTTCCTCAAATATCCCCAGTCCACCAACCTCTCCCTGCTCCATAACCTTTATCTTCACTTGATCCCAGCCACACACAGGGTATGGTTATACCTTAGATCTCATCATCACCCCAAACTGGCACCTCCATGAGTCTGAATTGTTCAATTCCCCTTTATCACCATAATTTCCTCTCCTTTCATCTTTCCTTCTTTCTCACTTCATTTAAATCTATTCCCCAACTTCATTGCACCTTCTACTTCTTTTATCCTTTCTTGTTTGTCCAGTCCATCATCCTTACTTTCTTTTTGTCAGAATCTTGACACTATAACAAACCCAATTCACTGTCCTAAAATCACTGGTATCATTTTTCCTTTAAGTCTTTGAGATCCCTCCTTCTCCTTGTCCCTCTTCCTCTCCTTTCCATATCATCATCCTCTTCCTTCCGCCCCCCCTTCTCTCCACATGCACACATAGACTTGAGTATTTATCTATTAGTTTTCTTCCTGCTGTCTACAATCATGTCCAGATTTACCCCATCCTTAAAACTGATTCTGACATCTCCTCAAAGTATCATCCTACATCTGACAAACTCCTAGAAACAGAAATCTGCACTTTCTGACTATTTCCTCACTACCCACCCACTTCTTAATCCCTTGAATTCTGGATTTCAACCTCACAACTTTACTGAAAGTACATTCTGTAAGGATACCTACAATCTACTGCCTGCTAAATTCAACTCTACTTCTTAGTCCTCATCCTTTTATGTAATTCTGAAGCTTTTGATCATGTTGACCACCATCTTCTCCTGGACTCTCCCTGCTCTGCTGGCATTCATGATGTAGCTTTCCTTCTCACTTGCTTCTCTTGCTGCTTTATCATTTCTTCCAGATCAGCACCTATTATACACCACTCCTTTTCCTCTCAGTATGTCATTGATGAATCATCATCCATTACCTTTCTACTTAGGGTGCCTGCTTCCCAGGATTCTATCTTAGGTCATTTTCTCTAAGGTGTGCTTGGCACAGTGAATAGACAACTGTGCCTGATGTCAAAACTTAAGTTCAGATCTTACAAGCTGTGTGACCTTGGGCAAGCCACTTAACCCTACAGTTTCCTCATCTTTAAAATGAGCTGGAAAAGGAAAAGGGAAACCACTCTAGTATCTTTGCCAAGAAAACCCTAAATGGGCTCATGAATAGTCAGACATAACTGAAACAACTGAACTACAAGATGGCTGGTGTTTCTGAGGAAGAATTTAAACTCAAAGTGTCCTGACTCCAAGTCCACTCTGTAATTAGAATATGTTCACCATTTTTATTCTTAGTGACAACAATTTGTTCCATAACTTATTTCATTTTAAAGCCTCTGAATTCATTTACCAATTCGTCCCTAATTCATTGAATCCTGCTGAAATTATTGATAAGATTTTCCTTTGAGTAAAAGAAAGACTGTAGCCTATTTTCCATCATTGAATTTATTTTCCCTTTCTATTTCTACTTGGAAATCCGATGATGTCTTCAAAGCGTGCCTGTGGAACATTGTTCTGCAAGTATAGATAACAAAAAGTCTTTTGCTTAGGCTCTGGCTAGGATAGCATAATTGAGAGCTGGCAAGGATTTAAGTAGAACCCCCAAATCCTTTCCTGGCTGGACCAACACATTTTGATATGTCACATGTTTCCCTTGTGACAATTGGTTTTCAGCTGGCAGTCAAGACAAAGAGGTTTTGTAATTCCTAGTTAAAACTGAAGCATTCAGGAAATCGGTATGAATAAAAGAAAAAAACCTGTTGAGCCCTGTACAAGTAAGAACCGAAACTAGAAAAACAATGATTTTTATGAAGAACTACTTGGCAAGATCATACATATTTACACAACTGCAAAAGACCAAAAAGGAAGGCATGTTCTATTTGAAAATATAAGCATCACACACTGCTTCCTTGAAGATTTCAGTTCTAGCTTCTTGGCTACTGGACCATTTTGTTGTGAATAATTTTTTTTAATTCTTTCTGATCTCAAAATATTTACAGAAATCAGAAAATTGTTTGGTAACTGAATGTGCATCTATTCAATTCATGATAAATCATTAGGAAATGAGCATCAAATTGGTAACGCAATAAACACAATTAAGTGCCCTGTTTTTCCCCCATAGCACTCTGATTCACGTAACTTTGAGCATGTCACTTTAAAGATAACCACCTGGTATACCCACTGGATGCCAATCACCTGCACCAAGAAGAGTCTGTCAGCTGTAACTTGTTCGATAGCAAACTTGGCAGTGCTTGTCGGTTGAAAATGACATCATTAAGCATGTACCTTCTAGGCCTTCCTGCTGTTCCATCAGCCAATACAGCAGGTGTTGGGCAGCCTCTCTACTTCAGGATGTTATTGGATTAAAAGATATTCCCTTTGAAGCTAAAGACTGTGTATAAACAACAGTTTGTGCCACAAAATCACAACTCAGCAAGAATATGATAGATGGGTACTACATGTTTAAATGTTTAATGGAGGTTGGATAAGAACTCTGTGGGAATGGGAAATCTGGTGGGAATTTCTCAGGGCAGGAGGTTTGACATTGAAGGAATTGATTTTACTTTTCAATGTTCCCTTTCATCCCAGCCTCCATATATTGGGTGACCAAAAGCCACACAATCACAGAACTGGAAGAGAGCTTTTAAATTATCTCATCTGATAGCCTCATTTTACAGACAAGAAAACTGTATTCCATAGTTACACAATGGCGGAGTCAGGATAAAGATCTTGAGGTCTTCTGAGTCCTAACCCAAATTTATTTCCATTTTCCATAAGTTTCTTACAACTTCTGCAGAGAGAAAAAGCTAACAGTGTTTTGCAAATATTTTCTTGCCTTTGATGTTGAGCTTGGAGATGGAAAGGACTATGTCTATGGACAAATAACAATATAGCTAATACTTACATAGCATTTAAAGAATTCAAAATATTTTGCATTACTTTTCTCATTTGACCCATACAACAACCTTGTATGGTATGGGCAGAAGGCCTTATTATCATCCCCATTTCATGCTGATGGTCCAGTGAGATTAAATGATTTGTCCAAAGTCAATTTAGCAGGGTCAGTATTCAAAACCCAGATGTTATGACACCAAATCCAATATGCTTTAAAGTATTCTTTGTTACTTCATGTAATATTTGTGTATGGTTATTCCTTGGGAAAAAGTTTCCTCTTTTCATCTATTCTTTCTCATATGAGGGAGATTGTTGATTCATCAAAGATGAAAGAACAGCTTGGAGGAATAACTAACAGTAATCAGGATTCAAAAATACCTTGACAATCCACAGCACCAAGCCAAATATAATGAGATGAAATTTAATAGCAATAAATGTAAAGTTTTATAATTGGGTTCAAAAAGTCAACTTCACAAGATTGGGCAGATAAAGCAATGCAATTTTAGACTTGCACTGAGGTATTATGCTCCAAATCAATCAACAAATGTTTATTAAGTGTTTGCTCTGTGCTAGGCATCATGCCAAGTGCTAGGAATATGATGAAAGGTGAAAGTCCAAAGAAAGTATTCTAGGCCTGGGAAAGAGCCAGTGCCAAAATGGAGAGATAATTAATGGCATTTCATCGGTGATAAACAGTGAGAAGGAAAGATTTATTGTATTGTAAAGTGAAGGAGAGCTATCACAAAGTGGGAAAGGCAGTTTTTATTTGCTCCTAGAGATGACAGGAAACTCCTGGAATTTATTGAATAAAACACAGTTGTCCATTAATCGTCTGAAGCAGGATTCTAAGTCAGGTCTTCCTGACTCCAGGTCTGGCATTCTATACACACCACTTACACTTCATAGTTAATTTCCAATTCAGACACATTCATATTCAAATGTGAGTCCTAGATCATATTCTAAAATTATTGCCTCTATTCCTTCTACTGAGGAGCTATAACTTAGGATAGGCTACTTCGCCAATTTTTCAATCAATCAATTAACATTTATTAATTGCTTATTATGTATCAGGAATCTCGGTAACACAGCATATAGAATGTTAGGCTTGGAATCAGAAAGACTTTTCTTCCCGAGTTCAAATCTGGCTAGCTGTGTGACACTAGGCAAGTCACTTAACCCTGTTTGCCTCAGTGCCTCATCTGTAAGATGAGCTGGAGAAGGAAATGGTAAACCACTCCAGCATCTTTGACAAAACAAACATAGAAACAAAAATGGACATGGATGAAATGACCAAACAACAACACGATGGGGCTCTAAACACTCACATCCAATCAATTTTACCTTTATATCATCTTTCAAACCCATCCCTTTCCCTCCAAAAAACATGGTTAAGGCTCTGGGTGGAGCTCTCCTTCTCTCCTACCTGGAATATTAAAATAACCTCCAAACTGGTCTCCCTGCTTCTAAACTCCTCCTTTTCCAATTTGTCTTCCACACAATGACCAGTGATTTTCCTAAAGCCCAATTCTAATCCTGTCACTCTTTGATCAATAAAACATATAAAACATATAATTCACAGATCTAACTTCAGCTGGTTCAGTCTTTCTGAGGGTCACTGGGTTCCATGATCCTCTTTGACGCTACCTGCTCTGTAGATATTTTTGGACTTAGAAAGGAGTTATAATGCTATTTTTTGTTAATTAAACCATCCACACCCTTCCTGGGAAGGAAGGGGCATAAAACTTCTTTTCTTCCCTGCAGTTAAGCTATTCTCTATAGAACATGGCTGATTTATTATTTCCCCCTCCATTAGAATTTTTGATAAAATCATTCAGTATAATTATTTTAAACCAACACTGTATAAAGGGTGAATAACAATGGACAACTAAATACACACATATAGGATAAGGAAGGTATAGTGAGGGAAAAGTTTATTGAAGAAAACTGGGAGCTTCAATAGACTGTAAAGTCAGTGATGCATGATTATGAGACACAACAGCAAAAACCAATAAGCTGCACTGATAAAAGTGCAATGTCCAGAATTAGTGAGGTGATCATCCTGCTGCACTTTTCCCTGGTCAGACATCTGGGGTATTCTACTGAGCTCTAAGTGTCTCAATTTAGTGAAAGACAGTGGTATCTGGGAAAACATCTAGAGGAGGGAAAACAGAATGGATTTAGGACCATCCACTAAAAATATTCAACTGAAAGAACTGGATATGCTAACTCTGAAGAAGACAGTGGAGTGGCCTTTGAGTATTGGAAGGACTATCATATGATAAAGGGATTAGCTGAGTTTTGCTTTGACCCCATAGAGCAGCACTGTGAGTAATGGAGGGAAAGCTACAATTACAGTGAGAAAGATTTCAGCTTGACATTAAGCAAAATGTCCCTAATAATTACAGCTATTCTGTGAGAGCCTATGTAAGTAGTGAGCTTCATCACCAGAGAGCTTGACCATTCGCCAGATATGTTGAATAGAGGGGCTTTCTCTCAGAAATAGGAAGGACTACATAATTTGTTGGGTCCCTTTCAAAATACTCTGAATTTTCTATTGCCCTCTCTCACTAGTACTTACACATATGCACACATAAACCCATGTGCATGCATGCATGAGCACACTGGCACACACACTGCCTTATGAAATTGTCAAGAGCTTCTCAATTGGCAACGTGATGATATCTAATAAGTTAGTTATGGCAAAACCAAGGAGGCAGGAAGACCTAAATTCAAACCCATCTTCATACACTTACTAGTTGTGTGACCCTAGGCAAGTCACTTAACCCCTGTCTGCCTCAGTTTCTTCAGATATAAAATGGAAATAATAATAGCACCAATAGGTTTGGTGTAAGGATCAAATGAGATCGTATTTGGAAAGCACTTAATACAGTACCTGGCATATGCTAGGCACTTAAACATTTTTCCTTCCTTTTATATTCTGCTCCCAGGTCCTTTTTAATTTTATTTATAATTTATGGAATAAAACAAGCATTTCCATAGCATAGTATAATAAAAATATGACTATAAATGAAACTGCAAATTATGTACAACTTGCTATTCCTTTTAAATATATAATAAAGGTATCATGTGAATGTTTTCTTCCTTCCTTCCCCCATTTCTTGATAATATATATTTTTTAAATGTGATGATTTAGAGAACTGATAAAGTTGACCACTTCGTGGCTGTTAACAAAGCTTCTTTCAGGATTTTTGGAAGAATTTTTGTCACTCATGTATTTCTATGTATATAAAGCAATATGTGACCACAATATAATGAGCTTCATTTTTCACTAATGGAGCAAAATCAGTTATATTACCCAAGAGCTGTGGAAACTCTTTCTGTACTGTGCATAAAGCTTTTCTTTCTAAAGTGTTGATCACCAAAACATCTTTTTTCTGTATTTTCAAAACATCAATGGCCTATGTAATTTTCAAAAGGGACTCAGACAATAATAATTTTTCTTTGATGACATCAGCATGCATAGAATGCAAAAGAAGCTCACTGCAATGAAAGGTATCTTTAGGGAGGCAAAGCCAAGATGGCAGAGAAAAGGCAGCAAGTCACCTGAGTTCCTCCCCCAAACCTCTCTGAACACCTTTAAATGATGCCATAAAACAATTCCTAGAGCAGCAGAACTCCTCAAAGGATGGGGTAAAATAATTTTCCAGCCAAAGATAACTTAGAACTTTGGCAGGAAAGGTCTATTGCACCTAGGTGAGAGTGGAGCAGAGTCTAGTACAGGCCCCAGCATAGCCTCAGACCCAGCAAACCAGGAGTGGGCCTTGGGAACCACTGAATCAGCAGCACATCTGCATCAAGAGCTCTCAGTCCACAAACAGGGGGTTGAACAACTAGCCAGGAGATTTCAGGGCTCTCTTTGCTAGCAGTGGGGGAAGGACTCTGTTGTTTTGTGCATATTCAGATCTGGGTCACAGTACTGGGTGGCAGTCCCAAGGTAAGAAGGAGCACTAGCACAGCAGAGCAGGGACCCTCATCACAGTTCCAGGGCAGAAAAGACTGCTTGTGATCTCTCACAGACCAGAATATAGGCCAGGAGAGTAGTAAACACACCTATGGAAGTAGTAAATGTCACCTTGGAAGAATTGAAAACTTATAGGCCCCTAGAAATATCTCTGAAAACAGTTGCACAATACCTCTGAAGCTTGACACAGTGCACCCTAACAAAGAGTTAAAAGTCAAGAAATAGACTGGAAAATAAGAAAACAACAGAAAAAATTCTGACTATAGAAAGTTGCCATTGTGACAAGAAAGATCAAAACACACACTCAGAAGATAACACAATCAAAGCTCCTGCATCCAAAGCCTCCAAGAACAAATATGAATTGGTCTCAGTCCAAGGAAGAGCTCAAAAAGCATTTTGAAAATCAAGAGAGGCAGAAGAAAAAATTTGAGGAGAAATGAGAGTGATTAAAGAAAATCATGAAAAAAAGAGTCAACAGATTGGTAAAGGAATCACAAAAATACTGAAAAAAATACCTTAAAAATAGAATAGGCTAAATGGTAGAAGTGGAAAAAGCCAATAAGGAGAAGTATACTTTGAAAAACAGAATCAGCCAAATGGGAAAAAAATGGCGCAAAAGAAGAAAAAACTCCTTAAAAGTAGAATTGGTCAAATGTAAAAGTTGGTACAAAAGCTCACTTAAGAAAATAATCCCTTAAAAATTAGAATTGAGAAAATATAAGGTAATAACTCTATAAAAAATAAATAAAACAAGTCCAAAGAATGAAAAACAAGAAGACAATATGAAATATCTCATTGGAAAAACAACTAACCTGGAAAAAAGATCCAGGAGAGAGAAGTTAAAAATTATGGGACTACCTAAAAGTCATGATCAAAAAAAAAGAGAGACTACACATCATCTTTCAAGAAATTATCAAGGAAAACTGTCCTGGCATTCTAGGACCAAAGAGTGAAAAAGAAATAGAAAGAATCCACCAAACACCTCCTGAAAGAGGTCTCAAAATGAAAACTCCCAAAAATGTTATAACCAAATTCCATACCGCAAGTAGCCAGAATGAAATGATTCAAGTATTGTGAAGCCACAGTCAAGATAACAGGAGATTTAGCAGCTTCCATATTAAAGGATCAGAGGGCCTGGAATATAATAGTCCAGAAGGCAAAGAAGTCAGGATTACAACCAAGAATTGCCTACCAAGCAAAACTGAGTATGATCCTTTAGGGAAAAAATGGACATTCAATGAAATAGAGGACTTTGAAATATTTTTGATGAGAAGACCAGAGCTTAACAGATAATTTGACTTCCAAATAAATATAAGACTCAAGAGAAGCATAAAATGGTTAACAGGAAAGGGAAATCATAAGGGACTTAATATGATAAAACTGTTTAATTGAGGAATCATGAGAAGATGATACTTTTAACTCATAAAAACTTTCTCATTATTACCTAAAAATAGAATATTCAATCCAACTGATATTTTTGAAAATCAGTATTTTTATATGGTTTTAAGTTATTTACTTGGTAAATTTTCAGAGAAAGGAGTAATTTATAAATACCAACTATAGTTTAAGATATTCGAGAAATGTGTGTGGCAAGTATGATGCAATAATTTTACAATTTATCGATGGTTTTAACACTTTTTAATGTTTTTTAACTCTTTAATAGACAGTAACTAAAAGATTGGGTCCTTTCTGGAAGTGGGCTATTGTTGAGCATAAAGTAGCAAGACTTTCTGTGCTTTCCTATAAATAATGGTTCTCATTTCTGATGTTTGAATCTTTTACAAGATACAAACACCATTTTTACAACATACTGTATGTGAATGCTTTTACCTTGCAACCCAATGCACAGAACGGGAGTATGAAGCAAAAAAGAAATGAAAAAAGTTCTCTCCTCACAGAATTATACTGTGCATGGCCCATATCACTGAACAATTTGTTAGGGCCCCTAGTTTGCACAGTAGATAGTGTGCTAGACTTGGAGTCAGAAAGCCTCATCTTTATGAGTTCAAATCTGGCCTCAGATACTTACTGCTATGTGACCCTGGGTAAGTCACTTAACCCTGTTTGCCTCAGTTTCTTCATATATAAAATGAGCTGGAGAAGGAAATGGCAAAGTCAATCCAATATGTTTGCCAAGAGAATGCCAAATGACTGAAATATATGTATTATGTATATACATATGCATATATACATGTGTGTATGTATGTGTATATATACATGTAAGTGCTTGTGTTTATTCTGACACATATAATATTATAAGGTATGCACATGTACCTCTATGTTTGTATATATAGCAATCAATTACTAAGCATATGATAACTATTCAACACTCTCTAAATTTACAGGTTACAGAGAAGGTATTGACATATTTAGAAAGGGAATTTCTTTATCTAGGAGTTTTCTATTCTAATGAAATTATAGGTTCAGTCCCTATTATTATCTTCCAAGTATTTTCTAAGTACTATAGATACAAAAGCCAAAAAAGAAATAATTCTTGACCTCAAAGAACTTATATTCTATCAAGGGAGACTATAGATACATATAGAAATAAACACAAAATAAATGCAAAAGGATTTTATTATTTTTTAAAAAGGAAGCTACTTGCAGCTAGGAGGAAGACCTTGTGTAAGATATAACATTTGAAGTGAGCTTTGAAAGAAACTAGGAATTTTAAGTGTTCAAGGTGTGAAAGGGATACTTTGCAAATGCAAAAGTGCCCCTGAGATTAACATGTCTGTTTTCTATGAGTTATCTTACAAGGCAGATTCAATGGACACAAAGTAAGCCTGGTTGCTGAAAGGAGGCAACCAGGAGCCTGCAGGGAGCTCTTTCCCAAACTCCTCTGCTGATGTTCACTGTTCGCCATTGCTGAACTACACCCCCAAACTGACCCAAACCAGACTTGTAGTCTTCCTGCAAAACATCCTGCTTCTATGTCCACTTGTTTCTGAGAAATATTGTCCATTCCTTTTCCTAACTCTTCCCTGAACTTCCCCTTTGTGGTTTTTAAGCATACATCTCCCCTGCCTCTCTTGAGCTATGTGCTCCTTTGTACCTTGGACAGGGGAGCTTTGGCAGTAGTGTCTGATTTTCCTCCTAATAAAACTTGTCTGCTTTCAACCCAGCTTGAACTCTTGCTCATTTTGAGAAATGGGCTTCACCTGGTTGACATAAGCATGAGGGACAGAATGTGGAAAAGGTTTGTAGAAGAAGATGGAGTATTATATGTACGGAACAGCACAAAGGCCAGTTTGGCAGAACAGAAGCATGCATGAAAGGGGGAAAGGAAAGGGAAAAGTATTTGTTAAATACCTGCTTAGGCACAGTGCCAAGTGCTTCACAAATATAATTTCATTTTAGCTCAGAACAACCCCGGGAGCGAATGTTCCTATCATCCCCATTTATATTTGAGAATATTGAGGCAAATGGAGTTTAAGTGACCTGCCTAAGGTCCCATAGTTAGTATCTGAGGCCTGATTTGAACCCTGGCTCCCACTCCAAGCCCAGCACTCTATCCACTGGGTCTCCTAGCTGCCTACACATAATGGAAAATAATGTGTAACAGTGCTGGAAAAGTAAGCCAGAGCTAGGCTGCAAAGGGCTTTAACTGTCAAATATCATCATATAAGTATATACACAGAAAGACAGGAAGAAAAGTAGAAAAAAATCACATCAAGTTGTTTTCTGGTATGGTAGGATGATATACCATGATTTCACTATTGAAGACCACAATTTTAGATTCTCAATAACACACACACACACACACACACGCACACACTGAACTAGTTGTGCTCAAATTTATTAATTGGTAATGATTGGATTATGTAAATACAATCCACAAATTGATTCAGGGGTCATAATAGAACACAAGCTTCTGAATATAAGATAATAGTAATTCAGTTTACTTATCTAAAAAGAACATTTAATGAAGGCCTGTATTTTTTTATGTTTATTTATTTATTTTTAGTTTTCAACATTCATTTCCACAAAATTTTGAGTTCCAAATTTTCTCCCCATCTCTCCCCTCCCTCCACCCCATAACACCTTGTATTCTGATTACCCCTTCCCTCAATATGCTCTCCCTTCTATCATACCCCTCCCCTTCCCTTATCCTTATCTTCTCTTTTTCTTGTAGGGCAAGATAGATTTGTATGCCCCATTACCTGTATTTCTTATTTCTCCTCTCTCCTGTGAAGGACTTTTTCTCACCTGTATGAATTGACTAGATGGTACACAGGGCTCTTCCTGGCCCTGTGATTTTCTGATAAATTCGAATAAGGGTGCATTGAAAGTCTGTCTGAACTTAAAACTTTTACATTCCTTTCAAGTACTCCTCCTCTTCCCCACCCAACTCAGTCTCTATTAATGGAATTTCATTGTAAAAGTTTATGAGGCAGACTGGCAAAGATTGACTCCAGCAGGCAATTTAACAAAAAAAAAAAAAAAAAGAAAGAAAGAAATGGAGCAAAGGACAGTGCAAACTTGTCTCTACCACAGACGTCATTCAAGAGAGAAATTTCACTGTCTCCTGCAAACCTCATTAAAATGTTCTAGGCAGGTTTCTAAAACAATTGGTTCTATTTTGAGCCATTCTACTGGTAATCTTTTTTTTCAATGTAATAGCATTTTATTTTTTCCCGGTTACATGTCAAGAAAAATTTTAGCATTCGTTTTATAAGACTTTGAATTCCAAATTTTTCTCATTCCCCTCTTCCAAAAATGGTAGGCAATTTTATATAGATTATAATGTGCTATCATGTAAAACATACATCCTTATTAGATACAGTTGAAAAAGAAGAAATAAATCAAAAGAAAAAAGTATAAAACAAAACAAAAAAGTATAAAGTGAATAAAATAAAGTGAAATTGCATTCAGAGGCCATCAGTTCTTTATCTGAATGGAGATAACATTTCTCTTCATGAGTCTTTTGGATCATCTTGGATCATCATGTTGCTGAGAAGAGCTGAAACATTCAAAGTTGATCATCAAACAACGTTGCTGACACTGTATACAATGTTTTCCTGATTTTACTCATTTCACTTTGCATCAGTTCTTACAAGTCTTTCCAGCTTTTGCTAAAATCTGCCACATCCTCTCCAACATTTTCATTTTCCTTTTTTATCACATTAGACAATCTGATAGCTATACGGTGGTACCTCCGAGTTGTTTTAAGGTGCATTTCTCTAATAAGAAGTGATTTAGAGCACTTCTTCACATGCCTATAGATAGCTTTGATTTCTTCATCTGAAAACTGCCTGTTCATATCCTTTGACCATTTCTCAGTTAGGGAATGGCTTGTATTCTTATAAATTTTACTCATTTCTCTATATATTTGAGAAGTGAGACCTTTATCAGAGACACTTGCTATAAAGATTGTTTCCCAGCTTTCTGCTTTTCTTCTAATCTTGGTTGCACTGTTTGTTGAAAAGATTTTTAGTTTAGTGAAAATGCTCTATTTTACATTTCATAATGCTCTCTATCTCTTGTTTAGTCATGAACCTGTAATTCATTTAATTTCTCATTTAAGAATTTGGAAGTTACATCACTTGGAGCATATATGTTTAGCATTGCTATTACTTCATTTTCTATGGTAACTTCTAGCAAGAAACAGTTTTCTTCCTTATCTCTTTTCATTAGGTCTATTTTTACTTTTGCTTTATCTGAGATCAAGATTGCTGTCCCTGCTTTTTCAGCTGAAGCATAGTAGACTCTGCCCCAGCCACTTACCTTTACTCTTTGTGTGTCTCTCCGCTTCAAGTGTGTTTCATGTAGGACTCTGGTTTTTGATTCGCCCTGCTAACTACTGCTGTTTTATGGGGAGAGTTCATCCCATTCACATTCACAGTTATGATTACTATGTATTTCCCTCCATCCTATTTTTTCTCATGTTTGTCCTCTCTCTCCTTTCACCCTTTTCCTCCTCACTAGTATTTTGCTTCTGTCTACTACCTCCCCTGGTCTGCCCTCTCTTCTGTCAGTCCCACCCACCCTCTTTACTTAATCTCTCCCCCCTGCCACTTTCTTGTTGGTAAGATAGATTTCTATATTCAACTGATTGCGTATATTATTCCTTCATTGAGTTAATACTGATGACAGGTTCAAGTGATATCTATCATCCACCCTCATGTCTTTCCCTCCACTGTAATAGATTTTTCACATCTCTTCGTATGAAATAATTTACACCATTTTATCTCTCCCTTCCTTCAACACCATAGTATTCCTCTTTCTCATTCCTTAATTATTATGTCATTTCCTCTAATTCATCTTATCTCTGTACCTTTTACATATATTCCTTCTATCTGTACTGTTAGTGGTAAAATTTTTAAGAATTACAAGTATCATCTTCCCTTGTAAGGATATAAACAGTTCACTCCCTTTGAATCCCTTATGTTTTCCTTTCCCTTTCTATTTGTCTTATTCTTCTCTTGGGGTCTTGATATTTGAGATCAAAGTTTTTGTTCAATTCTGATCTTCTCCTTATGAAAGAGTGAAGTCCTTCTATTTCACTGAATGAATATTTTTCCCTTGAAGTGTTTTCCCTAATTTTACCAGATAGTTGATTCTTGATCCTAGTCCTACCTCCTTTGCTGTAAGGGGCGCTCTGGACCCAGGCCCCCTGAGAGGATAGGAGATGCCAGGAAGTCTGGACCTGCTGACGTGACTCTGCCACGCTAGCACTGGGGAGGCTTCACTGAGCTGAGCTCCACCCTCAGGGAGGAACTGGGGAGGAGCCTACCCGGAAGAGGAGGGCAAGACACTAGGGATAAAAGGCACACGCAGGAAGGGCCCGGGGGATTCCTTGACTGATCGTCATGCAATAAAGCTCTGATCCACTACTCCGGTGTTCTGCCTGGTAATTCTCCCTTCGTACCCCCGAAGGGAGCCGGAGACGTCCGAAGACCCTGGGCAGGGTAAGTAGAGGCAGTAGTTGGGGCGGCCCCGACAGCTGGAGCCCAAACTGGGACCGCCAGGAACTGCCTAACCCCGAATCCCGCAGGCGGGAAGGGAAGGCCAGGCAGCTCTAGTAACTTCTAGGAAGAATGGGACAAAAGGTCGTTAAAGCCCGAATTGATCCGGAGGAAAAAGGCGTACTCGCCTGTAAGATTTATAAAACCTTTAAAGATCAAGATATTAAGATCCACTTAAAAAACTGCCGCCAATGGGTGGATAAGATCTGGACGATCAGTCCGTGGATAGAGCACACGGGGATAGATCCACAGCGGTGGACGGTGGTAGGCCAGCAAAAGGCCTCTTATCATAAAGACAACCCATCTGCCTTAAACCCCTCAGATTTTGTAATATATGCAGCAGTCGGCGCGGCCCTACAACCTGAGCCGCCCGCCCTCTTGGGTGACCAAGCCACCCAAGTAGGGTAGTCCTTAATGGGCTCTGACAGTGAGGAGGAAGAAAAAGAAAGTCAAGACACAGCCCCAACAAGACCTGTCTATCCATGGGAGGAGTTACAACAAAGTAAAGAGACCCCAGACTGGGACTTTCCGATTCCAAGTAACAAAGAGAAAAACTGGAAAGTCCCTGAGGAAGCTAGTAGAACACCAACACCCCAGCTCCCCCTAGAGCAAGAAGAGAAAGAAGCTCAGTTAAGGACAGAAATGGGGAACTGGGAGTGGCCACCCCCTCCAAGTGAAAAAGGGGAAGTGTCAGGCGACCCAGCAGGAGCCACCGCCCGTATGGCGCAATTGTCTTTAGAAGGGATAAGGGGATTTAGTTACCATTCTAGTACCCCCAAGGGCCCATCCAAGCTGGTGAGCCTCCTCACAGCTAGTTTACAACAAGCAGTACGTGAAGGAGAGGACATAGATTGGAACGAGTGGTCGTCAGTATTCCCAATCTTTGTAGAACATCCCGGAACTCAGGATGAAAGGAGGCACCATCACCCTGTTCCCTTTAAGTTCATACGGGACCTGAAAGAGGCCGTAACAAAATATGGCCCTGGATCTGCTTATGTACAGATGGCCATACAATCTTGGCGGTCTGGGAGCTCAGGAGACAATCATGACCAGATAGGACAGAGAGGAAAGAGGGAGTTGGCGCAGTCAGAAATTCAACCAGGAAATACATCCAGAGTTGGCCCAGGGCCTGGATTTGTGGCGCAGCAAAAAATTTGCCCCAGGGCCTGGTTTTGTGGCACAGCAAAAAATTTGCCCAGGATTTGTGGCACAGTGGCAAATTCAGCGGCCCAGATGTTCTTCCAGCCCTGGCACTCGGCACAGATCTGTGGTGCAGTAAAAAGTTGCAGGAGTAAGTCTAAAAAAGCAATCTTGTACGGGAGAAAGTTTAGACAGGGAATCTTATGCAAAGCTTAGTTACACAGTGATAGAAGTTAAGCCAGAGTTATAATGTGTACAGAGGATTTCTGACAATTTTTTCTCAGTTTTTGGATTCTTTTATTGTCTGTATATGTGTTCTGTCTTTACATGTTCTGTGTGCGTGTGTTTGTGAGTTATTACGGTCAACTCCATGGTAGCTGGACCTTGGAATGTTATCTCTTTTCCTCCCCCTCCTCCCTTCTCTCTGATGGCTGCAGCATCGGGGAGAAGTATGGGAGAGAGAAAGAGAAGAACTAATCTTATATTATTTAGTTTATATGATTGCAAAATGCAATTTTAGATAAGAAATGTAAGGGAATAATATATGTGCAGTTTTAAAGGGGCTTTAATCAAAGCCCATTAGGAAAACAACATGGATATGAAGTTTAAGGAAAGCATAAAAGTTTTGGAAATCATTTGAAAGTTTTTGGTTAAACTCTCTCTCTCTCTTTACCTTCCAATCCTGGCCAGATTGTGAAAGTGGAAAGACAAGAGGAGATCTGAGGCAGGCTGATCAGCATTTTCATTATCTCATGCCTCACCTAAAAGAAAAGTATTTTGTATAATGAGAAGTAACCAAAAGGTAGTTATTCTGGTCACATTTTAAGTGAAATGTGTCACTCCTAATTGGATGCCTAAAACAGATCAGGATTTGTTATATTATTTGGCACTAGACAAATTGGAAATATGCATAAATCTTAAAAGGGACACCTCAGCAGAGATAAAGCTTTTGAAACTCTCCAGTAGAACGGAGGGGACTTGGCGCCACTGGATATTTGTCCAGAAGTCTCCCTCACTTCAGCTGATAGATTCAAAAGCCCTCTCTTTCAAAGATGTTTAAGGAGTGGATACGGAAGTAAAATTTACTTGAGTAAATGTTAGAATCATTAAGATTTTTTGCCCTGCAGTCCCAACTCATCAACCAGCTAGGACTACAGTCAATTGTAACTTTTATCATCCCAGATTAGATCAAGGGAAGAGAATGCTTAAGAATAGTAGGGAATTTAATTTGCCCTTCCCGAGGGTAGGGGTTGGGATGAACAGTTCATGGTGGAATTTTCCATTTTACATGTCACTGGAATCCCCCATAATCCCACTGGTCAAGCTATAGTGGAACTAGCAAATCGCTCCCTGGACACCTACTTGCACAAAAGAAAGGGGGAATTGTTGAGGACCAGGGTGGAGTGCAGTTGACGAGATCAGGATAGACCTTTGGGGAAACTGATCTTTGAGACTGCTCATTATCATCCGGAATGGCTCTCCATGCCCCCCAGATGTTGTCTCTGTGAGACAAACAAGAGAATTACAGAAAACACGGGATATGTAGAATAGATGCTTCTAGGCTTGTGGTCTGATTTAATCAGAAGACTGATTTAATCATCCTGATTGATTTAATCACTGGGACACAATGGCAGAATGTCACATAGACTTTCAGTACCTTGTCTATATAAACCCAAACCCTCAGATCAATAAAAGGAACTGGTCTATTCCCACCCCCCTCGACTCTTTTCTTTCAACCACATCACTGAGCCATGTAGGGACGCAGGGGCGTCCGCTACATCTGGCACACTTGCAAAAACAAAAAAGGGGAGTAGTTGGACCAGGAGTTGATGATAAATTCGCAATTGGCTGTTTATACTCCAAACTGATGATAAATTACAATTGGCTTTTGGCTGTTTATACTCTAAATTATTTAAAATTCGATAATGATGGCTTATCGGCTGCTATGAAATTCTTAACATTTCCTAATAAGGAGTCTGCAAAGAATGAATCAGCAATAACAAGTGCCCTGAAAGCAGCCAATAAAGTAATGTGGCACGATGAGAATAAAAATTGGTTTGGTCCTCATACAATGTTAACGTGGGGAAAAGGGTATGGTTGTGTTTTAACAGATGATAATAAAGAAGTTTGGGTTCCAGTGAAAAGGATAAGAGTGATAGAGGACAATCGCCAAGGTGAAGTGGTCACAGGGAGTGAGGAGGTGCTATCAGCGGCGGATGAAAAAACTTCTGGAGAAGCTTAATCAACTAGGTCACGATGACTCCTTTCATTTTTCTCGTACTTATCATGACACTCAAGAACACTTAATGATTTTCAGAAACTAATTGGTTCTATTCAATGGCTACGTTCTGTAATTCCCATACCTGATAAGGAACTTGAGCCGTTGTATCAAACGTTGCGGGGCGATTCTAACCTTACCTCTCCCCGAGAATGGACGACTGCAGCCCTTCAGGTTATACAGGATATACAAAAGAAAGCCTCCTCATCATTAGTCCGCTTCAATCCTGAGAGTCCTATTATGTTGGTGGTCCTACAGGAGGACCGAGGTATTGCGGCTCTATATCAAGCACATGGTGTTTTGGAGTGGCTATATCGCCCAAAGGCTACTAAAGTTTTGCCTGATAAATGGGAAACCCTTGTGCTCTTTTTGCTCAAAGCGAGTGAGAGGTGCGTTCAGATTTTTGGGACTCAGCCTATCCTCAATCTGTCCATTACTCCTCAAGCTTTACATCTTCTAGCTCAAAATTCCATTGACTGGGCGTCTTTATACGTGACCCATGTCTTCTCTAATAGCTCATTGCCTCCACCTTTACATAGATGGAAAACCTTGCCCCTGTCCACACCCTCGTCCATTGTTTCATTAGCCCCCGTTGAAGGACCGAATGTATTTACTGATGCAACAAAAACAGGAAAGGCATCTATTTATGCTCCCCAGAGACACCTTCTAAAGGTAGTCTCCACACCATATTCCTCGGCACAGAAAAACGAATTAGCAGCCGCAATATGCGCCCTTCAATTGTTTTCAGAGGAGCCCTTTAATTTAATTACAGATAGTATGTATTGTGCTAATGTTCTTTTGTTTTTAGAAAATTCTCATATTATGGAAAATCCCTCTACTATTGCTCCTTTGCTAAAAACTGCTCAAAAGCTTTTGTTACTTCGCAATGATCCTCTTTATGTTCTCCATGTACGTTCCCACACATCCACAGAAGGCCCTATCTTTTGGGGTAACCACATTGCAGATAAAGCCCTTAATAACGAAGGTGCCTTCCTCCTTTTTCTTTCACCACAAGAGGCCCATTCCAAATTCCACTTATCTGCACGTTTGTTACGGTTGCTTTACCACCTTCCTAGGGAGGAAGCTAGGCAGATTGTGAAACGCTGTACCAATTGCATCCCCTTCCACCCTCCGCCTCCAGAGAAGGCTTTTAACCCCAAAGGAGAACTACCCAATGATCTTTGGCAAATGGATGTTACACATTATAACACCTCTTATATACATGTATGTATAGATACCTGTTCTTCCTTTGTAATGGCTACCCTGCAACCCAGAGAATCTGTTACTGCAGTTATTTCACATTTATTACAATGTTTCTCAATGGCTGGAGCCCCCAGCGCTATTAAAACTGATAATGGTCCTGCCTATACTTCGCGGGCCTTTGCCACCTTTTGCATGGAGTTTGGTATACATCATGTTACTGGCATCCCATATAACCCAACGGGCCAAGCCCTTGTGGAGCGTGTTAATAGGACCCTTAAAAACACCATCAAAAAACAAAAAGGGGGAGTTCCGGGGCGGCTTACACATGCACAAGTCGAGCAAACGGTTTATACCATGAATTTTTTGCAATTTCGGGATGACCTAACACCGGCCATGCGATTTTCCGGCTACCCCAATCCTGGTAACGCCCGAATAGAGTCCTCTACAATCCCACATCCATGAGGGTCACCACCAACCCCGTGTAAAAAAGGTAGCGTGATTTGGTGGAAGGATGCGAAAGGCAATTGGAATGGACCAGGGACGGTACTAATAAGGGGAAAAGGATATCTTTGTGTCTCCACAGATACCAACCATGAAGGGGTCTGGATCCCATCCCGGGACACGCGAGAGGTCCCCCCGGCCAACCCAGAAAAGCAGGAAAAGGAGACGAGGGAAGCGAGGACGAAGGAAGAGACGAACAACTTGGGCGATAGAAACAACATACTGGCTCTGGATGCATAACTGATTATTACTGCCGTAGCTGGGACTGGGAAACCACGGATGACACTTATTGGGGTCCTTCTTCCTCCTGGGACTATATTAGGGTTACTGCTAATTATACCATCAAACTTTTCAAAAGCGTCCCTGTACCCCGCTATAATCAATAATGGGCTTTCGCTGTGACTGTGCCAATGACGGGAATATTGTGGCCCCATGACCTGGATAATCATGCCATTGGCTGCAGAGGCACCCAATGACGGGATTATTGTGGGTCCACCTACCAGAAATGCTGGAGGTGGGGACCACCCACATAGCCTAAGACAGGGGCCCTGCCCACTTTCGGTACCAGGCATGGAGTCAGGCCACATAGCCTAAGACAGGCCTTTCACCTGCCCTTATAAACAAAAAGGGGGAGTTGTAAGGGGCGCTCTGGACCCAGGCCCCCTGAGAGGATAGGAGACGCCAGGAAGTCTGGACCTGCTGACGTGACTCTGCCACGCTAGCACTGGGGAGGCTTCACTGAGCTGAGCTCCGCCCTCAGGGAGGAACTGGGGAGGAGCCTACCCGGAAGAGGAGGGCAAGATACTAGGGATAAAAGGCACACGCAGGAAGGGCCCGGGGGATTCCTTGACTGATCGTCATGCAATAAAGCTCTGATCCACTACTCCGGTGTTCTGCCTGGTAATTCTCCCTTCGTACCCCCGAAGGGAGCCGGAGACGTCCGAAGACCCTGGGCAGGGTAAGTAGAGGCAGTAGTTGGGGCGGCCCCCGACACTTTGCCTTCCAAAATATCATGTTCTATGACCTCTAAAATCCTTTAATGTTGCATCTGTTAAGTCCTCTGTAATCCTTATTGTTACTCTCCAATATTTGGATTGCTTATTTCTAACCACTTGCAGTGTCTTTTCCTTGACCTGATAGTTCTGTAGTTTTACTATAATGTTCCTTGGAGTTTTTATTTTGGAATCTCTTTTCTGAGGTGACTGGTAGATTCTTTCAAAGTCTATTTTGCCCTATGGTTCCAGGATATCAGGACATTTTTCCTTAATAATTTCTTGAAAAATGCTGCTCAAATATCCCTTTGATTATGGCTTTCAGGCAGTCCAATGATTCTGCCATTGTGTCCCGCGGATCTGTTTTCCAGGTCAGTTATTTCCAATGAGATATTGTATATTTTCCACATATTTTTAATTTGTCTGATTGTTAGTGTCTCATAGAGTCAGCTTCCACTTTCTTATTTCTGACTTTTAAGGAGCTGTTTTCCTCAGCTAGGAGTTGTTTTGTTGTCTTTTTTTCCAAGCTATTAACTCTTTTTTCATGATTCTCTTATATCTCTCATTTCTTTTTCAAATTTTTCTTCTATTCTCTTATATGAATTTTAAGCTGCTTTTTGAGCTCTTCCATGAGTTCTTTTTGAACTTGAGACAATTTCTCATTTTTCTTTGGGGTTTTGCCCATGGGTGTTTTGACATTGTTGTCCCCTTCTGAGTTTGTGTCTTGATCTTCCCTATCACCATAATGGGTTTCTATGGTAACATTCATTTTGTTACTGTTGTTGTTTACTCATTTTTTTTTTTTAATTTGAACTCTGTTTCTGGGGTGGAAGGGGAACTGTCTCATTCTTCCTGCGCCAGGGCTACATGGTCTTCCTGTTTAGTTGGTGCTATACTGATGTTGCCCTGAGGCCCACAAAGGACTCTGATGTCTGAGGGGATGTAGTAGTGAATAGCTAGGGCTGTTGGAGGCCATAGGGGTCTGATAGCTTATGTAGTGCTGAGCTGAGTCCATAGTGCTATGTTGCTGCGAGCACCCTGGCATAAACAGGAGGGCCTGCTTTACAGGTTTTTAGATCTGCTTTTCTAAAAGGAAAGTAACTTTTGAGGGGGCAACATTATTCTTTAACTATATTCACTAACAGAGAAAATACAAACAGAGAAATAAAGACAAACAGACAGGGCTTCTGTAAGACCATAAGCACTGTATACATCAGAGATCAAAAGACAAATCCAACTGTCCGATCATTACACACATCTATAGTTACCAGAGAGAGAAGCATCAACATCTGGGTTTTCAAAGTGGGGAGGGGGGGCAGGGCCATGGCTACCTAGAATTCCATGTGTCACAAAAATCTTCTTCCAAAGAAGCTCCCAAAGCAAAACCTCACCTCAGAGTGTGTGTCTGTGTGTGCACACACACACAGACACACACACTTTTCAGAAACAGAGAGCAAGACCCTCTTGATTCAGTGCCTTATTAATCAACAAAAGGTGTGGATATACAAAACAAGTCTCCCCTAATCAAGCTCCCCTTAATGGGCTCCAGGTGAAGCCTATTAATGGACAGGGAGGACTCTTTGATCAGGGCTATGCTGAAACATGTGGTGGTTCTCTTGGTAGTTCCCCGAGCTGGAGTCTGCCCATTCCCTGGCTAAGCTGAGGCATGTGAGGGCTCCTGGTGCTGGCATTTGCCTGCTCCACCACACTGGGGCTCAAGATCTCCTGCTAGTCTGCTAAAATGAGGTTTGCTGCTGACTTGCTGGGATGTTTCTTGTCCTGGACTGTGCCCCCCTTTTACCCAAATGATAATTATAATCTTTCTTGCCAATCTTTCAAATTTCTTGGGCTAAAAGATTGTTTCGCCCCATCTTCTTGCTGGTTCTTCTGTTCCAGGATTTGTTTGGAGGCATTATTTTATGGTTGTTGAAGGTGAATACTGGAGAATTATGGTGACTTGCTGCTTACTCCACTTTCTTGGCTCTCAGAAATCACCACCTAGTGATATATTATATATATCTGATATATATCTATATATGATAGTTACATAATCTTAAAAGAAATTGTAAAGGATAGTCTCCTCTGCAAGATAAATGTGCCCTATTTTGCAGCCAACTTTTCATTAATATCTTATGCTACTTAACTATTTCTATATTGAATATTACCTGTCATCAACAGTATATGACAGAATCACTATCATAATCTCTCTCCTTTTCCTGAATTAAACAAACTAGGCAAGACTGTTATTTGGGGCTAAAGGAAAACTTTGAGAGCAGAGAGAAAGTGAGAGAAAGAAGGAGAGTAAGAAAGAAAGTGGATAGGAAGGAAGGAAAAGAAGGAAGGAAGGAAGGAAGGAAGGAAGGAAGGAAGGAAGGAAGGAAGGAAGGAAGGAAGGAAGGAAGGAAGGAAGGAAGGAAGGATCTCTAAAAACAGGACCTGTAACTAAGAAAATTTTTCTCTTGGAACAAAACATTTAGGAATGGATACAGAGGTGATAGATAGGAGGGTTGATTGCTGATATTATATTATAGTATGGTATAAGATGAGGTCTAACTTTTACTGCTGGAAACACTGGGAAGAAGGTGGGCCCCTGGGAGGGGTACCAGAGTTGGTGGGTGAGTGCCCCCCACCCGTGGTTGTGAGGCACTACCCACTGACTTGTACTTGCAGAAAACTATGAGGAAAGGACTGAAAATTGCCAGAGGAAGGAAGCATTTCCTCAGCTTCCTGGTAAAAAGTCCCATTTTTCCCCTGTTGAGTTACAGCTCATTAGGAATTCTATCCAAAGAATACTACCTGGGTCTTTAAGAAGCCTTTTGAATTATGGTTAAGGAAGAAATATCATAAAGGATTGGTACCAGGTGATGGCATCTACCCCCTCCATGTGGTAAGGCTGAATTCTCCAAAGGAAAACAAGATAAGATCTAGTTTAATTCAAGGTCCAAAACAATCATGTCCCAACAAAAGAAACAATATAAGAAAATATGGCAAGAAGTTGTCATTAACAACTCCTCTTAAGTTTGTGGTTATGTATTTGTATCTTTTTAAGGATTTTGGTTATCTATGGAGGTCCTTCTGTGAATCCATAGGTTGATATATTTTAACATTAATATTCACTTTATGGCATAGTGAGAGCTATGATTTTTTTTTTCCAGTAGTAATGTATGACTGTGGCAAGAACAAGGTATGATCATTTTGGCTTTGAATCCAGGAATTCAAGTAGATTTCTTGCTTTGCCTCACAGGAAAAAAAAACCCTTCAGAAATCATATCCTTTTCCCCTCCTGTGTTCTAAATTTAGGACTGAGAGGCAGTCTAAATTATGGAATAGAGGCTCAGCCTTAGAATTTGAAAAGGCAGGATTCAAGTCTTGCCTTTACACATACAGCTGCTGTGTGATCATAGCCAGTCCTCAATATCCCAGGAAATCCTCCTAAGGCTAGTAAGTTGGATGAGTGATGTTTATCAGTAAAGCTGCTTTTTAATATGGAAAGTTCACACTAATGAAATCACAGGTATGAACAAAAACCACACAACAAAACTGTTGAATCATAGATTTTTCAGTTAGAGGGCCCTTAGAAGTCATCTAGTCTAATTCTCCCATTTTATAAATGAAATAACTGAGGCCCAGAGGTGAAGTGACTTGCCTCCAAGTCACACTGGTAATGTGTAACAAAACTAGGATTTGAACCCAGCCCTTCTGACCCTAAGGCACTCTTTCTATCATATTACACTGGTTCGCATAAGGATAATAAATACTTTACTTCCTTGGTAGCTGGAAGGAAACTGTAAACTAAGCTGTATGGCAGTAGTTAATTATGAAGTACTTTATAATCTGCACTTCTGCTTTCCCATAGAAATTTTGGTAAATATTTAGCCAACTGACAGTTTTAAATTCCGCCCACAAATATGCACATCTTCACTAAACAGTCTATTTGAACAGAAACATGGATGTGGAGGAATGACTCTGAAACTATTTCAAGATCAACTGAGGTGGGCAGAAGACTCCAAAGAGCTATTTCCAGGACATGTCAAGTTCACCAGCAGTGTTAATAAGGTAAGAAACAAAAAATAAATTTTGTCATTCAACAAACATTCATTTAGCACGTACTATGCACCAAGTATGTGTTAAGCCTTTTTATCTAACAGCATCACTGAATAATATTCATCCTACGAATGAAAATCTAGGACAACGGTTCTCCAAGAGGGAATTGTAAATAATATTAGGTAGTCTATATGTGATTTGGGATATTAGGTCATTGTAGATAAAATGCATAAATCAATTTGCTTAGCTTGTTGATTTGCTTATAAATTTTATTTCCCCCAATACAAGGTGTGGTATACATAAATATTCACAAAACAAAAAAAAAAAAACTTTGCCTATCATACATATGTACCAACCTCAAGCTATGTAAGATATTGAAAATGGAACTCAACAAAAAAAATGGTTGTCCTTATCAAAAAGACAAGTTACTCCCTGCAAGATTTTCCTGGCCCACTGTCAACTTCAATGTTGTCAATATTAATATTATGACAATAAACAATCCAAGTTTGAGAACCACTGGTCCAGACATTGTGGGGTTGTAATTCACTCATTCAGTCATGTTGGAGTCTTCGTGACCCCATAACTATAACATGTCACTATCTCTCACAGTCTGTCCAAGTTCATATTTGTTGCTTCCACGACACTATCTATCCATCTCATCCTCTGCCATCCTCTTTTTCTTTTTCTCAATCTTTCCCAACATCGGTCTTTTCCATTATGTGGCCAAAGTTTTTAAGTTTCAACTTCAGTATTTGACCTTCTAGTAAGTATTGACTGATATGATCTTCTTACGGTCCAAAGCCTGCCTCAAAAGTCTTTCCAGCTCCACAGTTCAATGGTGTCAATTCTATGGTACTCAGCTTTCATTGTACTATAACTCTCACAGTCATACATTACTACTGGAAAAAAAATCATAGCTCTCACTATGCCATAAAGTGAATATTAATATTAAAATATATCAACCTATGGATTCACAGAAGAACCTCCAGAGATAACCAAAGTCCTTAAAAAGATACAAATATATAACCACAAAGTTAAGAGAAATAATCAACCCTTTTATTCAAAACACTAATCTTCAGAATAATGAACCAATATTGATATTTGAACTAAATATATAATGACTAAAATATCATTCAAAGAAGTTAGTCTGTCCCTATCTTGGTTTTTATAGAACAGAGGAGGGAGGAATAGGTTTCAAATCATTTCAAAGCAAATACAGTCCTTAGAAAAAACATGATTATAAAATGTTAAATTTCACTATCAAAGTGGGGCAGGATTGGCAGTGGTCTCCCCAAAATGATTAGAAGGGATTTTAATTTGACAATTGAATTTTATGCTCGGGTTCAAAAAATAAACCTCACAAACACAAAATGATGGAAGTCTGGTTGGACATCAGGTTGTCTGAAAAGGGTTTCAGGGACCAAAAGTTCAATGAAGTTAACAGTGTGACATGGCAACCAAAATCAGATATTAGGTTCCATCAAGAAAGGCATAACTTCCAAGAATAAAAAAGCAACAGCTCTGATATATCATGCCTTTGTTTTACCACATCTAAAATATCATATTCAGTTCTATACACTAGATTTTAGGAAGGATATTAGTAAATTGAAGGATCTCCAGAAGAGGCAATCAGGACAGTTTGTGGCATAAGGAACTCAATTGAAGGAAGGGGTAATGTTTAACCTGGAAAAGGGAGACTTCATATGGATCTGATCATTGTCCTCAGGTAGCTGAATGACCATCACAGGCAAGAAGAATAGGATTTGTCCTGACTTGGCCCCAAAAGACAAAAGAGGAAAAATGGGTATAAGTTACAAAGAGGCAAATTTATGCATGATATAAGGTAAAATCTCACAATTAGAGCTATTCTGAGGTAGAATGGACTGCCTCTGGATATAACTGATTCTTCTCCATTGGAAGTCTTTAAGCAAAGGCTGGATTGACTACTTGCCAGATAACCTACAGAAAGAATCATTGTTAGACTAACCAGTCTCTTAAGTTCCCTTCCAGTTCTGAGATTCTGTGACATCCGCAGCAAATGTACTACATGCTGGAAAGATTCTCATTACTGAGTAAAGGAAGAGGTTGTCTTTGCAAGTCAAGGAAAAGATTATACTTTAAAGAGGAGAGGTTGTTTACCTTCTGATCCTTTTGTAGGAATCCCGAATGGAGGATAACTATTGCCAGGGATGTGGAGATATGTGCAGTGTGTCCCATATTCTGTAAGTTGGGTAATTTATTTCTCAAAGTCCCCTGAGAAATTTTAAGTGTTTACTTTCTTCTACTAAACCACTAGTCCTGGTTTGAACAAAGAGACATTTACAATATAGTGTATTTCTCTTTTTTAATTAAAACTGGGAACCACCATGGGAAAAATAAATAAATAAAACCAACACTGAAGCAAAAATAAGTCTCAAGGAATTGGTAATTAAATTCTGAGTCAGAATTGGGCAAACAAATTGGACACAAATAAAAATGAGTAAATGCTATGCAGAAGGTTGGATATGAAATGTGGCAGACAGGGTTAGAAATAGACCTGGATTCTCACCACCTGGGAAAGTATGTCACATCTCTCAAGCTACAAGTCTCACTGATCTCTAGGCCTCTGTTTCCTTATCTCTAAAGTGAAGGTAAGTAATTAGGTGATATCTAAGATCCATTCCACCTCTGAAAGTCTGTGATTCTATATTTTTTTGTGACCTGGAGAAGCTAAGAAATTCTTCTCTACCTTGGAACTATATACCTCTTTCCTCAAACTGATGAACAATGCCTCTGGTGGAGTTGAGGCAGCCAGGTGGTACAGTAGTTAGAGCACTGGACCTGTATTCAGGAAATCCTGACTTCAAATCTGACCTTAGAACTTACTAGCTATGGGACAAGTCATTTAACCCCTGCCTGCCTTGAGAAGAATAAATAGCAACTACCTTTCATGGTGTTGTAAGGCTCAAATGAGATAATATTAATAAAGCACTTTACAAACCTTAAAGAGCTATATAGATACTAGCTATCATTATTAAGATTGCAAGTATACTGATAATTTACTCTATGGGAACTTTTGTACTTGGGAAATATATTAAACATCTGTTCTGAAGCCAAGTAAAAGTCTATGGTTTCTAGCACGTCTCATGATTCATCAACTTTTTTAGGTTTCTTAAAAATAAACATGCAATTATGTGTCCTGCAAGCTGTATACACAAAAAGTTTTAGAATATAATGTATCTACAAATCCAAAGAATAAATATGTCTCTATTTATAACAATTTGCTTTGAGAAAGGCTTGTAAGTGTCTCATGGAAAACTTTGAAACCTCTTCTGTTTAGTTTGCTTTTCTCTGACTTTTATTCCAAGTAAAATTGTTCATCATCCCTCCAGTTTTTCCAGGCCTCTCTTAGATCCTTTCAAACTGGCCATGGAATTTGAGAGAGAGCTAAGAGACCTTGCTTCTCTGGTCTTCACTTTCCCTCACCAGAAAATTAAGATGGCGCTAACATTTGCTCATTGCCTGTAGTACAGAGATGTGAGAACTGAGAAGTGGGGGTGGAGTGGGGGCAATGCCTCTACAAAAAAGACATGGACCAGGAAAAAAAACTGGTGTCCTAATCCTTATTCTCACAGAAGATTTTGCCTACGTCAACCAAACTTAAACTATTTTAAAACATAATAGAACCAGGAGAGATACCATTTTTACGTCAATTTCCACAGAAAGGTAACCTGACACGTATATTCCAAGTGAAAAGTTCAGGAGAAGAGGTTGATCATATGGGTATAGTGAAAATGAGAGTAGAACCTGTTGAAAGGAAGAATGGAAACTTCAAGTCATGATAGTGCAAAGGAAAGAGTGCTCGATTTCAAGTCAGAAGATATGAATACTTGGACTCGAATACTGAAACTGACACTTTTAAAAGGGAAGGCAGACAAAAGAAGGCAGTGGTCAGAAGTAAAACAGACTTTAGAAAAGGAACAGGATAAAAAGAAAAAGATAATAGGAGAGAAGGAAATACACAGTTAGCGGTCATAATTGTAATTGTGAATGGGTTGAACCTACCCATAAAATGGAAGCAGATGGCAGAATGTATTAGGAACCAGAATCCAACAATATTTTGTATACAAAAAACATACTTGAAACAGAGAGACACAGAGAAAATTAAAAAAAGGAGTTGGAGCAGAATCTATTATGCTTTAGTTGAAGTAAAAAAAAGGCAAGAGTAGCAACCATGATCTCAGACAAAGCAAAAAAAAAAAGTAGACTTAGTTAAAAGGATAAACAGGAAAACAATATCTTGCTGAAAGGAACCAGAGATAATGAAGCAATATTAATAGTAAAATATATGCATCAGATAGCATAGCATCCAAATTCTTAAAGGAAAAATTAAATTAATTATAGGAGCAAATAAACAATAACATTATGCTAGTGGGGGACCTCAACTTTCCTCTCTCAGAACTCGATAAATCTAACTACAAAATGAATAAGGAAGAAGTCAAGGAGATGCATAAAATCCTAGAAAAGTTAGATATGATATCCCTCTGGAGAAAACTGAATGGGAAGAGAAAGGAGTATACCTTTTTCTCAGCTCTATGTGGCATCTTCATTAAAATAATTGACTACATATTGTAACATTAAAAACCTCACAACTAAATGTAGAAAAGAAGAAATACTAAACACATTCCTTTCAAAACACAATACAATAAAATGATATTCCATAAAGATTCATGGAAGCATAAATTAAAAATTAATTAAAACTAAATAATTTAATCCTAAAAGAAGAGTGTATCAGAGAATAAATCATAGAAATAATCAATAACTTCATTAACAAGAATGATAACACTGAAAGAACATTCCAAATTTGTGGGATGCAGCAAAGCAGTACTCAGGCAAAAATTTCTCTCTCTAAACATGAACATCAATAAAAGAAAGAGTAGAGCAATGAATTGGTAATGCAGTCAAATAGGCTAGAAAAGGAATAAATTAGAAATCCCCAACTTCAGCACCAAAATGGAAATCCTGAAAATCAAATGAGGGATTAATAAAATTGAAAACTAAAAAATGAGTAAGTAAATAAAACTAAGAGCTGGTTTTATGGGGCAAAAACATAAAATAGATAAATCATTGGTTAATTTGATTAGAAAAAAGAAAACAAAATTACTAATATCAGAACAAAAAGGGTAAATGCACCACAAATGAAAATGAAATTAAAGCAATTATTAAGAATAGTTTGCCCAATTGTATGCTTGTAAAACTGACAATCTAAGTAAAATAGTTGAATGTTTTTAAATACATAAGCTGCCCAAATTAGCTCAAAAAGAAATAGAATACTCATCACTGTTACAGAAAAAGAAATTGAATGAACCACAAACGAGCTACCTAAGAAAAAAATCTCCAGGACCAAAAAAAGCAGGAGTGAATTCTACCAAACATTTAAGTAACAATTAATCCCAATACTATACAACTATTTGAAACAATAAACAAAGGAGCTGTACCAGATTCCTTTATGATACAAATAATGTTTCAGAAAACCCTGGAAAGACTTACATGAACTTATGTAAAGTGAAGTAAATGGAACCAGGAGGAGAACATTGTACACAGTAACAACAATCTAGCTACTCTGATGAAGGTAATGATCCAAGAAAATTTCAAAATACTTTTAATGAAAACTGCCATACACCTCCAGAGAGAGAAATGATAAATGATAAACTCTGAATGTAAATTAAAACATACTTTTCTTACTTTTTCTCCTTTTTTGTCTGTGTTCTTTTTTGAAACATGACTAACATGGAAATATGTTTTGCATGACTTCACATGTATAATCAATATTAAATTGCTTGCCTTCTTAAGGAGAAGGAAATGTTGAGAATGAAGGAGAGAATTTAAAACTTAATTTTTATATGATTGTTTTAAATTATTTTGCATGTATTTAGGAAATATTTAACAAAAAATGTTTTTTAAGAAAAATAGAAATAAATAGAAAAGCAAGGGTGATAATGTGGTGGAGAAATGTTGAGGTGCAAAGAGTTTCTGAACATTATCCAGATATAAGTCAGGAATAGGAAAATTATTTTTGCGATTCTCACTCATGGCCTTAAATCCCCATTAAAGTACATAAGACTCTACACACACACACACGCACACACACGCAAAATCTACTGAATACTAGAGTCAGTAAGAACTGAGTTTGAATCTTTCTTAGGTACTTTCTAACTATGTCAAGCCGAGAAAGTCACTCAGCCTCTCAGTAACTGTTTCCTAAATTTGTAAAATAGAGACAAATTAAAAATATTAAAATGTTATAATAGTACCTACCTCCCAGAGTCATGAAGATCAAATGAGATAAGTGACTTTCTAAACCTTAAAGTACTATTTGGCTATTTTATATAGTTATCAATAAGTACCACTGCCCGAGTGGTGATCCATCATGCATTTCACAATATGAATTACTAGACCAGAAGTGGGGAACCTACAGCCTCAAGGCCACATATGGCCCTCTAGGTCCTCAAGTGCAGCCCTTTGACTGAATCAAAATTTTAAAGTCTGACCATCACAAAGAACGACCTTCCAATCTGGGTGTCAGTTATACCTCTATGATGCTCCATTATATAAAGGTTCTTAAGCTGGAGTCCATTTTTAACTTTTTTAACATTTTGGTAACTATTTCAATATAATGTTTCCCTTACAATTCTATGTACTTTATCTTACATGTGTAAAAACCTTATCTTGAGAAGAGCTCCACAGTTTTTCCTACATTGCCAAAGAGGTTTATGACACACACCAAAGTGGTTAAGAATTCCTGCTTGCCTAAAATGACCCAAACATGCCCACTTTGGAAGTCCCTTACAAGTGTCTTCTATAGTTGAGCCTAATGATTTTGTCCATTCTGGAATAAGTGGTAACAGCTGAGGATAATTTGCAGTGAACATGATTAAATTCAGAACTGGAAGGAAGACTGATGTCAGTTTACTGTGAAACCTACCTCCAATGCCCATTAGGGTTTTGTAGCTGGCCTTTCAGTAAAGCCTGCCATATCAAGGCCAAATGGTCTGACAAAAAAAAATGATGTTTTCCTAATGGGCTTGGTGACATTTTGTGTGACCCTCTTATTCGTGAATAGTGGTTTCTGGTTCTCTGAGCAATAGTCAAAATTTCAAGAAAAAAGAAAAAAGGTTACTACATGGCACTTGTCACCAGCATTTGGATCCCTTTTCTCTCTTTCTGGTAATTGTGGGCCATGTTTTTGACCTTAATAATTAAGAAGGCCCATGCTAGAAAAGAAGCATGAGCTCAGTTTTTGTGTGTTTCCCATGGAAATAATAATTATTTACTTTTAAAACTGTTAGCTAAATGAATAGTTATTGCCATCACACAAGTACTTCTTATAGTTTTCTTTCTCAAATCCAAATCTGCCTTTATGTTTTTTCAACGTATTTCTGTGCCTTTGGGGTAATATGTAAGGGTCTCTTTTCCAGTGAATACTTCACTGTCCCAAAGTGGGTCATAAAAGAGATGGGAGGCATTACTCAATTTGAGGAATAAAGAAGCAATAGTCCCTCAGTATTCTCCAGATGTCAGCACACATCTGGAATGAAATTCTAGGCAGTTCAAGAAGGACACTGATAAGATCCAGATTATCCAGAGGAGGGTAACCAGGTTGGTAAAGAGCCTTGAACTCGGGTCATATGGGAAGATATTGAAGGAACTGAGAATGTTTAGCCAGATAAGGAGAAGGCTTAGGGAGGGAGGTATAGACTGAAGAGGTTCTGATAACTGTCTTCAGGTATTTGACATCCTGTACTGAGGAAGAGGGATCAGACTTATTCTGGTTGTTCCCACCAGGACTTTCCAGCAAGCAGTGGGTGAAAGTGGTAGAGATTAAGATTTAAACTTTGTGTTGAGAAAAATTTACTTACCATTAGAGATATTTCAAAGTAGGATGGATAGTCTCCAGAGATCATGAGTTTACCTTCATCGGAGATCAATTAGAGCCTTGGGTGACAACTTGTCAGAGTATTCTTTTTCAAGTTCTTATAGCTTATCTTTGATAAGCTATGATTACCTTACTTTTCATGTAAGGGTTAGATGTGACCCTTAAAGATCATTTCATGTCTTAAATGCTATCATTTTTATCCTGTGTACTACCAAGGGAAAAATCCTAGTGTGTGCCAAATTTCCTCCCCAGGACTGAACCACTGCTAAATTTCAAGGTCTCAGGCATCACCTCTCACATGTAGGCACCCCAGAAAGCTACTCCACATTCAAGGCAAGCTACTTCCTAATATCTAGGAAATCAGAGAAACAACACAGCAGAACAGATATCAAACAGGACTGACTAGATCCCACTTATCCTATACAAGAAAGGGACAAAAGAGTGAGGCGATGCCAATAAACTCACCATAGTGCTTATTGAAGTATGAAATGTAGGGCCTGCCCCCCTACACCACACTGGGTGGTTTTATTCCTAAATATGTTTTAGAATTTGTAAGAGACATTAAAAATCAACTAATCAAATCTCCACTTTTCTTGATGAAGAAACTAAACCATAGAGGTTAAGTCACTCAAGTGAGATGAGAGAGGTAACAAGTAACAGAGCCCAGATTTTAACTCAGATCTTTTGACTCCAATTTCAGCATTCTTTCCACTATTCCAGGATGCTTCTCCCCCTTATTATGTAAGATTGCCATTCTCCTCTCCAAAAAAAAAAAAATCCCCACCATACTGGCAAAATTGGTACTACCCTCCCAATCTGTCATTTTAAAGAAAACTTCCCCAAACATCTTATTTTGGGAGAAATTTTCTACAGGATGTTTTGTCCATCTTACCTGAAAAACAGAACATAACTTTTAACTTAGTTTTATTTTTTTTGAGGAAAACAAGAAAGGGGGAGAGGAAACACAGAGGCAGAGAGAAAGCCTATGTGTATCCACATAATGTCCAAGGAAATGGGAGAACCTGGGCCAACAATAATGCAGAGACAAGACAGATAAATAATTTAAAGATACTAAATATATAGCTCCCAAAGCATCCCTTCTCACATCCAAAAATGCTACTACATATTCAAGACAAGCTACTTCCTAATATCCTAGGAAATAGGAGAAACACCATCAACAACAGAACACATAAAAAACAGGTAAATAATTTAAAGGTACTAAATACGGAAAGCCCAAAGTACCCCTTTTTACAGGTAGGTACCCAAGAAAATCTACCTCAAATTTAAGTCAAGTGGCCTAGTACAAGGGTATACTGGTAAACAGCTAGCTTTGGGTGTGGGGGGAGGGAAGAAAAGTACACAAGACAAGCTTTTAAGTTGAATCTACATTTAATCTTCACTATTAACATTTTCTCCATCACTTTCATAAGCCTAAAAAATCAACAAAATAATATTTCAAGCCCTAATTTGTAGCACTTGCTGATTTCCAAGATATAAGTGCTTACAATGAAAATTTAACAATGGATTCAAGCCAGTATGATCTGGCTCCAGCATACCTCTCATTAGCACCCACTCGAAAATAATAGCTTATGGTCCCTACCAATGTGATACTGTAAATATAGATAATATGTTACTTTTTACTAGAAATGTAAAAGATATATTAATTCAAGTTATTTCATCAAGCATAGCCACGTATATTCTTCCTTAGCTTACCACATTATCAATGGAAAAGGCACATATGTTGAGAAGATATGTGAACAGAAATATTCATATAGGGCACACAGAAAAGAAATCCATGTATCTGGAGAACAAGCATAAGGAAGTACCATGTAGTTGCCTACATGGCCAAGGCGCACATGTCCAGGGTAGCTTACACCTCTGCCCAGCAGGTCCCTGTAGACGTCTTCTCATGATGGCATTATTAGGCTGTTCTTTGCAGTGCATATCATGCCTGTTGGGTATTGTTCCAGGAGTCATATGCTGAGTACATAAACTTGCCTCTTATTTTCTGAGTTTTTCTCTGGTACTCACTTTTGGGCTTCACCTCTTTGGAGCCACCTGCTGGCCATCTCAACTCCCACAAATACACTAGTGTTGAATGCACACTAACCCACCCCCACACACTCCTTTTAATAGAAATCCAATTGGCTAATTTGATTTTTTTAAGAGGGAGAAGAAAACCAAATCACTAGTATCAAAAAATTTAAATGGTGAATATACCACTAACAAAGATGAAATTAAAGCAAATATAAGGAGTTATTTTGCCCAATTGTATGCCAATAAATTTAATAGTCAGAAAAAGAAATTGAACAGGCCATAAATGAACTTCCTGAGAGAAGAGCATCACCACCAAATGGATGTACAGGTAAATTCTATCAAGCATTTAAAGATCTGATAATTCCAATATTAAATAAATAATTTGAAATAATAGGTTTTAAAAAGGGATCCTACCAAATTTCTTTTATGAAACAAATATGATGCTAAAATCTAAACCAGAAAAAGTGAAAACAAAAAAAGAAAATTATAGACCAATTTCATTCATGAATATGGATATAAAAATCCTAAATAATCACAATATATTGCAAAAATTGTATGCTGTGATCAAATGAGGATTATACCAGGAATGCAGGGATGGTTTAACATATGGAAAACTATTAATATAATTAATTATATCGATAATAAAAGTTTTAAAATCATATGATTATATTAATAAGTGCAGAAAAAACTTTTTATATGGTTCAAATGGATTTTTCCCTTAAGTTGATTTTTAAAAGCATTTATCTAAAACCATCAGCAAGCATTATTTTAATGGGAATAAAGTAGAAGTTTCCCCATAAGAATAGATGTGAAACAAGAATGCCCACTGTCACCAATATTATTCAATATTGTATTGGAAACTCTACCAATAGTAATAAGAGAAGAAAAGGAAATGGAAGGAATCAAAATAGGCAATGTTGCAGGTAATATGAGGATATAATTGGAAGATCCCAAAGACTCAACTAAAAAAATTATATGAAACAATAATTTGGGCAAAGTAGTAGGATATTATGTGTAAATCCACATAAATCATCAGCATTCCTATATTACAAACAAATTCTGCAAGAAGAAATAGTAAAAGATAGCCCATTTAAAATAACCCTAGACAGTATAAAATACCTGGAAGTGTACCTGCTGAAATAAACTCAGGAAGTATATAAACAAAATTATAAAGAACTTTTTATACAAATAAAATCAGATTTAATGATTGGAGAAATATTAATTGTCCATGAGTAGGCAGGACCAATCTAATAAAAATGACAGTTTTACCCAAACCAATTTATATATTCAACTTCATCCCAACCAAATTACCAAAACTTTGGTTTTACTGAAGTAGAAAAAATAATAACAAAATTCATTTGGGAAAAAACAAAAAGTCAAGAACATTAAAGAAAACTTTTAAATGTAAAAGAAGGAGATTTAGCAATACCAAATCTTAAATTATATTATAATGCATTAATTATCAAAACTATCTGGTACTGGCTAAGAAATAGAAAGGTAGATCAATGGATAAGAGTAGCCTTACAATTTACAGCAAATGAACACAATAACCTTGTGTGTGACAAGTGTAAAGACTTAAGATTTGAGGATAAGAATTCATTTTTGGTTTAAAAAAAATTGTTAGGAAAACTGGAAAGCAGTATGGCAGAAACTGGGCATAGACTAATACCTTACACCATTTGTCAAAATAAGGTCAAATTGGATACATGACATAGATATGGAGATTCTACAAGAAAATTAGAGGAACATGGAATGTTTCACTTATCAGATTTATTGATATGTGAGTGATTTATGAATAAACAAGAGAGAGAGAAAAGTTAGGGGTAAAATGGATAATTTTGATTACATTAAATTAAATAGGGTTTGTACAAGTAAAATAAATATATAGCCAAGATCAAGAGGAAAGCAAAAAATTGGGGGATAGGGGAGGTTATAAACAGTTTATCAGATAAATGTCTCATATCTAATACATGTAAAGAACTTTGCCAAGTCCATGAGAATATGAGTCATTCCCCAATTGATAAATAGTCAGAGGATATGAACAGGCAGTTTTCCAATGAAGAAACTGAAACAATTTATAGCCATATGAAAAAATGCTCTAAATCATCATTGATTAGAGAAATGCAAATTAAAACAACCTTTAGATATCCTTTTATACCTACCAGATTAGCTAATGTGATAGAAGGGGAAAGTACAAACGTTGGAAGAAATACAGAAAAAATGGGACATTAATTCGTTTTTGGTAGAACTATGAACTTTTTGGTGAACTCTCCATCCTTTTTGAGAGCAATCTAGAATTAGGTCCAAAGAATTATTAAACTACTTATACCCTTTAACTGAGCAACATCACTACTTGTTCTATTTCCAAAGATGATTAGGGAAAAAGAAAAAGAACCTATATTTTCTAAAAATGTTTATAGCAATTCTCTTTGTGATGGCAAAGAATTGGAAATTGCAGGGACACCTGTCAATTGGGGGAAAGCTGAACAAGTCATGCTATATGATTGTGATGGAATACTACTGTGGGGTAAGAAATGGTGAGCTCAGTGATTTCTGAAAAACATCGAAAGATTTGCAAGAAATAACGAAAAGAGAAATGAGCAGAACCAAGAAAACATTGTATACAGTAACAGCAATATTGTTTCAAGGATGACTTTGAGCGAATAAATTATTTTGACTATTATAAATACCCAAATTAACTATAAAGGATATATGAAGAAAGATGTTATCTGCATGCAAAGGGACAAAAACTGATAAGTAGCAGCATGTATAGAACAATTTTACATATATGTGTGGGCACATACATGTGTGCATACACACATACACACACACCACCCCTATTTGTTTTCAATGGTAGCCATCTCTGGAGCAAGGAGAGGAGGGTGGATAGGGAGAGGGCAGAAGGGAAGACAAAAAAAGAAACTTACATGATAATTTTGTTATATATCTGAAAGGAATATCAAGCTGTGCAATAATAGATTTGCAGTTTCATGTGCAATTATCTTTTTTATTGTACTGTGTTAAGGAAGTACTTGTTTAATTCTATAAATTAGAAATAAAAATTTTAAAATAGAAACCCTCCCCTATAACAAATGTGCAAAGTCAAGCAAGACAAATAAACACAACATGTCTGAGAATACACATCTCATTTTGCATCTAATCCATTGTCTCCCTGTCAAGAGGTGGGAGGTATATTTCATTATTCATTTGTTCAAAAGAATAAAATAATTGCCCCACTCTCTGTCACTCTCTCTTCTGCCCCTTCAACTCTGAGTGTACTTTTTTAAAAAAAAAATCTGTATTTCAAACAAAGGTAAATCTGATTTAATGATGTGAGAATATTCAAAACATGCCTTTATTTGTTTTGTTTTTTAGAAAACTCTTAGCTGCCATAATGAACTCTGACATTTTAACCCAGGCACATCTCCAAGGGGTTATCATAAATAATGAGCTGCCAATTATCAGGACAAGATGAACAAGACTTTGAAAATCTAAACAATTTATCATATCTGATGATAGAAAGGGAGGAAAGCCCTGGGATCTTCCCATTACTCCTTGGTAGACCAGCTAGCTATCTAAATTATGTGATTTCTAAATACTAAGAAGGTCCTTCTTTGGGAGGAAGGAAGAAATAGAGAACTTTTCACTTGGTTTTTTATGCTAAAATTCCCTAATTAAAGTTTTATTCTTTTGACATAATTCTTCCTGTGCCTTATTAAATCATTTTTCTCCAAAATAGATCCTGAGCTCCTTGAGAGGAGAGACCAAGCTTTTGTTTTTCTGAATTTAGCACAGTACCTAACACATAGTAAGCATATGATAAATAACACTCATTGACTTGACTTGTTCAATATCACCTGTGATCATGCTAGAAGACTCTAAAAATCCTTTCCCATCATTTATACCTCAACATTAATGAGTTTGTAAGGCCCTTTCATAATAAGGAAAGGAAGATCATTAAGGCAGTCACACTCAAAAATAATTGGATTTATAAGGGAGACAATATGGTTATAGTAGAAATCATCCTGGATCTGAAGACGAAGGTGAAGAGGTATGAGCTTGAGTCCCCTCATGAGAAGTCACTTAGCATCTCTAAGCCTCAGTATCCTCATCTATAAAATGGGGCTACTGATACCTGTAATACCCATCTTGCAGGACTATATTAAGCTTCAAATGAATTAATGAACATAAAGTATAAAGGGTCATATCAATTTCAACAATTATGACTACAGTGAAAAAGGTAGGCAGGAAGGAATTGTGCCATGGAAAATGATGTGTCAACTTTGTCATTTCTTAAAACATTGCTTTGCTGGCTTCTCTTCTACAGGACATTGAGATGGACACCTACCCTATTGAGCTGCATTCTGTCATGTCAACAAGATCTCATGCTTCCTGTATAGTAATTATGGAAATTCGTGTATAGTAATTATGGAATGATGGATCCCCCAAAATAGTTATGGGGTATATCAAATATAAATAATAGTATTTGACTAGAAAGGGATAAAAACAATGCTCTATCCCTCAAATGGCCACTTTTTTGTCCTGAATCTCTTAAATATTTCATCAGATTGAAAGAGGTTTCCCAAAAGCCTACTTGATTAAAATGATTTCATATCATCATCAATTCCTTTCACTTGGAGTCAGGATTTCATAGTGATGGTATAGAGTGAATAGCTGGAAATAAGAGAATTTAACTCATCAGAACTATATTCCTCTTTACCAGATCCATCACCGAAAGATAACCTTAATTTCCTAGTTTTGTAAAAATGGCATGATCCCTTTCCTGAATGACATTTTTTCTGAAAGCTATTTTAGATTTTCTTCTAAATGGTAAATTTTAATGCATTACTTGATTTTCAATTATTTCTAGAGAAAAGAGACTAAATATGCTTTTTCATGACTGCATATGTATAATCTTTATCAAATTGCTTGCCTTCTCAATGATAAGGAGGGGAAGAAGGATGGGAGAAAAATTTGGAACATAAAATTGGAAAAATCTAGAAGGCTAAAAATTGTTTTTATATGTAATTGGGGAAAATAAAATATTTAAAATCAGAAAAGAGACTAGTTGGCTGGTGTAAAATGACTGGATGCTATAGTTAACTCCTGATGGTAGAAATGAGAGAGACATCATTGAGGAAATATTTGGGAACACAATTCCACAACTTACCTTCAAAAAATTATTTTAATGAAATCAGCAGAGGGGCATTTCAGTGACAGATGTCAAGGGAAGGAAGGAGGAATAAGAGATTCGAGTGATGAAAACACAAGTGCCTCTAGACTAACTCCAAAGTGCAGGTTAGCTTCTACCCACTCACCCCATCCCACCATAGCAAATGAGCAGATAGTTTGACCGATACCCACAGTTCTCTCTAGAGCCCATACCTTCTTCCAAGAAACATTTAGAAAGGGCAGCAGAGACTTTTAAGGGTTAGCACAAGGTCAAGTTAGACTGGTCTCATTTACTTTATTGATAAGATTTCCAGACTGGGAACATTAAAAGAGGCACAGGCACATTACGCTTTGATTTCGGCAAAGCATTTAACAAATTAATATCCTCAGAGACAGATAGAGAGATGTGAACACGATGATAACAGATAGCTGAATTCACAACTGATCAGACAGCCTGGCACCAGGATTGGTGATTAATCAGAAATGGCAACCTCGAGGAAGTCTCTAAGAGAGTGGACCAGAGTTGGACTCTGTTCTGTTCCAATCTTTATCAACAATTTAGATAAAGGCTAAAATGATATGATCTTCCTAATAAATAGAAAGATGCTCATTTCTGAGGGACTCTTCTTTTACAACAGAAAGCAATCTTGGACCAGTTTTCCTCCAGATCTTCCACTCATCTCCCCTAATACCCATCTCCTCTAACATACAACAACAAAATCCATTGACTTGTATTTAACCTTTGTCATTGTTAGGATTGAAAATCCTGCCTCCCTTGAAGTAAAGAGGCTGCCTTCCCTTATATTGTACTAAACGCCCAGCTCACAGGCCTCACACTTTGGTTTTTGAAAATGCCCTTTGCTTAGCCTAACCCAGGGGTGGGGAACCTGCAGCCTACAGGTTATTGTTCCCAGCCAGGTGGAATGTAAGAACTTCTGACATATTCCTTCCATACTTGTTATTAAGCAATGTCAGTTAACATTATTTTGATCTGTGATTTCCCCAGAGTAGGGAACTTCCACTGTGGAAACTCCCTCCTCCAACACAAATCATCAATTCATCTCTATTTTATAATGTTAGAGAGTGCCAATGGCACCGTAGAGTTAGAGTGGCTGCACAGTAATATCACTATCATCCTCCTCATCATCATCATCAAAGCTAACATTTCTATAGCCCTTACAATATGCTAAGCATCTTACAATGATTATCTCATAAAATCCTCACAATAATCCTAGGAGGCAGGTGCTATTATTATCCCCCTTTTACAGAGGAGGAAACTGAGGCAAATAAAGGGTAAGTGATTTGCCCAAGGTCACACAGCTAATAACATAGCTAATGCATCAGAGATCAGACCTGAACTTGGGTCCTTCTGGTCCAGTGTGCCATGATGCATCTTGGCATATGATATAGAATAAACATTTTCTAATGTGGAAAGTATTCTAGATTTAGAGCTAGAAATTACCTTAGAGGTCATGTAGTTCAACCTCTTCATTTTACAGATAAAATAGAGACTCAGAAAAGTAAAGTGAGCTGTCCAAGGTCACCCACCCAATCTTAGTCTTCTGACTCTAAATGCAGACATAGAAATAAACCAGGTAATAATTGTCTGAGGCAAGATTTCAAACCCAGGGCCTCTGACTCCAGAGTCAATGCTCATTTCTCTTGTATAACATTACTTTTCTCAATCATCACCTCAGTAATGATAATTCCCAACTTTATATCTTATATGGATAGAATTCTGGGCCCAGAGTCAAGAAAACTTGAATTTAAATTCAGCTTCAGATACATATTAGCTGTGAGAAACTTGAGCATTACTTCTCCTTCGTCTGCCTTAGTTTCCTCAATCAGAAAACGGGGGTGAGAAAAGCACCTATCCTCCAATTTTGTTGTAGATAAAATGAGATAATATTTGTAAAGCACTTAGCATAGTGCCTGGCACATACAAGATGCTATATATAAATATTTTTTCCTTTCCACTCTAGGCATCATTTTTTATAATAGTATTTTATTTTTTCCCAATTACATGAAGAGGCAATTTTTGACATTCATTTTTTTTAATTTGAGTCCCAAATTTTCCCTTCCTTCCCTCATCTCCCATCCTCCCTAAGACAGTCAGCAATTTGATATAGGTTATATATGTGCAATCATGTAAAATATATTTCCATATTTATTATGTTGTGGAAAAAGAAACAGACCAAAAGAGAAAAAATTGAACAAAATAAAGTGAAAAATAGCATGCTTCTCTCTCTGCATTCAGACTCCATCAGTTCTTTGTCTGGAGGTGGAAGCATTTTTCATCATGAGGTCTTTGCAATTGTCTTGGATCATCATATTGCTGAGAATGGCTAAGTCATTCACAGCTGATCATCATATGTAAGCACAACTTTTTTTTTACCAAGGATACTGATATGCTTGGGTGCATCCACAGATAGGAGACCAGGGTGGTCATGGTCCAAAGGTGTAGGACTGGGAAGAACCTAGACCCACACCTTTATTTTTATCTGCCGGTGCCTACATAGCTTTGATTGGCTCTTCTTACAGGTTTATAAGAGAATTCACAATTTTTTTCTTTTCTGTGTCAAAATCAACAGGGTAAATGCTAGCTCTGCAGCAGATATTTTGACTGAAATAATGATTTAGGCTTTCTTATTTCATTTCAATAATTGCTCTACAAATTTATATCTTTTGCAGAGTATATAATTTGTAATCCTACTACATATATTGAGTCACTGTAAACATTACTGATAATTCACAAGCTGACATTAGAGAAGTCAAACTGAAAATTACTTCTTCCAGTAATTTGCTGAAATAGAATAATATGGGGGAATTAATTGATTTTCAGAGAAAGTAGGCCATATAATGAAACTATTCCTTCTCTGTCTTTTTTACAGACTCCTTATCTTTCTCCTACACTAAACATCTGTGTCCCATAAGATTTTGTTTTTTAGTCTTTTTCTCTTTCCCCCTTATCTGCCCTTGTGATCTCATTTACTCCTATAGCCTTGGGCATGTAATGATAACCCCTTGGGCCTCATTTCATCATCTGTAAGTTGAGAACATTAGACAATTTTTGTCTGCTGAGGTTCCTTTTGGGTCTGAACATGTTATTGAATTTCAATAGATTCAAAGAAATGTTAAAAATTTAGGATCCCATGGCCTCAAAATCTGTACAGAAAATTGTCCCATTAAAGTACTCTGAAATCTCAAATTTACGGTACTTTTAATGAGGAAGAAAAATGGGGAGACTTTCTAAAAAGGCCGGTGTGAATTCAAAGGTTACTCATTAACTTAGTTAACCCATTCTACAGATGAGATAGCTGAGATTACGTTTCTAATATATCCTACTACTGTATGACCGATCTGTGATCTCTTCTGTCATTTTCATATAAAGAGAGAGAGGGGGAGATGAATAAACATTTATATAGCACCTACTATGTGCCAGGCACTTTGCTAAGCAATTTTTTCGAATGTTATCTCAATACTCATAACAACCCTGCAAATTATTCTATACCCATTTTACAGTTAAAGAAATTGAGACAGACAAAGGTGAAGTGGCTTGCTCAGTATCATATAGCTAGTAAATATCTAAGATGAGATTTGAACTTAGTCCTTCCTGACTCTAGGTCCCGTAACCTTCAACTGCAACTGTCCATTGTATATCCTGCTTGTGCATTTCCAATAAGCCAGATATCATAAGCTTCAAGTAAGGGGAGGGGAATGACATTAGAGATGTACAGACTATGACAGCAAATGAAACCCAAGAAAAGAGATAGTGATAAAATACAAGGCACTAGTAAGATTAACCCTTAACTTCTTCTTGATACATTAGGGTCACCCAGTCAGATGAACTACAAACTTAAATATTAAAAAATACACAGACATGAATTATGAACTATAGTCAGGAATCTTGAAAAACTGTGGAAAATTGAAAGCACTGCAGAATTAAAATAGAATAAAAATCATTCAAATTTGCCCCGAAAGCATTGGAGGGAAAAGGGGGAAGATGGTGAAGCCTTCAGTCTACAAGCAGGTGAGCTTGACTTTGATTCATGGCAAAATTCTAGAGCCTCTTATTAATGATCAGTTTCTACTGAACATCTGGAAAAGAAGCAGTGATTGTACTGAGACCACTTGATAACTGGCTTGACCCACAGGCTGACATAAAAGATGAGCTTCATTTCCTTTTTGGACAGGGTTACCAGGATGCTTCATCACAGGAATGCTCTAGATAAGAGTTTATCTAGATTTTACTAAAACATTTGACCAAGTCTCTCATGTTAACCTTGTAGAAAAGTTGGAAAGAAATGGGTTAGACAATACATAACTAAAACAGATCAGAACTGGTTGAATATCAGATGCCCTCAGTAGTTGCTAATGAGGGTATGCCAGTTTGGAAGGGGGTCTCCAATGGAGTGACCCAGGGATCAATTATTAGCTCTGTGCTACTTGACTTTTTTTTAAATCAATGGCTTATATAAAACTGTGGTTAGCAACCTTATCTCATTTCCAAATGACACAAAGCTGGAAATGATAGTAACATAGTTGACAAAGTTAAGTTTCAAAACAATATTCAGCATGTAGGTTATTGAGATATAAAAATAAGACAGATGCATTAAAAATAGAGAGAAATGGCTTAAACTAACTTTAAAAGAGATAAAGAAATCATGGATAGACAGCAATTCATCTGAAAAACATATCTTAAAACAGAGGTTCTTAACTTGAGGTCTCTGAACTTTTTTAAAAAGGATTTTGATAATTATTGCAATATATTGGTTTCCTTTGTTATATAGCATATTTTATTTTATCCACCAAAAACAGTATTCTTAGAAGGGTCCATAGGATTCATCAGGTTGCCAAAGAGATTCATGATAGAATAAAAGTAAAAAGTTGAAAGTTTTAATGGACTACAAACTCCATAAGGTATGATGGTATAATGGCATGCCAAGAAACTTTTGCTACCTTAGGCCACATCAAATGAAGTATGGCATCTTGGACTAGAGAAGCAATGACACTCTTTTACTCTACCCAGTGACTGGCCTAGGGTGACACAGCTTATAGTGTCTGAGGTGTCATTTGAACTCACATACTCCTGATTCCAGGTCTAGTACTCAATTCCTTATACCACCTAGTTGCCTTTCTATAGAAAATCAGAAAAAAAAAATCAATCACAATAGCTATAGAATTGGTAAAAAGTACAGCTTTCAAGCTAGAAGAGAGTCAAGCTAATCTAGCTCAAACTCCTCATTTTTACAAGTGAGGAAACTTAGGCTCTGAGTGGTTGAGGCATTTACCCAAAGTTTCAAAGGTAGTATGGGGAGGAGAGGGGATATAAACTCAGATATTTTGATTCCAAACCAGTACACTTTCCACTTGGTGTCTTACCATACTACCGTCCCTCCCTGAATGCTGTGGGACTTGCCACAAATACCTATGACTGTTTCTTTCTATGCGTGGCCCCATCTCCCAGACTGAGGGAAGAGACGAAATCTAAGTAGACTGCCTTACCTTCACTCTTTAAACTTCCTGAAAGTAAGAATGGAGCTTATTTCTTTTTCTTCTTGGTTGCTCTTGTGGTCAACTCTGAAAACAAAACTGGAGGGCCAAACTGCCTGCTGTGCTCAGTAGTGGAAACTAATGAGGGAGAATGCTTTTCTTTCGTTTTCCTTTCCTTCTTTCTTTCAGTTTTCCTGCCTTTTCTCAGGAGAGGAGGCTAGCTGCTCAGCTGATTTTGATTACCTAAAGGTCCAAAACAAACTGCAGCTGAAGATAGTTAATATAGACGACAGGTTATCTGGCTGAATTCAGTTATCAGTTACTTCAGTTCAGTTCAGGAATAAAATTTCCTAAGTGCCCTCTGAGCAAGGCACTATTCTGGGCACTGGAGACACAAAGACATATGTAGTCTTCACCCTAAGGAGCTAACAGTGTAATGGGGGGAATATGATAGGAACACAAATAAATCACCCCAGACTCTTCCCTTTTCCTAACTGCCACCCCTTAGCTAACCATGTTTCCAAGTTTTATCAAGACTGCCTCCATAGTTCTCACATCCGTTACTTTTTCTACACTCATTCAATTTCTGGTCCTCATCACCTCACACCTAGATTACTATAACAGCTTTCGAAATGATCTCCTTACATTCAGCCCCTTCCATCTCCAATCAATCTATCCTTCACAAACCAGACAAATCAATCTTCCTAAGATATCTATGCTATTTTCATGATCAAAAATTTTCCGTGGATCCCCATTTCCTCAGGGAAGATGGAATGAAAACACATCAGCCTGACATTTAAAGCTATCCATAATCTGACTTCAACCCTCCTTTTGAGACTTGTTTCATATCATTCCCATTTATAAATGCTCTGTTCCAGCCCAAGTGCCTGATGAACTGTTCCCAGAACTCCCCTATTTCTATGCCTTTGCATGCATCATCTCCCATGCCTAGAATGTATTTTCTCCTTCCCTGATGCCTAATATATTGTAGGTACTCAATAAATGCTTGTGTCTTTGCGTCTTCTGACAAAACTGCCAGAAACAATAGGGGAAGATTAAAAGGGGAATTTTGGAAATTGGACAAATAAAGAAAGATTAATGGAAGTGAATTATTTACCACAGGAAACTAAAAGGCCAAGCATTGAACTATTATGCCAAGTCTACATTACAGGATCAGTGGCTATGGTGGGAAAGTTCTCTGCAGTCCCTTACGACCAAAACAAGATGTGTTTGAGCTACAGCTGTAGCAACTTCAATAAGTATTAGAAAGAACTTCCTGATAGCTTAGGTCTCAACGCATCAGTAATGATAGTTTGGAAATTGTCTTCCCTAAAGATATTTAAGTAAAATGAATCGAGTCAGTTCAGTGCTGACTGGGGGAAAGGTAGGAAGAAAAAACTATAGGCTGCTTCCAGTCCTTTGATTCCATAAATATTTCCTATGAAGGTAGATTTAACAATTATCCAAAATAATTTCTAATTCAGCCTTAGAAATCTTAGAGGATGGATGTTTCTCAGCGATACTGAGCTAGATGTGAAGATCAATTTTCCAATCCCATGGGAAGATGTTTTGTTTGGTTGGTTTATTTTTACTGCAAACTGCACACTACCGTTATACTGATGACTTCATCCCTCTGCCTCTTTTAAATCTAATCCACTCACAAGTCAAGACAGAACCTTATGATAATGTTGGTCCTCTTCAAAACAAAGGACAAACAAGAAGGCATTTGTAATGTGTGTGTGTGTGTGTGTGTGTATGTGTGTGTGCAGCATAAATATATAAAAGGAAGCTACTTTCAGAAAGAAGGCACTATCTAGCCACTGGGGGGCAAGGAGCGTGTGTGTTCCTCCTTCGTTGCCAAAGAAGACCATGACATCAGAGAAATGATGACGTGACTTGCACTTGACTTTGTTTTGCGTGATGGAGGGCTGTGCAGGTCACCAGCCTCACTTTTCCTCCAGAGCTGTCTGAATCCAGTGACCAGATATTCATCAGGATGACTGGAGATGACCCAGGATGAGGCAATTGGGGTTAACAGGATCACATAGCTAGTGAGTGTCAAGTGTGAGGTGACATTTGAACTCAGGTTCTCCTGACTCCTGCACTCGTGCTCTATCCACTGCACCACCTAGGTGCCTGGCGAGCAAGGAAGTAAGATCAGGAAAGGCCTCCTGAAGAAGGTTGGATTTGAGCTGAGTCTTAAAGAAAAACAAAACAGGGAATCCAGGAGGCCAAAGTGAGGAGGGATGGTAGTTAGTACATGGAGTATCCTATGTGAGGACAGCAAAAAGACCGGTTCCGATGAATTACAGGGTATATGGAGGAGAGTAAAGTGTAAGATAACCACAGTGGTAGGAAGGAGCTGGGTGGTGTACAGTCTTAAAATCCAAATATAACATTTTATTTTAGATCCTGGAGGTAATAAGGAGTCTCTGGAGAGAGTTACTGGTCTCCACCAGCTGTCATGTCTGACATCCTCTGGTTTCTGTCACACCCACAATTGCTCTTCAGTTAATCATCCAATCGACCTTTCCCTATCACCTAAAGGAGACACTTTAAGTGTCAGCCAAACATGGGAGGACATATAAACTGAGGCACACTGAAGAAAATAGAGTGGGGAAATTAACACGTCCAATGGCCACAACAGAGCAAATGAAAAACTGCTAAAATATATCAGAGTTCAGGTCATAGACCAGGCTTAATCTTGACTCTAGGATCTAAACTCCTTGACCAGAGATAGTCTTAGTTTTGGAATTGTATTCCTAGGGCCGAGCCTCATGGATGTCACATGTTTAATGGTAATAAAAATAATACTTAATAAATGCTTGTTGTTTTATTCTCTGTTCAATAAAGAAGTAGTCGACACGTGTAGATTGTTATTACCCATTGCATTGCTGTGTTTATATTCTTTAACTGTTTTGCATTGATTATAAGGAAGATCTATTCAGAAATTTTATTTGTATAAATGGGGGCAGCTACGTGGTGGTGGATAGAGCACCAGTGCAGGAGTCAGGAGGACCTGAGTTCAAATCTCATTTTAGACACTTGACATTCGCTAGCTGTGTGACCTTAGGCAAGTCACAACCCCAATTGCCTCATCCTGGGTCATCTCCAGTCATCCTGATGAATATCTGGTCACTGGATTCAGATGGCTCTGGAGGAGAAGTGAGGCTGGTGACCTGCACAGCCCTCCCTCACTCAAAACAAAGTCAAGTGCAAGTCATGTCATCGTTTCCCTGATGGCATGGTCTTTTTTGACAATGAAGGACAAACATACACATTTGTATAAACAACCAAAAACCAAAATAAAGAGAAAGGCAGCATACTACAATCTAAAGAGTATTGACTCTCAATTCAAGGGACTTGGGTTCAGGTACCACCTCTGATACTTGCTACATATTTGACTTTAGTCAATCTCTTTAAACCCCAATTGTTCCATCTGTAAAAGGTTAACTAATCTTTGAGGTTCCTTCCATCCCTAAATTCTGGATCCTATGTTTGGACTAGATAATCTGTAAAGTTCTGCCCAGCTCTAAATTTCTGAGAATCAGTTACAATACAAATTCTAGTAGCTTTAGAAATCAGGACTCGAAATTCAGAATGAGGTAGATAATTAAAAGTATTTTCTTCTAGTGATGAGGGCTAGTAGATTGACCGACCAACTGAAGAGTAATTATGGATGTGTCAGAGGATGTCAGAAGTCAACACTGGCAGCCAGCAAAGCCTAGATGCAGTTCCTATTGAGCCCACAATGGTCATCAAAAGTTTAAACTTAGTGTCTGCAGATAAGAACTGGTCCATTTCCTCCACTCAAAAAACAAGCGCTCTAAGAAAGTAAAGAGAAAGCAGGCTGACACTAGAATAATGGAATAAATAGAATAAAGCCAGTCTATTGTCCTGAGGGGATGTTATTTTGGCCTGTCTTTACTTGTCACACTGTTAAATGATGCCAATTCATCATGAGCACACATGCCCAGAGTGTCAGGCAATAACATTTCATTTGCAGTAAAAATCAAAAAACAAAACAGTTAAACCAGGCCCCAAACTTTCCACATAGCTAATGTCCTCTAATTCCTTTCTACTCAGACCCATCGGTTCTCACCCTTTTTGCTGATTCAGCAACATCTTTCTCTGAATAATAAATAGGCCAGCAGCCTTGCACAGAGTAGACACTGAATTAATCATCTTTAATAAGGCAACATTATATATGATATATGCATAAGAATGATGCAAGACAAACATGAAACAAAATTTAATGAGTGGGGGAGAATTGTAACTGTCTGGGATAATTCAAGAAAGCTTCATGGCTATGAAGGTAGGTAGTGTTTTGATAGCTGAACAGAGGGGAGCATGATAGACAAAGGACATGATGTGAGCAAAGATTCAGGACTTGTATGGGAGATGGTAAATAATATAATTTGGTTGAAGTGGAGTCTGCTCTCCAAGGAAGAGAGCATTGTGAGATGAAATTGTAAAGGTAAAGTGGTGCTGGATATGGAGTCCCTAGATGATCTATTGATTTTACAGAAACAAGAAGTAGCATAGTAGTAGAAAGAGCAATGTCTCTGGAACTGAAGGACCTGAGTTCAAATATTGCCTTTGACTCTTACAACCCATACGGCATTGGACAAGTCACTTCAACACTTCAACCCTTATGGGCTTCAGTTTCCTCATCTGTAAAAAAAAAGCAGGGGGAGTAAGAAAGTTGGACTAGCCTGTCTCTGAGGTCTCTTCCAGCTGGGAAATTTTGTGATTCAAAAAACATTCTGAGCTTCAGATGCCCTACCTGTAAAATAGAAATCCTAATTTATGTAGTTGTCTTTGACAACTAGAAGAAATAATATGTGTAAAGCACTTGTACATATTAAGGCAATAGGCAAAAATGCTGGCAAAAATTATACATGACAAATTTTGAGGAAAGCCCAATTCATCTAATACAAAGTTGTTAAAGATGAGCTTTGATTGTTCTGGAAGCTCTAAAGTATAAAGTTGTAGATGCTATCAATCTGAATCATTCTTTTACATTCCATTTATCTAAAAGAAATTTAAACCTAACCCACTCTAACAAAATGTTATTAGTTCCTTCCAGCGCTGGTATTATACCAGATTCTGACTAAAACACTAGTAATGTGAGCTTGCACCAAATTAAATGAGTCAACACCATTTACCAAATGCCAAGGCCTCTTAATGAAAAAACACAGTCCAAGTCAAAATTCCCCAGCTCCCCACAAAACAGAAATCATGAAGAGTCAGAATGTGGAATTGGCTCTCTTTAAGCCAAACTGAAAAAGGCAACTGAGTGACTTCATCCATGGATATTTATCTAGCAGGGAGCCATGTTTAAGAGAAGTAATTTTCTGCTATCAACAAACAGACTTGAATTGCTTCAACGAATAAACCAAGCAAAGTCATACCATGTAAGACCAAGGTTTTCTAGGAGCAGCAGGATCCTGTGGCTTCCTCGGTTCAGCAACCATCCAACAAACATTTATTGAAAGCCAGGGATATGTAAGGCACTCTGCTAGGAACTGCAAAAGACACAAAAGATATTTAAGACATGGCCTCTTTCATCAAATTTACAGCCTGTCAGAATAGCGAGACTGAACATATAAATAGCTACTCTTCCAATTTGACTGTAATAAAGGTATAAGTGAAGTCTAAATGAAGTGAGAGCTCACAGAAGGAAAAGATAAGTTCTGACTGGGTTTAATCCAGCTTTTTTTTCATCATCAGTGACAAAGTTCCCAAAATACAGATAAGACAAATTTAGCTAGGAGCAGAGAGAAAGAGATCCTCCCCCCATCCCAAAAGACAAAGAAAAAATGTAACACCATATAGAGTTGTGGGGAAAGAGTTTAGAGCTTTTCTGAGGTGCAACATTCAAGGAGGTAACAATAATGCTATCTGATAGCTTCCAATTTTAATTAATTAGTCTTAATAGCCTCATTCCAAACTGTTATTAGTGTAGTGCTAAAGGGGTTATAAGTATTATCTGTGTTCTCTAAATTTTGGCATCCTGGGTTAAAGCCCTGGTCACCCTGCCTTAGTTATAGTCACAGTCCAGGGAGAATCACAGAATACTTCATGGAGTTAGTGCCTGCACTAGAGCTTGTTTCAAAAGTGCAACAGGGAGAAATGGATAGGAAGGTCATTCTAGGCATAAGGGATGATATTGACAGGAAATCTCAGTATATATACAGCACATATGCTGGTTCTCAGGAAAACTACTTTGCCTCTCTTTAAATTGGGGGGAGAGAGGGAAGAAAGGTAGACTATAGTACTACTAAGGCTCTTTCCAGTTCTAAGTCCTGTGATCCCATGAGTAGTCAAGTTTACCTGAAATACTGTAATAGTAAGCACCCCAACATATACAAGGGGGACTGCTATCACAGGTTTTTTGATCTGCTTTTCTACAAGGAAAGGCAATTTTTAAGGGGTTAACAATCTCCTTTAATCAAGCACATATATCATTCAGAAACAGAGAAAAATTCAAGCTGAGAAATAAAGACTGACAGGCTTTCAACTGTCTGACCATAAGCAATAGATAGATAGATAGATAGATAGATAGATAGATAGATAGATAGATAGATAGATAGATAGATGATAGATAGATATAGATATATATAGATATAGATATCACAGATCAACAGACAGGTCCAACTGTCTGACCATAGTAACCAGAGAGGGAAGCACCAACATCTGGGTTTTCAAAGCTGAGGGGTTCCTTAGTAACTTCCCAGAGTCTCATCTAGCCAAACAAAACACTTCCACTCAGTAAGCCCCAAAGTAAAACCTCACCCTCAGAGTATTTATATGCTTTTTAGAGCCAGAGGGTTTCACAACCCTTGAGAACCAGTGCCTCATTAGAAACTTAATGAAAAGTGTATGCCTTCCTACAAATCTTCCCTAATCAAACTTCCTTTTAATGAGTAGGGAAGATCTTTAATCACATTAAAATAATTGACAATACAAACACATAGACTGTTTCTAGTTAAAGAAACTCTGTTTCTATACTTTACTCCTAGTAAAGACTCTTGGTTCATAAAGGCAAGATTCAATCAAAAGCATTTGATTATACTAAAACAAAACAGCAAAAGATCCTACTTTGCTTGCCATTACAAACACATTGAAGAGAATAGTGAAATAAACACAGAAAAGATGGTTAACAAGAGAACAGAGGGATGACATGACATAAACTGTGCATTAGAAAAATTAATCTGGTCATAGTTTATAGGTTGGATTGGAGGATAGAGAAGAACATAAGAGGATGCCAGTTAGAAAGGCTGCTGCATAAATCCAGGTGAGAGGAAATAAAAGAGCAAAGTCATGCTGACTCTGCTTTTGCTGCCCTGTCTTGGTTTCAACTCCAGGGATTAAAAAGCCCTTCTCAGGATAAACTCCTCACCTCCAATCTCATCACCATGCTAATAACTCAAGTATTAATTAACACCACTTCCCTCAGCCTCCTCTCCCCTTTGGTTGGAGGACTGGAGGGCAGGATACCAAACTCCTCCCAATACCTTCCTTTACAGAGCAGACTGGACCCTCACATCATTCAGCTTTACATATTCTACTCTCTGCCTGGTTTCAACTTCTTAAAACAAAATATCCCCTTGAGTTTCCTATTTCCTTTTCTTTCTAATATGTGCACATGCACAGGTGCATGTGCACACACATACACACACACACACACACACACACACCTTCCCTACCTCCTTTTGTCTCCCCCTTTAGATTGTAATCTCCTTGAGAGCAGGAGCTGCCTTTATTAATTGTACCCCAAGTGATTAGCATAGTGCCTGGCATAGGGACTAGGCATTTAATACATGTTTACACTGGATTGCTCGTGGAAGTGGAAAAGAAAGTATGGATACAAGAGATATTCATGAAGGTCAAATCCACAGGGGACTTAATGACTGATTAGATGTTCAGAGCCTGGTGAGGGAGAGAGGGCAGTCAAAGACAAGTGACATGAAAGCTTGACTTACAGAGAATGGTGGCATTCTTAACAGAAATAACCCTCAGTAGCTTTTTAAAGTGAAAAGGGATCTTCCACTTAAAAGGGCAAAGCTGTATAAGAGTTCACCTTGTCCACAGATACTTTAGCACAGATAGAAAGCACCAGATTGAATAATGATCAGAAAACTCAAAGAGAAAGAACTTATTCGGTCAGAAGCCTGCAGAAGCCCTTTATCACAGAAGTCATCTCAGGCCAGGTAATAAGGTAGAAGCCCCTGGGGCACCTAAAAATTACAGCTCTGTATTCCCTGGGGAAACAAGGAAACACTAGAGGCATCAGAAACCCCAAATTTTCTGACTATAGACAGAGGGCCCAAAACTGACAATGCACAAATTGGGATATAGAGGGCTTGGCAGTACACAGCACTCTAAGGTGAGATGCACCAGAGAGATTTAAAGACCACAAGGCTCTGTACCCAGGATTAGGAAGCCCAGAGTATTCTGACTGGGAAGCTCTGGGGTGGGGGAGAGGGGGAGTACATCAGGAACCCACAGTGCTCTAACTATGGACAGGGCAGGGAGCTGGCAGCATTCTGATAGGGACAACTCAGGTAAGCCAGAAATCCACAGCACTATGACCTGAGATGCACTGGCAGGCAGTGAAGGTTTCAGTGCTCTGACTCCCAAAATCCAAGGGGAACAAAAATTTACCGGCATTCTGAGTACTGACACAGGGGAGGTAGAATCCAGTAGAAATAGCCCAGGAAATTCAAGTCAAAACCAAACATACTCTTCCCACCATATGTAAGATCACGGTAAAGTGCACAATCTACCCCTCCTACAAAGTTCCAAACCAAGAACAAAGGCAGAAATACGAGTAAACAGAAGAAAAGAGAAGCAAACAGAAGAAAACTGAGTAAAACTGGTCAAGAGATACCCAATAGGTAAACCCAGAGGAAAAGAGATTCTACTACTGTAAGCAATGTCTTAGAGAAAACCATAGCATGGCCACGAGTTCTGCAACGACACTGGGAATAAATGAAGCAAGAATTTAAAAGTAGCTTATAACTCAAATATGAGATCTGGAATAAAGAATTTGAAACAATAATGATTTATAATAGAAAGTGGAAACACCCAAGAAACACTCCTGAAATTTAGAATAAAGCAAACAGATCTCAAAGATTCCATGAGACAAAAAGAAATATTAGAATATTAAAAGACTGAAAAAAATATAGAATAGAAGGGAATATGCCCCCCAAGTGTTAGAGGAGTAATGTTGGGGTTCCTTTCCCTTTTGGAAGAGCAAATCAATGTTAATTAGTGTAATGGATTAAATGTTCCTGTTAACATTTAACAGTGGGGTGAATACACCAGAATGGGGATTTGGGCTGATAGTATTAGAGAAAGCCACCCTAGTGCCTTTTGGGAATATATCTAGGCCCCTAAGAGGGAGATGTGCTCTGGAAAAACTAGGCCAGAGAACCACTGTATACTTGATAAATGAACTTTCATTCTTTCGAAAGACCACATGATTTGCCTGTAGTCAAATAGCTAGCAAAGGTCAAAGGAAAAATTTGAACTCAGACCTTCTTGATTCCAAAAATCCATCACCTTTCCATAGTACCATGCTCACTCTCCTAAACAGACAACCCGACAGAGATCCTCAAGACTAGAAATCAGGCTAAGAGCTCTCTACAGTCCCTTCCTAATTTAAAATTCTGTCTCAGCCTAGGGATAAATGTTCAGTTGTTCTGTGAGATATTTATTTATTTATTTATTTATTTAAATTTTTTACATTCATTTTCACAAATTTTTGGGTTCCAAATTTTCTCCCCTTTTATCCCCTCCCCCCACCCCAATACCCCATGCAATCTAATTTTCCCTATCTCCAATCTGCCCTCTCTTCTGTCATCCCTCCCTTCTCTTGTCTCCATCTTCTCTTTTCTCCTGTAGGGCCAGATGACTTTCTATTCCTCCTTAACTGTATGTCTTCTTTCCTAGTTGCAACAACAATACTAAACAGTTGTTCCTAAAACTTTGAGTTCCAAATTCTCCTCATCCCTCCCTCCCCACCCATTCCCTTTGGGAAGGCAGGCAATTCAATATAGGCCATATCTGTGTAGTTTTGCCAATGACCTCCCTAATAGTCGTGTTGTGTAAGACTAACTGGATTACCATCCCTCCTAACCTGCCCCTCATTGTTTCTCTTCTGTCTTTTGATCCTGTCCCTCCCCAAGTGTTGACTTCAGATTGCTCCCTCCTCCCTTTGCCCTCCCTTCCATCATCCCCCCCCTTGCAATATCTCTTTCTCCCCCACTTTCTTATACTGTAAGATAGGTTTTCATACCAAAATGAGTGTGCATTTCACTCCTTCGTTTAGTCAAATGTGATGAGGGTAAACTTCTTGTTTTTTTTTTTTTTTTCTCAGCTCTCCTCTTTTTCCCTCCACTAAGAAAAACTCCTACCTGCCTCTTAAATGACATATAGTTACCCCCTTCCCTTTCCCTCCCCCTACATTTCTCTCTCACCATTTACCCTAGTTTCTTTTAAGGTATGGTCCCATCCTATTCAGTTCAATCTCTGCTCTCTATCTCTGTATGTGTGTGCATGTGTGTGCATGCGTGTACATGTGTATGTGTGGTCCCACCAACTACCCAGATACTGAAAAGTTTTAAGAGTTACAATTATTGTCTTTCCATGTAGGAATGTAAACAGTTCACTCATGGTAAGTCCCTTAAGACTTCTCTTTGCTCTTTACTTTTTCATGCTTCTTCTCATTCTTGTGTTTGAAAGTCAAATTTTCTTTTCAGCTCTGGTTTTTTCATCAAGAATGATTGAAAGTCCTCTGTTTCATTGAAAGACCATATTTTCCCTTGAAGTATTATACTCAGTTTAGCTGGGTAGGTGATTCTTGGTTTGAGTCCTAGTTCCTTTGTCTTCTGGAATATCCTATTCCACGCCCTTCGATCCCTTAATGTAGAAGCTGCTAAATCTTGGGTTATCCTGATTGTATTTCCACAGTACTGGAATTGTTTCTTTCTAGCTGCTTGTAAGATTTTTTCCTTGAGCTGGGAGTTCTGGAATTTGGCCACAATGTTCCTAGGAGTTTCTCTTTTTGGATCTCTTTCAGGTGGTGATCGATGGATTCTTTCAATACTTATTTTGTCCTCTGGTTCTAGAATGTCAGGGCAGTTTTCCTTGATAATTTCATGGAAGATGATGTCTAGGCTCTTTTTTTGATCATGACTTTCAGGTAGTCCCATAATTTTTAAATTGTCTCTCCTGGATCTATTTTCCAGGTCAGTTGTTTTTCCCATGAGATATTTCACATTCTCTTCCATTTTTTCGTTCTTTTGGTTTTGTTTGGTGATTTCTTGGTTTCTCATAAAGTCATTAGACTCCATCTGTTCCATTCTAATTTTGAGAGAGCTATTAAATTCAGTGAGCTTTTGAGCCTCTTTTTCCATTTGGCTCATTCTGCTTTTGAAAGCATTCTTCTCCTCATTGGCTTTTTGAACCTCTTTTGCCAATTGGGTGAGCCTATTTTTCAAGGTGTTAATTTCCTCAGCATTTTTTTGGGTCTCCTTTACCAAGGTATTGACCTGTTTTTCATACTTTTGTTGCATCTCTGACATTTCTCTTCCCAGTTTTTCCTCCACCTGTCTAACTTGCTTTTCAAAATCCTTTTTGAGCTCTTCCAGGGCCTGAGCCCACCCACCACCCCCCTGGGGTGTCTGGGGTACTGAGGCCCCGCCCTCCACGTCTTTCCCTGATGGCAAGAATACGTCCTCATCTTCGTCAGATCCGAAGGTCGGGATCATTTGCATTTGTTGGAAAAAACTCTCTAAAGTCTTATTTTTCTTCCCTTTTCTAGGCATTTTCCCAGCCAGTTACTTGACTTCTGAGATTCCTTTCCACCCCCGCCTGGATCTGCCCAGCTAGTGCTTGGCCTCTGAGATTTAAATGGGCTTTCCTCCTGCTGGCTGTCAATCAGTGAGCTTTAGTTCAGGTGCTGGGGTGGGGCCAGGGCTGCCTCCGAGACTGATCCCCCGGGGGCTTTATGCAGAGACTTTCAGGAATGGAACGGGTGGGGGCGGGGTGGGGGGCCCGCCTCCCAAATCCCGCTCCTTTGGGGGCTTTAAGCAGGAGCCTTCAGTAACAGAGCGGGGTGGGGGCAGGGCCGTCTCCCAGGCTCAGCTCCGTCCGGTTTTATGTGGGAATCTTCCGTAATGAAGATCCTGCCTGCTGTTGGGGGATTCCTGAGTCTTGGGCCGCTGCCCGCCTCAGCCGCCGCCCACACCTCTGCCTCCGCCGCTTCCTGCCCCCATCCCCGCCGCCGCCGCTTCCTCCCGAGGGGGCCCGAGTCACGGAGACGCCCCGCTTCCCCTCTCCTTCAGCCCAGCTTTCTTTCTCACTGACCTGTAGCTTCTGTGGGCGGAGGGACTTTCCCGGCAGCTGGAGCTTCTGTCTCTGAAGCCTGCTCGGATCAGCTTCTCTGAGGCCTCGGCCAGGGCAGCGCTGGGGGTCGGGTTTACTTTCCGGGGCGCGCCGGACCCTGGGGACGGGTCTTCAGGGCTCCCTGGAACGGAAATCTCTTCTACTCTGCTTCTGCACACCTTGTATTCACCCAGAAGCTATGGGGGTCTCTTTTTACATTAATTCTATGGGCTTTGGTTTCAGAGCTCGTAAACGTGCGTCCTTCTACTCCGCCATCTTGGCTCCGCCCCCTGTTCTGTGAGATATTTGCACTCACAATATTACTGGGTTAGCAGCTTGGTCATCCATAGGTATCAACTGTGTATTTATAGGAACTATGAGTTTTAGTCACAAACAAATGAATTCACTGAAATCTATACCATCAGCAACTAGAAGGGAGCTTCTTAGTCCTCAATGATTATCCTTCCTTCCAAATCTTTTTTTTCTGTGTTCTATATCCAAAGGGCAAAAGTTGGAAATCATTTCCAAATAATTTCCAGCAATTTTCCTATTCAAATGAGATCCTTCCATTGATCCCAAATAGCAGAATTCCTCACACTTTGCCATAAATTATGTCCTTCCTACCATATACAGCCATAAGTCTTAGGAAAAAAATTGTTAATAAATATTCTTCAACATATAATATCCTCACTTATTCCCAAATGAAACACTACAATGTATGGTTTTCTGATATAGTTAAATACAAAAACATAAAATCATGATTTACCTGCAACCTAATACTTTAGCAATTTTCAGTTTCTTAAAAGGAAAAAATAGAAGCATGCCTTAAAAGTTAGTGTTAGTATTATCCCTTTTTACTGGAAGTGTGCTACTATTTAAAGTCTTAATTTACAAACTTGTAATTGGGCGCTTTACTTTTGATTCTGCTTTGTTGTTTCCTCATGCAAGCCTCTCAATATTTCCATTAATGCTTCATGTGTCCTTCCATAAAGTATAATATTCCATTGCATTGAGAGATCCACAATTTATTCAAACATTTCCCAAGATTAGACTAGAATACTGTATGCATTTCCTTCCAATTCTCCTAGCTTTAGAATGATCATGAATAGCAACTGTTGCTGTTTCCCACCCTGTCTGATGTCTGTTTTTCTTGACCTCGTTAAAGGGGCCATGCCAGGCTACTTCTTAAACAGGTCTTTTCAATGAATGGGCATTGCCTCACTCTAAGTGAGTACCTGCAAAGACCTTGACCTAAAGGGCCCAAGGTCTCCCAGTGCATCCTGGGCCATCTCTAGTCATCCTGAGAAATATCAGGTCACTGGATTCAGATGGTTCTGGAGGAGAAGTGAGGCTGGTGACCTGCACAGCCCTCCCTCACTCAAAACAAAGTCAAGTGCAAGTCATGTCATCATTTCTCTGATGGCATGGTCTTCTTTGACAATGAAGGACGAACATGAATCTACTCTATTCCACTGATCAAATTTTTTATTTTTGAAATGTTTATGAAGCAGAGAGGTTATGTGTTCTTTAAACATTTGATAGAATTCACTTACAAAGTCATCTGGAGATATTTTTCAATACTAGCTCATTTGTAGCTTGTTTAATTTTTCTTCCAAGGAGATATTTATTTAGGTCATCTTTTTCTAATTTAGGAATTTTGTATTTTTTGTAAATATTGATCTACTTTGTGATTTCAATTTTGTCATCAGAGAGTTTGGAACTTTAGTTTCTACTAATTTTCTTACTTTTTCCACATTTGTCGAGAATTCTTTTTATTTTCTTAACTTAGTTTTGCTTTCTCTTTTGAAAACTCAGTTGACCAATATTATCAATCATACAAGTCTGTTCAGAAAACCAGATCTACTTTTATTTACAGTTAAATTTTTTTTCTTAAATTTTAAAACATGGTTTTCAAAACTGACGTCCTTAATTTCCAAAAAGCATCTATTTTTTGTGCCCGTTTTGGAACTATTTTGGTGTTGTTTATTAAATACGTTCCCAATCCATTAGTTCTTTTTATCTTTTTGCTAATAGAAGTATTCATTTAATAGAAATATATACAGGTAAAATAAATATATAAATGTATAAATAGCACACATACTTATGTAAATAATATAATAATATGAATTTAACAAAATTTCCCTTTAGGCATACTAGCTCATAGTTGTAATTTTCTTTAATATAATTGTCTATATTTCTTTGAATTGGTATTTGACCTACCTATTATTTAGAACAGCATTTTTGATTTGTCTTTGTCATTTGGCATATTTTCCTTACCATGGTTTTTGAATTATGGTTTATAAAGGATGTATTTATGACTTCTGCCATTCTGCATTTGTTTGTAAGTTGTTCTGCACATGAACACTTATTATATGGATTCCAAAGTATTGATGAATAATAAAGGAAAACGAGGCGAACAATTATACAATAACGGTTGGGTGGGTGGGTGGTTGCTATCCTTAGTTGAAGAGGACCAAAATGACATCACTATACTAGAGTCAAGTTTCATTGTGTCCGACTGTGGCTGATCAGACTAATACAAGTTCAGAATGCTCTACCACAGGTCAGGCACAAGTAATCCATGTGAACATTTGGGGTGGATTTTCTAAATTTGCACATCCCACATTTCTTTTGAGCTACTTCAATTCTGCTTTGTTCATAGAGCACAGCACCTTCTCTAATGTGGCCACATCATTCTGAGTGGTCCTATGCCAGTCATGCAATCAATTGCAAAGTTCTTAAGCGAGATCATGAGAGTGTCCTTGTATCACTTCTTCTAACCACCATGTGAGCACTTGCCCTGTGTGAATTCCCCACAAAATAGTCTTTTTGACAAGTGGACATTTTGCATTTGAACAATGTGGCAAGCCCATTGGCATTGTACTCTGTATAATAGAGTTTGAATGCTTGGCATTTTAGTTCAAGAAAGGACCTCAGCGTCTGGTATCTTATCCTACCGAGTGATGTTCAGAATCTTCTTAAGACAATTCAAATGAAACCCTTCAGTTTCCTGGCATGGCGCTGGTATACTGTCCAGGTTTCACAGGCAATGAGGTCAGCATAAAGGCTCCGTAGACCTTCAGTTTGGTAGTCAGTTTAATAATTCTTCTCTCCCACAGTTTCTTTTAGAGCCTCTCAAACACTGAGCTAGCTCTGGCAATGCATGCATCAAGCTTATTATCAATGTGTACATCCTTGAAAAGTATACTGCCAAAGTAAGCGAACTTATCCACAGCATTCAATGCTTCTCCATTTGCTGTAACCAATGGTTCCATGTATAGATGGTGTGGTCCTGGCTAATGGAGCACCTATTTTCTTGGTGTTCATCATTAGGCCAAAATTAGCATAACAGCAGAGAATTGATCCATATTCTGTTGCTTCTCAGCTTTAGAGGCTGCATTGAGTACACAATCATCTGCAAATAGAAAATCATGCACCAATACTCCCTTCACTTTGGTCTTGGCTTGTATCTTTTTCAAGTTGAAGAATTTACCATCAGTGTGGTAGCTGACCTTGATGTTGTGTTATCCTCACTGAAGGCATTTGATAGCATGGCTGAAAACATCATACCAAAAAGCATAGAAACAAGTACAGAGCCTTGTTTCACTCCATTAGTGACTGGGAAAACATGAGAGAGTTGTCCATTATCCAGAACCCAGGAAAGCATACCATCATAAAATTGATGTGGAATCCTTATGAACTTCTCCAGGCAACCAGATTTTGACACAATTTTTCATAAGCCCTCATGACTTACAGTATCAAAGGCCTTGGTCAGATCTACAAACATTGTGTACAGACCTCATTCTGCTCCTGGCATTTCTCCTGGAGTTGCCAGGCAGCAAACACCATATTGACCATTCCTCAGCCCTTTCTAAAGCCACGCTGGCTGTCAGGTAGATGACCTGATGACCTGATGACTCTCAGGTAGATGATCCTTCCAGGTGAAGGATCAGCCTATTAAGGAGTACCTCTGGTAAGAATCATCACCTGTACCATTTTCCCATTTTACAATAATAACAGCATTGCAAATGCAGAGAAAAACCACTTTGTGGTTGAGGTCTCAGGTTACTTTACCAACGAAATCAAGATATTTCCTTCTATCCCAATGACCTCACAAATCTTCCCAAAATAAATATTATGCACAAAAGGTAAAGCAATTACAGTTGTTCCCACAGGCTAAGACCCCAAGAACCCTAACAAGTAGCAATCTAATAAATTGATAACTGTAGTAGACTAATACCTAATCTCTAGTATACTCACTCAGCAGCTTCTTCCCACCAGTCACCCTCCCCCACTCTGACAGGATGACACTACTGGACTCAAAGGCTTCTGCTCTGAGATCCATTCAGCAATGCTTTTGCTGCTACTGTGGTCCCTGCCAATACACTCCTGTGCCCGGCCCTTATCCCACCATTCTGTAGCAACAAGCAACCGAACTCAACTCTGCTCCCACCTCCTTCAAGAAAGAGAAAGCCTGCTTTGCCTAGGGTGGCAGCTTACTGTTCTGCAGCAATACTCATCCAGAGGGCTAAGAACAAGGAAACTGGGGCAGGATGCCAGAATGGGGATGCAGACAGACTATTAGGCCTGAAGGAAAGGGGACTAATATCCAGCTAAGGCCAGTTCTGGGAATTCTCCATCAAAGTATGAAAGGAATCCCAGGTTGGAGTTTGGAGAGCGTGTAATTACCAAAGCTCTAAGAAAGGAAAAAACTCAGAGAAAAGGACATCTAAATAAGTCAAAACATGTCTGAATAAAATATTGTAAGACAAAAGAAAATGAGTCAGTATCTAATGAGGTAGACAGCCTTTGGATTACCAAGAAAGCATAGTACTATATTATAGAAGAATGTTTCCAAAAGGTTCAAGAGAGAATTAAGAATGGTAAAAACAGAATGGATACAATAGAAATATACAATAAAAATAATTAACAACACTGAATAACTTGAATTCGTGGTTGCAAGTCTTAAGAAACAAAAAGGAAAAAGAGCAACTGATTAGGATTGCAAATACACTGAAATAAGGGACCATCTGAAAAAAGCAGTAACATTCAAAGAAAACGTTCTCTTTACAAGCAAAATATATTGATCTTAAAGACAGCATGCACAGAGACAACTTATAGGTGTCCCAGAGGAACATGAGAAGTCAAAACATATAAACACCATAATTCAAGAAATAATATGATAAAACTGTTTGGAAATTCTCAACATACACAAAAAAAAACAGAGCTAATTAAAAGGATACACAAATTGCCTCCAGAAAGAAAAAAAAACCTGTCATGCAAACTCTAATACAGTAATTTTATTTAACAGTTCCAGTGACAAACAGCAGATTCTGCAAGTCACCAGGAAAAGGACAGATATGTCTAATGAACAAGACTATTCTGCACACACCAAAAACTGCAGAAGGGAATGAAATAATGTGTTCCAAAGCAAAGGAGCTCAGGATACCACCTGAAACTGATACCCTGCAAACCTGAACGTATTCATCAATGAAAAAAAAATGACCATTCTATAAAAGAGGAATATTTGATGCATTTTTAGAAAAAACTACACACATACACACACACGCACAGATTATTTCCCTTGCAAATACCTCAGACAACAAATAAACAAGAAAAGTAAACAAATACAGCAACCAAGGAAGGCACAAGTAACAAAATTAATTAGCCTAGAAAAAAGGATGGGAAAAAAACCAAAAAGAGAAAGACAACTATCAGGTTAAAAACAACAAGAAATATCAACAGAGGCACTATTAAGATATTTCTTTCTAAAAACGCACATGGAGTCAAGAGTGAAGTGAAACTTAAATACACCAAGTGATGTGTGTGAATTCACACACCATGAATTCAATCTCACAACACTGCCTATAGATGAACCAATGTTTGGTCTTGTGTGTTTTTTGGGAAGCTAAACTGCCAAATATGAAGCTAGATAAAAGTCGAAAGGGGAGAAAGAAAATTAGGAAGGGTGTACAAGTACCTCAACCCAGTCATGGAGAAGAATGGAGAACGATTCTCGTATTCTCTTAGGAAGACAAAGACTTATAGGACAATAGGTGAGGGAACAAGGTGGAAGGGGCAGGGAGTGAAACATAGAGAAATACAGGGGAAGATAACAATCCAGCGGCAGGAGGGAGTCCCACTGAAGAACACTCCCATGTAAGGAGAGAAATTTTCTGCCATGGAAGATGGGGGCCTTAGAGTGAGCATGATCTTCAGGGATATGATGATTACAGCCACTATCTCTGATTACATCATGTCTCCATGTACATATCCTGCCAAAGCTTCTTGAGCAACTGACCTATAGAAGGAACAAGGACCCAGGGGAGGACAATGGTTTATCATGATTAGAATCACAGGACCATTCTTACTATGGGCAATACTTCCAGCTTCTGTATCTTCTGTAGAAATTGACAGATCTAAGATACAAAAAGGTGGAGGAGGGGGAACAAGGTTTGCCACACAAAGGCATAGTAGTTGTTTGGAAGAGGGACCTCAAAATAACTACCTTGGACTTATTAATTCCATGAGGAATACAGACACTAAAGAAAGAATAAACAGGTATAAGGGCTATCATCAAAGAATAAAAATTTAGAGTGGGAAAAAAAGAAACAAGAATTAATAAAGTGAGGGAAGAAATCTTTTTTAGAAAAAGAGGCAGAAAATGAAACTAACAAATGAGAAAAGATGAATGGAAGGAAAGAAGGACTCTACTTGATTATTTAACTAAGAGGAGAAAATTAGATAACTAGATAAAGGAAGAAAAAAGAAAAGTTAAACAAAATTCCCAAGGTAGAAAAATCAGTGAGAGTCAGGAGGGGTTGGTTAAGGATGAAGAGAACAGAAGCTATAGAAATTGAGTTGTCTTAAAGTAAATTAAACTAAAAATAACTCGAGACAAAGTACTGTCTTTATGAAAAAAGAGCAAAAATAAATAGTAATTCAATATTAGAGACAAATAGAGAAAAATACAAGCCTAACATCATTTTTAATGTGAATGATTTAACAATCCAATAAAGCAAAAGAGCAATAGTTTGAATAAAAAAGCAAAATTCCACAATCTATTGTTTACAAGAAAAAATAAAAATGACAAAAGATGGGAAATCAATATTGAACAGGGGGTGTGGGACGATAGACACACTAGTAAAATTTTTGGTGGAGTTATCAATCAATACAACTATTTTGGAAAGCAACTAGAACTTATGCAAATAAAGTGACTAAAATGTCCATGTATTTAGACCCAGAAATTCCACTACTGGGTTTATATCCCAAGGAAGTCACTGATAAGAAAAAATCCTTATATACAACAAATTATTTATAGCAGCACTTTTTATGATAGCAAAGCATTGCAAACAAAATTGATGTTCACCAATTGGAGGATGCATAAGCAAATTGCAGTACATGAATGTAACAAAATATTGTTGTGCTGCAAGAAATGACAGACATGCAGAAATGCAGAAAATCATGGGAAGATTTACATAATCTGATCCACAGTGAAGTAAGCAGAGCCAAGAAAACAACATTCACAATGACTACAAAACACCGCACATAATGTCTTATCTCCTACCCTGCCCCCAGCCTGATACCTTCATACAGTTCATGTCTAAGGCAAAAATTGAACCTAGGCTTCCTGACTACAAGTCCAGCCCTGTACAGGGTGCCTTTATCTCTGTAAATAAGGGATGCTTATTAACAGCAAATATTTATTACTTCATAAAAGGACTTATCAAAGATTTCCTTTAATTAGCCATCTTCCTTATTATATTTGAAATATGATCTGATTTATAAATATTTGGGTTTCATAAAGATTTTGTATAAAGGGAGGCTGGTCACTTAGTCAATAAACATTATTAAATCCCTACTATCTTCCAGGCATTGGGAGCCTGGGGAAACAAAGAAAGGTAAAAAAAGCAATCGTTATTCTTGAGAAGCTCCTAGTCTGATGGGAGAGACAATATGCGCACAATTACATACAAACAATCATTTGTACAAACACAATGTATATTTTCCTGTCCTACAGGATAGGAATGATCAACAGATGAAAAGTATTAGCATTAAGGAGGATCCAGGAAGGATTCTTGCAGAATGTGGAATTATAGATGGATGAGACCTGAAGGAAGGCAGGAGACGGAGATAAGGAAGGCAGGAAACGGAGATGAGGAGGGAGAGAGGGGACACCCAGGGAAAATGGAAGGATCCGGGGAGTGGAGTATCTTATATGAGGAACAGTGACCTCTTGATTTGCACTTTGCCTTCCCTTTTGAATATTTTGGATCATAAATTTAAGGGAAGGGATCTAAGAGACCTTGAAATCCAAATTCACCATTTTACAAACAAAGACTCTGAAGCAAGGTTAAATAAATGACTTGGCCAGAGTCACAAAGTATCTAAGGTAGGTTTTGAACTTGCTCTTTGTGAAGCTCAGTGCAGAACGTTTTCGCTACCCCACAGTGCTTCACTTCTGAGCAATTTTGTATAAGACTTCTTGAACTATAGTATACAAACTCGGTTTCTTCACATTTTTCTTGCAGGTCATTGATTCTCAAATTTTATTTTCTCATCATGATAGACCATAGTACATAGAGCAGTGTGCCTGGAGTCAGAAGGACTTGAGCTTAAACATGGCCTTAGATACTTACTTAGCCGTGTGACCTTGGAAAGTCACCTAACCTCTGTCTGCCTCAGTTTCTTCATCTGTAAAATGGAAATAATAATAATTGTACCTACCTTGCAGTTTTGTTATAAAAATGAAAAAATATAATAACTGTAAAATACCTGGTGGTATATACTAAGTGCTATTGTGCAGCTAGATGGCACCATGAATACAATGCAAGTCCCGGAGTCAGGAAGACCTGAGTTCAA